>QXTE01000071.1:5504493-5848348 GCA_003942145.1 Platysternon megacephalum
GTGCTAGGTGTTATATATAGACCAAATTAAAAGGGCCAGAAGTGCCTGCTCCAAACAGCTTACAATCTCAATGGGAGTTTTGCCATTATCTTAACTAGAGCTTGGATTTCACCCAAGGAGGGCAGTTTTGACCTGGATCCTGCTATTAATCAAGAGCCCTGGTAGCTGGTTGGAAATGGAGCTGATGTACAGGTGTATTATGCACAAAATGACTAGTTATATAAACAGAGATATGGGGCCTGATTATCCTCTCATGTTGCTTTTATGCCAATGTGAATCCACGGAAGTTACTGCTGTTTGGGAAAGATCAGGATCTGGCCCCTACAGTACAGAGACGTAACAAGTCGGTTGGCACCTAGGAACCACACTGCTGTCACGGTGCTGCTGCTGTGCCATCTGGTCTCCAGCTAGACTAGCCAGAACAGGGGCTGGGCACAGAGGGGAGGAGAAATTTGGAATCGCAGAGGGAAGAAAGTAAAAAAATTAAAAATCTCCTATCAAAAATTCCCGGCTGAACAATAATTCCAAGGAATTTGAGAAGAACCATAGGAGTGTAGATCACAGAGATGGGTTCAGGTCACGAAGTCTGGATCCAGGTGCAAAGTTTGTCTGTTTCAGGTCTATCTCCAATTTATAAAACAAGCAAAAAAAACCCCAAACATCTAATCCATCCTACGTAGACATTGCTACACTGTACCAGACCAGTGGTCCATTCAGCCCAGTTTCTCTATCCCAGTTGCTTCAGAGGAAGGTGCACGAAACCCTGCAATAGGCATTCGTGGGATAACTTACCCCTCAGGCTGGATAGCTTCCTCCTAGTACCCACTGGTGATTGATTATAGCCAGCGCCGGCTCCAGGGTTTTTGCTGCCCCAGGCAGCAAAAAAAAAAAAAAAAAANCCTAAGAGCTGGAGGTGACTTACTTGCTATGATTCTCAACAATACGAGCATTATGGAAACAAAATGTAGTGCTGATGGTGTCTGAATGAGGTATACAGTTTGCAATGTTTCTTAGTTTAATATGGAGCTCTGGCATGTTTAATGGACTTTAATATCCCTTCCCTTCCATTGAGCTGCTACTAGCTGAGTAAACCTTTGGCTGCTGTCTGTCATCCTCTGCGACGTGGCTCTCCCTTGAAAGTTAGCTGATCCCAATCCTGCATGTGCTTAATTTTAAGTACGAGTAGTCCTGCTGAAGCCGACGGGAGTACTCGCATGCTTCAAGTTGTATTGCGTAGCGCCTAGGAGGCCCCGTAATGGCCCAGGTCCCCATAATGCTTGGTGCTGTACAGACACAGAATGAAAAGATGCCCCAAAGAGTGTCCAATCTAAGAATAAGATCAAAGATAACAGGTGGAGACAGACAGGGAGGCACAAGCAAACAATGCGATGATTCTGAGACAGCGTTCATCTGGAATCATGTATGTATCGGCAGCATCAGGGCCCTTGGTCCCAAATGCTAACAGGGGGTGGAATCTGCCACTGCATAGAGGTCCATGCACCACTTTAGTCACACTTAGGCTCTGTTTTGCTGGGCTCGAGCCATGCCAGCCCTCTGCACAGGCATGCATTTCACCCAGAGTTAAAAATCCCAGCAACTTGAAAGAAAGACAAATGCAATAAATAGAGTTGCCAACTTCAATCACCCACTGAGCAAGTTCCACACGCTCAGGCGTGCACATTGGGTCCATTCACTTCTAAGAGCCTTTCACATGTCTGGGGACCCAGCGATATGCTCTGAAGGAAGCCAAGGAAATCCTGACAGCAATGACTGATGAGTCTCAGTAGTCAGGGTCTGCTCTTACACAAACTGCCTTCATCAGCAACTTGCTGCTACCATCAGTTAATCTTCTTGCAAAAGGTACACTGCTGGTACATTTGTACATTTCCTTTCCCAGTAACCTAATCTACCATCTAGTTTATGCATACATGCTCTGTGTTTTTTTTGTTTTGTTTTTTTTTGTTTTTTTCCCCAAGCAATCAATCTATCCAGCTAGGAGCTGCAACTGAATTTAAATACCAGGGTTTTCATTATCTCCAACACAGAAAAGAAAAAAGGGGGAGACATATTGGAAATACAGTGAAATAAATTCCAATCTATTGAACAATATATTTGTAGGTATGTGTATTTCTGCAACCATATAATGCCTAGTATATTTTACAAAATCTATTTTGGCAATAATGGAAATATATTTTGACGGTATATTGTGAAAACATTTTGACTGAGGTTTTGCTGTCCTCCCTGGACGTGTTTGGATATATTTTAATCTTCCAGCACTATTTCTTATTATTTGCATTATGTGAGCGCCTAGAGACCCCAACTGAGATCGGGGACCCTATATAAATGCACAGTGAGAGACAGTCCCCATCACAAAGAGATTTCAGCCTAAATGGACAAAGCTATAAAGGGTGAAGGGGAACCAGAGGCCCAAAGAGGGGCAATGACTGGCCCACGGTCACAGAGCAAGTCTGTGTCAGAGCCAGGAATAGAACACACAGCTGCTGACTACTAGCCCCATGCTCCATCTACTGACCACTCACTAATGATATGTATTATTGAAATATATAATACATAGTGGGTGCTGGTATGCATGTACTCAACAGAATGTGTCAAATATCTCTCTAGTATGACTACTGAAGACAGTGGGGTTACACCCAACATGAATTTGGCTCAATATCTACATTCTTGATTATATTCAAATATAGTTTATTCCTTAATGTAGGAGGCATGAAAGAGCAGAGACTGTCTGTAATAGTGGATGCTTGTTTTGGTGAAAAGTAACTCTCATTAAGGGGCTGCTCCAGGCATTTCAATTAGCTTTGCATCAGGCCCTACCCTCTCTTCAAATTCCATTTAGAAAAATACATGGGTCTAGTTAGCAAAGATTTTAATTTTTTTACAAAGTACAGTTCTCCGGTGCATGCATTAATTATCAACAAGATGGACGTATGTTCCCACGCCAAACAGGTGATCACCCTTTAGATGATGATAGTCCATAGTTATAGATAAGCAGGACCAGAATTGGTTGGACTCTGTATGGGAAACCTCCAAGAAAGTCCCTAGGTGTGACAGATATGGCAATGTCCCGCAATATCTTTGGGAAGTCTTATTGAATTAAGTTTAAATTGCATTTATAATACAAAGGACTCCAAAGCTAAGTGTATGTATTACTGTGGGATTGTATGTAACTTGGGGGGGGGGGGGGGGGGGGCCNTGTAAACCCTGGGAAGTATTATGAGCTTCAAAGGACTATTTTAAAAAATGTGCCAGACAAGAATGAACTGTGGGGACACACAAAGTTAAAAGAGGTTTCCTAAGAAATCTCTAAGGGAAGGTATATGGGCAATGGGCTTAAATTGCAGCAAGGGAGGTTTAGGTTGGACATTAGGAAAAACTTCCTAACTGTCAGGGTGGTTAAGCACTGGAATAAATTGCCTAGGGAGGTTGTGGAATCTCCATCATTGGGGATTTTTAAGAGCAGGTTGGACAAACACCTGTCAGGAATGGTCTAGATAATCCTTAGTCCTGCCATGAGTGCCGGGGACTGGACTAGACGACCTCGTGAGGTCCCTTCCAGTCCTATGATTCTCTGATTCTCTGATATGCAAATATTCCCTCTCCAGTTATACAAGAACTTAGTCTTTTGAAACTTCGTTCTGCGCAAACTTTGTCTGCTGTTTAGCTGTTACATGAGGACAAGATCAAAGGCCGAGAATTTATGAGGGAAAGAATGAATGATTCGTGGGTGTGCTTATTCTGAACTAGCAGCTGTTGTGAACTTGTAACCACAGAAAAAGCCTTGTGTGGGCTTGAAAGACTGACACCTGCCAGAGCCCTTGCTGGAGCTGGGGGTGATCTTTGGTAAGCTTATTATTCATAGATTCATAGATTCTAGGACTGGAAGGGACCTTGAGAGGTCATCGAGTCCAGTCCCCTGCCCTCATGGCAGGACCAAATACTGTCTAGACCATCCCTGATAGACATTTATCTAACCTACTCTTAAATATCTCCAGAGATGGAGATTCCACAACCTCCCTAGGCAATTTATTCCAGTGTTTAACCACCCTGACAGTTAGGAACTTTTTCCTAATGTCCAACCTAAACCTCCCTTGCTGCAGTTTAAGCCCATTGCTTCTTGTTCTATCCTTAGAGGCTAAGGTGAACAAGTTTTCTCCCTCCTCCTTATGACACCCTTTTAGATACCTGAAAACTGCTATCATGTCCCCTCTCAGTCTTCTCTTTTCCAAACTAAACAAACCCAATTTTTTCAGCCTTCCTTCATAGGTCATGTTCTCAAGACCTTTAATCATTCTTGTTGCTCTTCTCTGGACCCTCTCCAATTTCTCCACATCTTTAGCCTGTGTGTAGGTTCTTTTATTGTTTGTAATGTGTTTTCTGTAATACTTTTACCTTAAGAATAAATGTACTTGCTTAGAAAGGGCTGTGTGGTAACTTACAGCTGTGGGCAATTATGCTGTTTATAGTCTCTGTGGAGAAAGCAAAGCAGGCATGCTAAGGCAGTCTGACTTGCTAGGGAACTCACAGTGTAGGTGTAGCCTGGAAAATCCCTGGTCAGGAGAGAGAGAAACGCAGGTCTCCACCCAAAACAGGTGATGACTGAGGAGCCAGGCGCCTAGAGTGGGTGCCCTTGCTGAACCCCATGGAGAGAAATCCAGGTGCAGTTGCCCTGGACTGTGACACCAGGCACTGAAGGGATGTGGGTTAGTAGATGGTTTTCTGACCACTGACCTGAGATTGAGCCAATATCCCAATGTGTAAAACTGAAGACTTGATGGCTGGTAATTGCTAAATATCCCACAGCACTTTTTGCAGGAGTGGGATGTTAACTTGTTGTCCTAGCTAAGCTACAAATTGATTAGTTGCTTTCTACCAGCCCAAATCTCCTCTGTTATTTTGCTTGTCTACAGAATTCTTCTTTACTTTTCTGTCCTGTGCATTTACTGTTGCTTCCTGCAAAGATGTGACTGCATTTTAGTGGTGGGTGAAGCATTTCCTGTTTCGAAAGCAATCTGGGATCTTTTGAGATGAAAGGCATTGTATAAAAGCAGGATATTGCACCACTCTAGGTCACAGTGACTGAAATCCATATGGCCAAAGAATGCCACAAACACAGCATTGCTTTGGTAAGCAAAGTTCATCACTACGAGCAACATAACTGCAACTGATTATGGACCTGATTCAAAGTTCAATGAAGACATTGGGAAGACTTCCATTGGCTTCAAAGACCTTTGGATCGGGCTCTGTTTCAGATGGGACTCTCATCCTTTTGACTGAAAATAGCATTATAAAGTCATGCACCTCCACCTGTTTGTGTAATAAGACCAAGGCCTGAGCAGACAGTCTTGTAACTTTAGCCGATACCTGCCTGTCATCCACTTTGCACATTGTAACCATAGCAGGGGCACAGAATTGAAAGAAGTTCCCATTAAAAATAAACTGAAATGAATCCCCCTGGAATAAATAGAAACATGTCACACCCACGCCGGAGGATTGGATTTCTTGTGCCGGTGAGAGAAGTCATCGATGAGAGGCTCCCACCTGTGAAGTTCGTGAGTTATGGGCCTCTTCCACTTGTGAAAGAAATGTAATACGGAGATGGGCTGGCAGATCCCTGAGGCAGTGTCTTAATCCTCACTCCTTACCTACGTGTTCTGGCCTCTAAGAATATAATACACCAGTTTAGCATCTCTATTTCTATTCCTCCCTTGTGCCCATATGAGGAGCCGTGTGCAAAAATTGCTCTCATGGCCAAAATCATGTCTGGAAAATCCAAAAGGTTTTTCATTCTTTCACTGATTGCTTCTCATTTTCTTAACAACAATAAAATCAGTAAAAATTAAATAGAGTCTCTCGCCCAAAAACCGTCTGTAGATATGGTGGGTTTCCTCATGGAATATTCATGAGAATCCCCCTGGCTGTTCTGCACACCCTGAATTCACACAGTTGGTGGGATTACATTTTTTATCTTAATTGCTGAAATATCTCCGTCCTGTTGAGCAAACATCAGAAAGTATTTTCCGGTCTCCCAGTAAACCCACCAGATGCATCAATTTAGTAATGCTGAGTTCTCGGCCGGCAGCAAATCCCATTCAGTATTAGTGGTTGGTTCCTGGCCCAATAAGGAATCTTATTCAAACTGAACATCCATCTTTTTGTTTTGTGTTTGTACAGGGCTGGGGCTTCTACGTGCTATCACAATACAAATAATAAAATAAAATACTAATTATACTAACAACACTTCCGATCTGGAAGTGAGCTGACAAATTCTTATTCTTATTTCCTAACACTTCTATTAGAGCGGTGCATAGAGGCCCTGATCAGGATTCTATCGTGCTAGATGCTGACATTTCCAAGAACAGGGTTTTCAGTAACTTCAGAGTCCTGACATTTCCGATTTTTGCTACTTGAGCAAGTGTTCCCAGTGCAAGATTGTTTCCTGTAGCATCTTCTCCAAAGTTTTGTCCAGGTCAGTTTTAAAGACTCAAGAAGTGGAGCTTCCATCACTTCCCTTGGGAGATTATTCCAGAGTTGAATGGATTTTGCTCAACTGGAAGTTCTGGAGGGGGAAACAGCCTCCTTTGCAATATTTTGAAATATCCATATTTTAAAAAAAGTCTATAAAAGTGCTGGGGAAAGGCTCTGAGTTGAGTTGGGGTTTGGGGTGAAGATTTAAGGCAGTTTTTCTTATCCCTGCTAAGAAGCAAATGGAAGCCCCAGTTCTGCAAACACTTGTGCACATACTTCACTCAATTCACACAAATAGCCCCAGTGGAATCATGCTCCGCTTTAAGCATGCATGGAAGCCTTGGCAGGATCAAGGCCCAACATACCTCCCATGTAAATCTCAGTGCAGCGGTGTGGAAGGCAATCTGGGGTCCTGCAAAGCCCAGCCTGGGGTTCTGCAATAGCTTGAGAGCCAGCAATGGGGGAATTGGGATGTTAGAAAGGGAGTTAGTCCATGGATGCACCTTTTCCCTTATGAAATGGGCCATGGAATAAAAAAACCAAGTTAGATGAAGCATAATTTGTAATGTAGTAATGACAATTATGTAATTCAATATAAAGTTGTATCATTTGCTGTCATTTTGGCTAGCAAGGTTAAAGCAAGCTGTATGTTATAAAAAGCCTGTGAAAAGGCTTTCGGTAGCACTGGGAGCTAAATCACAATTGGTTTCTATGAAAGCGGTCAGGTTAACCTTCCACCTCGAAGACTCCTACTAAGAGCTGCCCATTAAAAAGTCACTCAATGAGACAGCTCTGCTGCAGGTACAGATTGACCTAGCTCCATGGACTTCAAGGGCTTCAAGTGGCCTATTCTTTTTTGGCAGCTTTATATTTTGTCGGTATTTTACCCGGTTTGGGTAAACCCTCAAAGTCTTACTCACATTTGCACAAACCCCACATCCCCCCAGGAGGCCCCCACGCCTCCATAGGCAATCTGCCCCTTCACCCTACTCTGCACAGCTCCAATGGAGCCATGCTGCTAAGGATTCCCTGGCTATGGCTGCTCCCAGGGACCCCTTCCTACAGGGTTACACCCTCCCCACGCCACCCCCAGAGAAACACCACAGACACACAGTACAACTTCAGACCATATTCCTTTTCTGCCCTAAATACTACAGGACTTGTTGGGGAGCAGTGCATGTCCCCCTCTCTCCAACCTAACACCTACCACTCCCCTGGAGCGCCCCCGGCTAAATCTCAGTCAAAAGGGGTGGAGGAAACAGTGCCACAGAGGTGACTGGGGCCTCTGATTTCTTGTGAAGGTTCACACATGAAGGATTACATACAGAATGCAGAGGAGCAATGAGGTTCAGAGCAAGGACTACAGGATTTAGACTTGCAAAAGCTTCTTGCTTTTATTCTCTTCCTATTAATGTCCCACCTCCATTTATGCACCTATGTATTTTTGCCATGTTTTGAATGGAGCTTTGCTTTCCACAAAGCTGGCATTTTGGATACCTACTGCTTCACCGCACAGCTCCAACCCCTACCCTTGATTCTTCATGTGCCAGCACCGTTCAGGAGACCAGCATAATTCTGTAGGGGAGAGTTTGTGCAGAGCCAGCAGGGGACTCCACAGACTCTGTGTACTTGTAGGCCCTACAAAAATAATGAGTATTGTTTTTATCTTAAAAAATGTATTTGCTAGAAGACTGATGGAGTTAGTATTTTTGAAGAAACTCCATCAGCTGTTTAGAAGTGGAAGAATTTTCCCCAGAGGATTCATATACTTTTTAAGGCAGATTTGGGGGAATAAGTCCCCCTGTGTAGACTGGTAACATGTTTTCAAATTCTTAGCAAAAACTTACTGCAAAAAATATTTTTAAAATGTTCATGAATATTTTTGTTTTTCAACCAGCCATTTTTGAAAAACTCAATATGTAGATGAAAAAATTTCACATAATTTTGACAACATTTCATGACTATTTGGCTATTTTTTTACCCTGCTCCACCCCATTCAAAGTAACCAGTCAACATTTAAAAATAAGTTTATGTTCCAAAATTAAAAATTACAAACCAGTGAGTTTTATAAACCAAATCTTTGAGAGTAACTTCCTTCACTTGGAACCTGATCCTGGGTACACTGCAGCTAGTTTTGACATTAATAGGCCCTGGATTGAGCTGATCACCACAGCCAACTCATGTATACCACATTTCATGAGTAGAGCTCAAAGTGTATAAGAATGGCCATACTGGGTCCGACCAATGGTCCATCTAGCCCAATATCCTGTCTTCCGACAGTGGCCAATGCCAGGTGCTTCAAAGGGAATGAACAGAGCTGGGAAATTATCTGGTGATCCATCCCCTGTTCTCCAGTCCCAGCATCTGGCAGTCAGAAGCATAGGGACACCCAGAGCATGGCGTTGCATCCCTGACCATCTTGGCTAATAGCCCTTGATGGACCGATCCCACAGGAACTTAACTAATTCTTTTTTGAACCCACTTATACTTTTGGTCTTCACATCATCTCGTGGGAACGAGTTCCCTGGGTTGACTGTGTGTTGTGAGAAGGAGTACTTCCTTATGTTTGTTTTAAACTTGCTGCCTATTTTATTGGATGACCCCTAGTTCTTGGGAAGGGGTAAATAACACTTCCTTATTCACTTTCTCCACACCATTCATGATTTTATAGACCTCTATCATATCTCCCCTTAGTCATCTCTTATCCAAGCTGAACAGTTCCAGTCTTATTAATCTCTCTTCATATGGAAGCTGTTCCATCCCCCTAACCATTTTTGTTGCCCTTCTCTGTACTTTTTCCATTTCTAATATATCTTTTTGGAGATGGGACGACCAGAACTGCACACATCCACTCAATGTGCAGTCCATGGTACACCTACACCTTGAATACTGTTTGCAGAGAACTATCCACAATAACTCCAAGATCTCTTTCTTGAATGGAAACAGCTAATTTGGACTGCGTCATTTTGTATGTGTATAGTTGGGATTATATTTTCCAATATGCATAACTTTGCATATATTAGCATGTATGCCATTCTGTTGCCCAGTCAGCCATTTTAGTGAGATCCCTTTGGAACTCTTTGCAGTCTGCTTTGGACTTCACTATCTTGAGTAATTTTGTATCATCTGCAGACTTTGCCACTTCATAAATGATCTGGAAAAAAGGGGTAAACAGTGAATATGTTGAACAGTACTGGTCCCCAGTACAGATCCCTGGCGGGCACTGCTATTTACCTCAATCCATTGTGAAAACTGACCATTTACTCCTACCCTTTGTTTCCTGTCTTTTAACCAGTTACTGATCCATGAGAGGACCTTCCCTCTTATCCCATGACTCTTACTTTGCTTAAGAGCCTTTCTCAAAGGCATCCTGAAAGTCCAAGTACACCATATTTTCCTGATCACCCTTGTCCACATGATTGTTGACCCCCTCAAAGAATTCTAGTAGATTAGTGAGGCATGATTTCCCTTTACAAAAGCCATGTTGACACTTCCCCAACAAATTGTGTTCATCTATGTGTCTGGTAATTCTGTTCTTTACTATAGTTTCAGCCAGTTTGCCTGGTACTGAAGTCAGGCTTACTGGCCTGAAATTGCCAGGATCGTCTCTGGAGACTTTTAAAAAAATTGGCATCACATTAGCTATCCGCCAGTCATCTGGTACAGAGGTTGATTTAAGTGATAGGTTATAAACCACAGTTAATAGTGCTGCAATTTCACATTTGAGTTCCTTCAGAACTCTTGGGTGAATACTATCCGGTCCTGTTGACTTATTACTATTTAGTTCAGGGGTCGGCAATCTTCGGCACATGGCCTATCAGGGTAATCCGCTGGCGGGCCGCAAGACATTTTGTTTATGTTGACCATCCACAGGCACGGCCCCCCATAGCTCCCAGTGGCCACAGTTCACCATTGCCAACCCCTGGTTTAGTTTATCAATTTGTTCCGAAACCTCCTCTTTTGACAGCACAATCTGGGACAGATGTGTCACCTAAAAAGAATGGCTCAGGTGCTTTACAGAGGAAGTCAGTATCATTATCCCTATTTAACAGACAGGGAAACTGAGGCACACAAGTGCCAAAAAAATGGGAAGAGACTCACTTAACCATTAAGTGGCTCCTAGACTTTGTGTTGACCCTCTGCAGAGGGTAAATTTCACCCTGCCTTAGCATCTCCCTGTCTTCTGTTGTGCCCAGAAAGGTTTAGCAAGGAGGAGGACCTTACAGCAAACTTGTAGGCCTTCAAATTAGCACGTACGTTTCTTTTGCTCATGCAGAGTCTTATATTTGAGTGTGCACATGAAGATGTGGAAAAGTTATTGTCCGTTCTTCATGTCAGCAAGTGGGGTTTTGTGAGTGTTAACTGTCCCTGGAAGGCTTGCCCTATTTGCAAAGCTCCTTTCAAAAACTGGCCCTTTGGGTCCATTCTGTTCCTAGGCCTGGTCTATGTTATAAAATTTGGTCAACAGACGTCCTTTTTTGTCTCCACAGGTTTGCCTGCATGGCCTTAAAAAAACATTTCGTGAGACTACACAAAGCTTTGCAGCTCACCTCTGAACAACACAGCCCTCCAATCAGTGCTATCCTTTTGTGTTTCATCACGTGATTCTTTCATGTATCCCTCTAGCCAATGGGGTTTAGTCTTCTGCAGGAAGTGTTTCTCTTCCTTATTCTATTTGGTTTTTATTTCATTTGAAACTATACAGAAACAGATCATTCGTGAGTCATGCAAAATAAAACCATCAAACAAATTAATTACCCACTCATTCCCTCTTTACCGAGTGAGGTCATCAAGGGTTTGGCTCATCCACCTCCCCCTGGCTGGTGGCATCACAGCTCCTACTTTAAGACCAGAGTCAAATGTCGAAATTGCCAGTTTAGGTTAGAATCAGACTTAAATGTATCTTATTATACACAGAGGCACACAAACTCAATATGTCATCATTAATGGTTCAGAACAAAGCCTTGAAAAATAGTCTCCCAGCACACAAGAATTTTATAACCTTTGATATATAGCTTTCATTATTAGCAATAATTTCTGTAACTGCATCTGGATACACAGCTACACACAATGAATAATAATTCTATTTTTTGATCTATTCTCTGGACCATGCACTTCTTTTCAGGTGGACACTGATTCTAGGAGTTCCTTTGACCCCAGCAGCTTGATATCCTCAGAGCCTCCCTGGGTGCTGTATTTATATCCCAAACAGAGTTTGAGCTCTGTTTGCTAAACAGCAGAAAAAATTAAGCTCAAGTTTTTACCTCTTAAAAAAAAATCTATAATTTTATTTTCCATTCCCCTCTTTCTTTGCCAACCCACTCACAATCTCTTTGTCATTATATTAAAATCTAATTACCAAGACAACTCTCTTCACCTAAGTCATCCACGGGCCCAATTATTTCTAATGCATGAACCCCCGCCCCCCTCACACACACACACACAACCACACACCAAAAAACAAAACCCACTCCCCCCCACACACACACACACAGAGAAATGAACAATAAAAAGGAGTTCGCTAACCTCTGCCTTTTCTCACAGTCAGGCATCAAGTTCACATGGGAATTTATGCCAGTTTTGACATTAGCAGGAAAAATTAACAGTTCTCTCTCAAAAAAAAAAAATGAGAAGAGAAGAGAAAAAAAATATGAAACTCGCACAAAAGAGGTTTTGTGTTTCAAGCAGAATAAATTATAGTGTGATGTTATTAAAACACTTAGTTGTTAAGTTGCCAAGAAAATCCAGTATATTCACACGGACTCAAGGACCTGTCTCCATGCAAAGTAATTAAATTAGATTTATGGGCTGCATTACATCAGTGTTTGATAGTTCATTTTTCCTTTCTTCATATTTTGTCCTGCTTTATTAGAGCATGTGACAGATGGTAAAAATAGTGTGAAGTTTCTTGGCCCTGTGCTAAATCCCCCTTCGGTAGTATATCTCTCTTCTGTCAGTTCTCCCCAGCGATGATAAATTAACCTCTCCTCTTCTATCCCGAGTGTGGCAGTAAAGCACTCTTTGACACAGCACTATCACTTTATCTTAATCTGTGCTGTTCTAGGGGTGGAGTGGGGGTGAGAGAAAGAGGGGGATGATGCAATCGCTACCACAAGTTTTAAAAGATTTATTGTGCCAAAAAAATGGGGGTTGATTTAGGTAATGTACTGTTACATTTTTTTCCTTTGCAGCATTTCCCCTGTTCTTTGGTAATGGGGGGTAGGGATCTTGCTGGATTTACTGGTAGAGGGGGTCCTGACGGCTGATTTTCCAATGCAGCATCTCTCTCTGATGCACTCTGTCGCCACTACAGCTAGTAGATAGACGGATGGTCCTTGTCTCCAGTGAGCTGCTGTTATTTATCTCCCAGCATGCAAATCAGTCCAATCCTGCAGAGGGCACAGCTACCTCGGGGTAGGGAATAATAAACTCGTTTCCCTGTAAAGGCTCTAAGGCATTCACTCAGTTGACTGGGTGCTAGCATTCCCTCTGCTCAGGGAAGCTCTGTAATACAGCAACCAAGAAACAGTGCCTCCATGGTCTTTAGTAAACAAAATGTAGCAACAAATATTCTTCTGACAAACATCAGCAGCAACAGGTGCTTTCGAAAGAATTACCATAATCCTCTACAGAGTGATGAAATAGTGTGAGGATTAGAGATGGGCCAGACCTGGGTTCAGTTCCCACCTCTGCCACAGGCTCCCTGTGTGACCTTGGGCAAATCACATAGCTTCTCTGGGCCACAGCTGCCGAGTTGTAGAATGGGGCTCTAGCACTTCCCTACCTCCTGGGGGGTTGGGAGAATAAATCCATTGATGTCTCTGGGATGTTCCAATGCTACAGGAATGGTGGAGGATAAAGAAATAGATAGAAAATCACTCTGAATTTGAGGGATTCGGAGAAATGGGACCTGAACTGGAGCCATCTCCTGCTAGTATTTGAACCAGGGTTAATATAAGATACAAACTGAGGCACCTGTTTGTCATTTTTTTAACTACCCCTCCCCTTTCACACAGGCCTGTTGATAGCTTGACGCTAGCAAGATTTGGGGCTTTGCTCATTTTGGCTCTTGGTGCAGATGTGTGTGCCACCTTTTGGCAGAGCCTCAATTACAATGTAAGATCCAGAATTTGGATCTGACAGTTTGTTACTGCAGGGATTCGTTATATTCATGGCATATTACACAGTGAAGTTAGATTAAAAAACATGAAATAATCTTTCTGGAAGGCTGCAACATAACACTACTTTATTTCTTAAAATCCAGAACCTTAACACCAAGAACCAAAACCAGAGACAGATAAAGCAGGCTGCTCCCTAAGGCAGAGCCCATGTTACTCTTGGCTGGCTCTCTGCAGACTGACTCTGCTGAGGACACATCTCATATTTGTGACGGGTTGGATCCCAGAAACCCACTTGGGAGCTGCCAGCTGATGTGCAAAGACTACTTCTGTTTCTATTCTCCCTGCCAGCTCAGTGGTTTCAGTACCCTGTCTTGCTGAAGCCAGACACACCCATCTGCTCCAGCACAGACCCAGAGTCTGAATAACCTGTCTCAAAGCTGCAGGTTTACCTGAGAACAACTCACAGAAGTCTGCTTCCCTTAGCACTCAGATGCCCAATTCCCAATGGGGTCTAAACCCAAATAAATCCGTTTTACCCTGTATAAAGCATATACAGGGTAAACTCATAAATTGTTCGCCCTCTATAACACTGATAGAGAGATATGCACAGCTGTTTGCTCCCCCAGGTATTAATACATACTCTGAGTTAATTAATAAGTGGAAAGTGATTTTATTTAAATACAGAAAATAGGATTTAAGTGATTTCAAGTAGTAACAGACAGAACAAAGTAAGTTACCAAGCAAAATAAAATAAAATACGCAAATCTATGTCTAATTACACTAAATATAGATAAGATCCTCACCAGTTCCAAAATGTTCCCTTTTACAGGCTAATCTTCTTTTAGCCTGGGTCCAGCAATCACTCACACCCCCTGTAGTTACAGTCCTTTCCTTCAAGTATCCTGGGGGGGTGGAGAGGCTTCTTCTTTAGCCAGCTGAAGACAAAATGGAGGGGTCTCCCACGGGTTTAAATAGACTGTCTCTTGTGGGTGGAGACCCCCTCCTCACCCTCTGTAGAATCCAGTCACAGAAGGGAGATTCGGAATCACATGGGCAGGTCACATGCCCATGCATGACACAGGACTTGCAGGTAGCAGCCATTACCCACATGGTATCTTGCATGTCTCCAGGAAGACTTCTTATGTGGATTGGAGTCTTCCAAGCTCTTTTGTCTGTTAAGTGCCCCCTGACTGAACACCTAATTTGCACATTCCTTTCCCAAGAAGTCATCAAATGTTCTAACTGAGGCCACTTAGAAAGCAAGCCATTATACAGCCAATGTTCATAACTTTGAACACACAAATGGTGCCTGCATACAACTAGGATGAACATAACCAGTAGATCATAACCTTTACATAGATGTGTACCTGGCACAGGCAGCACAAAACATATTCCAGTTATGTCATATTCCCACAAAGCCTTATGGGAGGTACCGTCACAATATTCTTATCTCCAGAGCCCTCTAGCCTGCCAGCAGGACCAGGAAACCCCTAGTAATTTTAACACCACAGGATTCTAATAAAACAGACACTATCCAAAGGCCCACCACCAGGAGCCACTCAGATGCTCTGGAGACAGGCATGGTGCAAGAATAGGATGGATGCAGACCCATCAGCCCAACGGGTAATTTTCATGTGGTATTAATTAAATGCTGAGTCCTACTCTCACAAGCAAAGGGAAACTGCAGAAGTTTCAACGGGAATATTGCCTGAGTAAAGAGTGCGGGATCCTGCCCTGACAGCATTATCCTTACTAGTCGTTCGTTCAACTATTGGAGAAGAGATTGGAGCTTTTCAAGTGTACATTGGAGCTTTTCAAGAGAGTACCAACAGGATTACATGATACCCCGATCCTCCACTCTCCCACCTCTTCTAGCTGCTTTATGTGACTCAATCAGAGGGGCAGTGTAGGCCAGTGAGTAGGCCACTGGCTTGGACACAGGCGATCTGGGTTTTATTCCTAGCTCGGCTGCTTGACTTATTGTGTGGTCTTGGACAAGTCACTTCATCTCTCTGTTTCCATGCCTGGTCTTCTCTATTTAGAACATAAGCTCTTCAGGGCAGGAACTGTGTCTCACTATGGTTTTGTACAGTGCCTAGCACGATAGAGGACTGACCTCACTAATAGTAATGGGATAACCCTGCTGAGTCAATGCACGGGACTAGAATTATCAAGGTTGTCTTAGATGGGGTGAGCAGTGCAAGGTGTCAAGTCAATTTTCTCCTCTGATGCTGTCTTGTCTGCTCTCCTTTTAAAAGCCAATTCCTCCATTTACAGGGACCATTTACTATACATCTTTTTTCCCTCCTCAGCTGGATTTCCACTCAAAGGAATTGATTGAAGTGTTCAGTCACCTGGACCATAACTAAAGAATACAGGATATTTGTCACAGACAAGAAAGTAATCACTTTCTGTGCTGAGGTGCATTTCCTGCAAACCTCTTCTCTTCAGTGAGAAGGCAGAACAGGTGAAATGCAGAGCTCAAGGTGTTGACTCTCCTCTCAATCATACCACTGTACATCAGGAGGAATGCCACAGAAGCCAGTGGATGTAAAACCAGCCAATGATATAAAACTAGAATGAGAAAAGAATCAGGCCCAAACGCTATCATGGAAGATCATACAATGCAATCAGCACATGCACACGCTCACGTGTGTGGATAGGCAGGATTGTGTTGTCTGAGACCAGAAAGCTGAAGCAGCTAGTGACGTCTCCGTCTCCTTAGTGTTCCCAACAGGTATAAAAGAAACAGGGCTTTGTTGTAACATTTCCAGAGGTGACTATTCATTGTACCTGCTGGCTACAGACAGAGACCTCACCCTGCCTTCTCCAGGGGTCTCTTACTGCTATGGTGCACCTACACCAGGTGAGTGAAATTGTATAGGGACAACTGCAGGAGATTGCTGGTTGCATAGCTTGTCCCTAGTGCTGTCACAAAGGATCTCCATAAATGCTGACCTGTATTACTCAGTCATGGAATGGATTACAATCTATATTATAGAACTGGATGGCTCTTTTAGGTCATTATGGTCTATTAGTTCAGGACCTTAAGGCCCAGCTATAGAATGTTTAATTCACAGATCAATAACCAGATAACACTAATGAGGGTGTCGATGCAAGTTACACAGTGCAGCATGTCCTTAGGGTTTTTATCAGGTGCAGCAATACACAGCTAAAATGGAATCAGCTAAACCTGAATCTCCATCCAAGCCTTGAACATAAGGCCAAAGCTTCATCCATAATGTGAACGAAACCAAACCTGAAACTTCAGTGATAATTCAGATACAGTCAGAATCTTGGTCTCACACTCAAATGGCAACAGGATTAGCACACATACATTAAAGAAAAGGCAATGAGTTCCAGGGGAGAGAAGCCTTGTGTTAGGAGACCTGGGCTCTAAGTCCTGGCCCTTCACTGACCTGCTGTATGGCCCTGGGGGAGGGGGGATCATTTCCCCTCTCTGTGCTTGTTTCCCCTCCCAACCTTCATCCATATGGTCTATTTAGATTGCAAGCTCTTTACATAAGAACATAAGAACGGCCGTACCGGGTCAGACCAAAGGTCCATCTAGCCTAGTATCCTGTCTACCGACAGAGGTTCACTCCCTCTGGGGCACCTGGCATTGGCCAAACAGGCAATGATCAAGTGATCTCTCTCCTGCCATCCATCTCCACCCTCTGACAAACAGAGGCTAGGGACACCATTCCTTACCCATCCTGGCTAATAGCCATTAATGGACTTAACCACCATGAATTTATCCAGTTCTCTTTTAAATGCTGTTATAGTCCTAGCCTTCACAACCTCCTCAGGTAAGGAGTTCCACAAGTTGACTGTGCGCTGCGTGAAGAAGAACTTCCTTTTATTTGTTTTAAACCTGCTGCCTATTAATTTCATTTGGTGACCCCTAGTTCTTGTATTATGGGAATAAGTAAATAACTTTTCCTTATCCACTTTCTCCACATCACTCATGATTTTATATACCTCTATCATATCCCCCCTTAGTCTCCTCTTTTCCAAGCTGAAGAGTCCTAGCCTCTTTAATCTCTCCTCATATGGGACCCGTTCCAAACCCCTAATCATTTTAGTTGCCCTTTTCTGAACCTTTTCTAGTGCCAGTATATCTTTGCACGGAGACTGTCTCTAGCTCTGTTTGTCCAGCACCCAGAAGAATGGAGCCCTAATCTCATTGAAGTCTCTAGATGCCGCTATAATATGTAGTGGTGGAAATAGGTTTTAGACATACTGATCTTCTGAGGTTTGCTGATCTCTGGGAATAACTTGGTAGTTTTACATCAGTTTGGGTTGGTTGTTTTTTCCACTAAGAAACTTTTGCTGATTCGCTTTGGCAAAAAAAAGAAACGCGAAAGGCAACGACGTTTTGAGACAAATCCAAATAAATTTAGCATTTTTAATGAACCCTCCAAAATTATTATTATTATTATTTATTATTTATGTAGAATAGCACCTAGAGCTCCCAATCAGGACTGAGGTCCCAATCAGGTGTGGAATCAGAATGATACAGAATAGGATAGAATAACAGTTTTAGACTAGAGGATCACATCACTTTCGCCACTGTCTGTTGGTGTTATTGGGATCACAGTTGAATCTAGAGGCCCCAATGTGCTAGGTGCTGTACAGGCACATAGTAAGAGACAATCCTGCCCAAAGATCTTGCACTCTAAGCAGATGAAAGTGGCAAAGGGTGAGAAGGGAAACAGGCGTAGAGAGGGGAAGTGACTTACCCAAGGGCATTCAGGAGGTCAATGAAATAAATGAAGGTTTCTAACCATCAGAGGAGTGAAGTTATGAAACTGCCTTCCAAGGGGAGTAGTGGGGGCAAAACACTTGACTTGTTTCAAGACTGAGCTTGATAAGTTTATGGCAGGGATGGTATGAGGCTGCCTACAATGGCATATGGCCCATCCATCCCAGCTACTAGCAAATCTCTCCCACAGCTGGAGATGGGCCACTAGGTGGGGAGGGCTCTGAGTCACTACAGATAATTCTTTCCCAGGCATCTGGCTGGTGGGTCTCACCCACATGCTCAGGGTCTAACTGATCGCCTTTGGGGGTTGGGAAGGAATATCCCCCCGGGTCAGATTGGCAGAGACCGGGGGGTGGGGGTACACCTTTCTATGGAGCATGGGGGTCAATTGCTGGTTTGAACTAGTGTAAATGGTGGATTCTCTGTAACTTGAAGTCTTTATTTAGTCTGACTTCCTGCACACTTCAGGCCACAGAACCTCACCCATCCACTCCTGCAATAGGCCCATAACCCCTGGTTCAGTTACTGAAGTCCTCAAATCTTGATTTAATTACAATGATCACTTTTGCATTAAAGTCTATGAGTCACAGAGCTGAGGTCTCTCATGTCCTAGGCTACTTCCCTACACACTGGACTATACCATTTAATATTTTTTCCCACTTAGAACATGACCCATTTTCTTTGCAATTCAGGAGCTATTTTCCCATTTTTTGTGCTTCTCAGGTCCGCCGTTCTGAGCGTATTAACTAGCCAATCAGATTTCATTATGAGCCCAAGTAATTCTTATCATTAAACCGATAATTTATTTCTTCTGTATTTCATAAAATGTGAAATATTATGCTCGTTGGGTGCCCAGAGAGAACGGGGATGCTCCATTAAGTTCAACACTGCTCCTCCATAAGATGCCGTAATTATATGCAGCTTTTTTTACAGCTAAGTTCCTACTTGCAGATGGTAACAAAAGAAATAAGCTTTTAATCCAAACATAATTAATATGAATTACCTCCACAGTACACCCTGGCTTTGCACCATTAAACTTAATTTTTGTTTTGCATGATAATTGTGTTATCATTACCATTTATAGGAGAACTCAGAGACCTTCACTTTGTTTTCAGCCGAGACCAAGGAGCTGGAAATGTTTATCCATGTTCTTGCTGTCTGCAAAGCCAGGGGGGAATTACTAGACTTGTCTGGTCTTTGATGCAATATGACTGACCAAGGAGAAGACAAATCAGTGAAGGAACTTTTCCTCAATGCAATCATCTGCTCACATCCATTAAGTGTGGAGGGATGGTATTGCATTTGGGCCATTTCAGGAGTCCCATTCGGGTGAACTGGGACTGATTGTGGGCTTGGGACAGCCCGCCGTGAAATTTGCAGTTGTAACATGCACCCAGGTCGTTCCAAATGAGCTTTGCTTTGGATTTTGGAGCTTGTTTGGAAATGTTCCCTCAGCTCCCTCTGTAGGCCAAACTCCCTGCATTTCCTCCAGCTCCAGCTCTCTTATCACACTCCCCATAAGGAGACATGGGCACGGACAAGTGAAGAGACACGGCCAGAGTCATGCAGTGAGTCAGTGGAACACACACGAACAGGACCCAGGAATCCCAGCCCCATGCTCCATCCTAGAACATCCTTCTTCTTATTTGTGTAGTTCACTGATATATTTATTATTATTTATATTACAGCGGATAAAAAGATCAGGGGTCCCATTGTACTGGACACAGTCACTTCCTTCCCCCAAGAGCTTACAATCTATATAGGCCAGAAAGAAAAAGGGTAGGAGGGAAAGTGACTTGCCCAAAGTCACACAGCATATCAGTGGCCAAGCAAGGATTAGGGCCCAAGTCTCCGCAGTCAGTCTAGAACCCTGGCTTCTAGACAACACTGCCTCTGTCATAGCTAATATTTTAGATTCTGCTTTAGTTTTTCCTTTATGTGTATTTATAATAAACCACATTATTGCTTTCAATGTTCCACTGCATCACTTCACCAACAGGAGGGGAAGAGCTAACATGCTCATGAAGAGTCCGTGTGTGTGAGAGAGAGAGAGAGAGAGAGAAGGACTGTTCAGAAGAAAACCTCTTAAGAAAAGGCAGTTCAAATAACAGGCCCATTGGGAGGCAGCTGAGCCTGGGAATTAGGCTCCCCCTAATCCTACCCCAGCCAGATGGAGATCTGGTCTAGAGCCCCCGTGACTATATGTACATTGCACACTCACCATAGACTCTGGCTCTGATTTGTGTGTGTGGATAGAAGGGGGCTTAGGCTCAAATCCGTCTGATTTGGGTCAGCATGCACTCAGGACCCAAGTCCTAAAACTCCCCTAGAGCAGGGGGGCAATTTTTGGCCTAAACATTTGTTTGATGAAAAATGCAGATTCAAGTCAACTGAAACATTTTGCAAATTTGCCAAATTGTTTTGGTTGGGGGGGAAAAAATCGGAAATAATCAAAATGTTCCATTTTGACATTTTCTAAATGAAACGTTTCAATTTTTTGGTTCAAAGCGACT
Source organism: Platysternon megacephalum (assembly GCA_003942145.1). Classification (NCBI taxonomy): domain Eukaryota; kingdom Metazoa; phylum Chordata; order Testudines; family Platysternidae; genus Platysternon; species Platysternon megacephalum. Next base: position 5,525,379 of record QXTE01000071.1, read on the forward strand.
TTTCATTGTTCATTTCACTTCAGTTTTGTTTTTTAAAAGTTAAAAAACTCAAAAATGAAATTAAACGAAACATTTTGTTTGCTCCAAAATCCTATATCTGTTCTATATTTTGGGTTCAGCCAGCGAACCACGAAATCAGTTATTTGCACAGTTGTAGTTCTCTCCTGACTTGAGTCCACCTCCAAATTCCTCACTTCTATCTGCCTGTCTATGTGGGTGCCGTGGCTGCATGCACAATAAAGGAGCTGCTATCTTAGCTAGCACAGAGGATTCTAGGATGTAGCTGGAATTAACAATGCTAAAGGCCCATGGCTGTGCTGGATAGGGGAAGAGGAGAGAAGTGGACAGAAATTCTACAGGTAGAGAGGAGCTCAGGGACTTTATTCTTTCCTTCTCACCTGTAGGCTAATCAGCCTTCATCAAGATGGTTCCTTCAGCTCTCCCAGAGTCTGATCTTCCCAGTGTGTCCTGAGCAAAAGTCGGGCCAACACCATCTCCTATGCTTCAAGTATCTGGCTAGCCTGGGAAAGGTACCCATATGTTTGCCAGTTGCAAGGTTCTAGGCCATGGGACAGTTCCATCAGAAACCCTTGGCCAGAGCTGATGGACACTGCGGCTCTCCAATGTTCAAAGCATGAGCCTTGACAGCTTGAGCTAAAAAGCCAGATGCAATAGCTGGGGGCTGTAACAGACTCACATCCTATGTGGATTAGGCCCAAAGTGGGTTTCATAACACACACCCACAAGGCCAATGTCACCATCCCCCCCAGTATTAGTGGGGAAGGCAGGATTTTCTTGGGTCCAGGTCCTGTAAGCCCAGTACTCATGGGACCATTACAAAGTCCCCTTCCTAATTAACCACCCGGCCTTGGGACAAGTTTATGCAGCTGCACTCCAGGAGGTGGAGGCAAAATCAAGCCCCATAATTATTTACTGAAATTATAGCCGCTGTCAAGCAGGACTGAATTACTGCAGACTCCATTAGCTGAGTTGCTGCATATGAGAGAGAGAGAATGAGAAAATGATGGATGAGAGAGAGAGAATGGGGAAAAAAAAGCCAAAGAAACAAGAGACAGAATGAGAAAACAAGAGTAAACAACAGAGAGACGGGCAGGGAGAGCATTCTCTCCTGGCCTGATTTATTCCTGCCAGTGAAATTCTCACGTCGAACACAGAGGTGATGTCAACTTGTTCCAGGAAATCGCTATCATAACTGACTAAAGCTAGAGCTGCATGTGCTCTCTGCAGGAAGAATCCCCTTTTGTTTGCATGGGGCCAGGCCAAGACCATGCCCCTGAGTGTGCAGTGCAACAGACCATCCAGGCACATTACTAAGGAGCATAAGCAAAAAAGTTAAAGCTTCCAGTCGAGCACACAGTCTTTGGCTGTCACAAGGAGCCTGGATGTGGCTTTTGGCCACACCCAGGAATGAGCCCTCCGTACTGGCAAAAGTGCAAAAATCGCATATGAAGGAGCAAGTCACATGGGGATCAGTTATGCAAGGTTTAATGAAAGGATCATGTCTAGTTACAGACACATTTCATGCATATTATTTGCATCCTGTCTAGTCCTTGCATGCTCCTTGTCTCCTGGTGTCCTCTATGCTTACTCCTTGCTTCCTTCAAATCTCATCTCATAACTAGTAGTGGGTGAACTGCACTAGAGTTGAAGAAGTCTCCAAATTCTTGGGTGCCTCTCCTAATGAGCTGGAACACCCAAGTCTGCTAAATTGGTGTGGAAACGGTTTGTGTGCTTGCTTGGGCAGCATCAGTACTGTTGGCATTCGCTAGAACGTTGGAAGCCCAATGGCAGGAACAAAACATTCCTCTAGCTATGTCAGAACCTTAATATCTCATTTCCAGAAAGAGATGAAGGCCCTTTGGGAACGGCTCTTCTTTGTTTTTTACTGAGAGTGAAATTCATGCTGTGCACAAGGCCTGTACTCCACTTAACACCCACAAGCCTTGCACAGTTCCTCTTCCTGGGGTGAATTTCACCCAGCAGGAGACATCCTACACTCATCAATTAGTGGAGAAATTATGAGACTCTTTCCCAACAAGGTGCAAATTAATTGTATAAATATTTTTGGATTTGAGGTTTTGAAAAGCATGTGCATTAAGGCACTGGTCTGAGACTCAGGAGATCTGGGTTAACTTACCAGCTTTTTTCTTTATGACCTTGGTTAAGTTACTTAACCTCCCTGGGCCTCATTTTCCCCATATGTATGTGTACAGCACCTAGCGCAATGGGGTTCCTGTCCATGACTTGGGCTCTGAGACACTAACACAATATAAAGAAATAATAATAATTAATATTGACATACCTCACTGAGCACCTCACAAAAATTTATCTACCCTCACAACACCTCTGATACTACAGTGGGGGAGCCACAGAAATATGTAGCTATATGAAGGCTACAGCTGATGGGACCGAGGTAGCTGGCCTATAAATAAAATAAATAACTAAATAAGAAAGAACCAATTGTAGCTACAAATGTTTGAGCCTTTGTAAAAGGGCTCATCATCATTAAAACTTTTCTCTGAAGTTGTCTGTAATCAGTACTTTGAATGATTGCATAAATATATTAATTACACTAATTAATTTCTCAAGGAAAGCAGCTTCAGCAGCTGGAGACAGCAGGCATCCAAAGAAGGGCTTGAACGTCATTTTGCAGGTAATGCATTCTCTGCAAATTCCTTAATTAGAGCCGCTTGGTGACTCTGCAGTTTGGAGCATTGTGGTATCTTTAAAAGTCTTCTTTTTTTTTTAAATCTTCTCTATGCAAAACGTTTTCAGAAGCACAAAGAGCTCTAATGAGAGCCTAATTAAAGGACAGGCTGAAAACAGTGACTCAGTTTACAAACACACTGCGCCAAGTGCTGCCCTGGCATAAGCAGGTGCAATTGCCAATGAAAGAGCTCATTATGATGGGTGCATTTTGGGAGCTGGGCTCTTTTGAGAATCTAAGCCCATAGCATATGTGTACACAGGGCCAGATTTTCAAACAAGCCTAGGGTTGGATTTTCAAACGTTTAATGCCCATAATTTGGATCAATTTGGCTCTGGGAGCATATATAGAAACGGAGGTAGAGACATGGGGAAATCTGGATTCCAGTGAAGTCTATGGGACAACTTGTATTGAGTACAACAGGGTCAGGATTTCACTCTGGGTATATATTAACGTATGGATACCCCGGGAAGTCCTAGGCACTGTGCAAGAGTCAAAAAACACAGCCATACAAATACTCTCCTTATGAACCACAGACTCTCCACTAGGCCACAATACAATGGAGCCTGAACAAATCAAAACCTATTCAGCCCATAGGACCATAGGATTGAAAGGGATCTCCTGGGTCATCGAGTCCAGTCCCCTGCTATCACAGGTAACCCCATTGTATAGTCCCCTTCATAAACATATCAAGCTCCATCTTCAGACTAGTTAGATTGTTTGTCCCCACTCCTCTTACTGGAAGGCCACTCGCTCAGAACATCATATATGCCCATACAATATAAAGACCACCATAAAATCGAAGAGCCACCAAACCGCTCACCCTGAGCCTCGGACACCCAGGGGAATAGGTAGTGGATGTCGTCATAGCTGGTAACTGAATCCAAACCTTCCAGTTCTAAAGCACTGACCCTCAACAGCTTGAGCGAAAGCATTGCAGCCCCTAGCTGGCAGCTGTAGCAGACTTCTCAAATGTTGTGGATCAGGTGCGGCAGGGGCCTGGTAACACACACTTCGCAGTGGGTTGTGAATACTTGTGCCCATGGTCCTGTCAGGCCAAGGTAAATAGATGTGCAAATAACTCACCTCAGTGCTGCAGACCTAGATAGTTCAGAGAAGTCCCTGAACACTTATACCAGCAGTACCTCGACTCTCGGCATTCGGTGGTTCCCCCAACTCCAGTATCTACGCTGTGGCAGTGGGGACAGTCACACAACTCTGTAACAATTGCTACCCCTCTCTCCCACAATGCACCTGTGGGCTTCAGAGGGTTTCTCCAAACTGGCCCTGCCCACCTGTGAAGATTTGGCAGCTGGTGTCTAGTTGGTGGGGGTAGCAAGAGCCGAGCTCTGATGCTCGAGGCCCCTGAGGGAGGGTGATTGCTGATTCTCTGCTGTGTGCAATTTCTTATTATGAAAACAACCGGGAGCAATGTCTTCAGATCACACCTTCCGCTTGACATTCTCCTGACACCTTCAAAGCCTTCCTGAGACTCAGGAACCTGGCTGTGTCTCTCTGCTTCAACTGGAGTGATGCTGACAGACACCTTCCTCTGTAGAACAATCCTGCCAGCAGGGTCTATAGCATATATCACCTCCCTCCCCCCACATACACACTCTGCATCTGAGATCCCCTTTATGTGCTTCCTTGGTGTACCACACAGGTGGGTGGTGGGGTGGCTCTGCATACCCGATTCATTATACTGCCTTTAGCAGGTTAAACTGCTAGCACTCTCCATGCACCAAGGTCTTGTCCCTGCTGTGGCTGAAGCTAGGCTAGCTAAATATGGTTGATCCCAGTAAGCTTTGAACTATGCTAGCAGGAGTGTGCTGCAGAACAGCCCCCGAAATGGTTGGCGGGTCGTTTTGTGTCATAGATTCTTTGCCTTTCTCTGGTGCCTTTTACCTAAGGATTCACAGATAAGTCTGAGCTGGGTTAGACTTTATCCTCATTCAACACCCAGAGAAACTGTGAGGGTGCAGACCCCGTGAATTTTGACTCCTAGTCCCTGTGCTTTAACCACGAACACTTTCAAAATCCATGTTCACACTGATCAGGGAAACGGAGCTTGTGCCTTAGCAGCAGCAAAAGATCTTGCGTGGCTGGATTCTTCAGAGGCTGCGCCTGCTTCAGTTGCGCCCAAGATCTGGTCAGAAGCACACAAGGGGCACCATAGAGCAGTGACAGGCAGGATGCATTTTAGGCCTTTAAACCTCTATATAATTAAGCTTGTGGGAGGGGGAATATCCTACTACTCTGTTGGGAGGAAGCCCAAGAAATGTCCCAGGGAAATCCTGGAATACATCCCATATGTCTACCACCCTTGGGTGGCGCCCTCAAACCTCCAAGGCCTCTTTGCAAAGACAAATGTAAAAAGTATCTAGTTGCGGAAGCAGCTCTGGAAAGTCACCCGACACCAACTGAGGGCAAAGCCAAATTCTCCTTCTTGTTGCCCTTCCCCCCCTCTCCCTGGCTTTTCAAAGGCCATCTTTAGATGAAATAAGTGATACTAAAACAGCTATACCCCTCCGCCCCCTGCCCAATCTGCCTACTGATAATAATGAGCCCAGACACTTTTATTATCATTATTAATTAGCACTTTCAAGCAATGGAATTAAATCAATATGGTGGACTGAAACTAATTTTAACAAGCCATTGAGATCAATCATCAGGACTTTTATCTACATAAATGCCACTAAACTCAGCTCGTTAGTGTAACATTAGCTGGAAAAGGGGGAGGAGGGAGAAGGGAGACTGGCGGGGTTTTAATTAGGAAGACATAAACTGTGCCATGATTTTTCTTCTTAGATTTGCTTTTAATCTCATCCGTGAGTTCTTCTGGTGCCCCGGCTGATTATTACTCCCTTCACCTCCTATCAGGAACCAATGGTGCTGGGAAGGAGAAGAGGGGAGGAGAGGGAGAGAGGGCAAACGCAAGGAGAGACGCGCTCCCTGTGTCACTCCTTGGACCTGGTGCTCTTGTCTGCCTGTCTCGTTGATATCGCCAGTGATTTCTGCAGCGGGGTGACCTTCCAGCGAGGCTGAGAAGTCAAAGGAGCGTCTCTCGGCAGGACGAGTGGAGTCTCTGGGTGTGCTGCTGTGGGGGGGGGCGGGGGGCAGAGGAAACGTGCCCTACTAGTGGGACCCAGCCTCTCTGTCATTAGAAACGCCACATCTTTGGCCCCACCTCCTCCATCTCCCTCTCTAATTTCTTTGGGGCGGTTTGCCCCCACCTCCAGCCCACATGGAAAGAGCAGTGTGCAGTTGACCTTGTTCTGAACGTTGAGTGCACACAGTGGGATGCCCCACCTAGGGCCACTCTGGCCCTGAATGCTAAATGGTGGTATAATGATATTGGAGCTGTTAATATCCCAATGCTGTTCTCGCTACACAGAGCAGCGCAGGACTCTAGTGCAACATTCCCCTGTTCTGCTCCTCCCGTACCCCAGACGAAAGCTGTTTGTCTGCTGAGATGGGATTCAGAAGGACGGGTGGGTGGGGGAGCGGGTTTGGAGTCTTGGCATTGCTTTGAAGCATGCATGGGCTGACTTCCCTTGCCTGCCATAAGCAAGAGTGGAGAATGTGATGATTATGCCATCAATCTCCAGAGCACCTTGCTAATAGGCACCTCTGAGCTCTGGTATGATCAAAGCTGCCCAAAATGAAAAGGGAAGAGGAGGAAGTGCGTTTGCAAAGCTCCCGGCACAGCCCCTGGACCCAAATCCTCCTGCTCTCCCTTGAATGGCAAAGGAGCTGATAACCGGGTGAGGATCTGCAAGGCCCGTTTTCGGCTCAGCATCAATCAAAGGCTATACAATTGTCGAATGTTGGGATTAGCGGGTTATAAATGGACTGGTGTGGAGGTGGTGATGAGACGATCCATCTCACCTCTCCAAGCCCCAGCAGAGTCAAACATGGGCTGCACTGGTGGGCAGGATTACAGTACAATTCCTTCAAGCACACAGCCACTCTGAGGTTTCTTCAGCATTCATGGCCGTGTACCCTACTGGGCCTCATTCCCTGTGTGTAGTGCCCTCTCCCGCTACAGAGCAGCCAGAGCCTCTATTAAAATACTGGATTTGTTGCTCTTAAACCAAAGCCAGGACCTTTTCAACTTCACATGTGTCGGAGCTAGGAATGAGATGTTAGGGGGCATAAATACGGCATCAAAAATCCATTCTGTCCTGTTAATTCAGCCCCTGACACAGGAGTTCTCCACAGGGCTTTGGGTAGGAGAAAATGTTGCAGCATTGTGGGCCAAATTCACTGCCAGTGTACCTTGGCAGAGCTGCGCTGACTTCAGTGGAATGCCACCAATTTACACCAATATGGGCCCTATTATTTTACTGAACCATGGAGACCGGTTCGTGTGTGGTCGCCCGGGTAATAGCATGCGGGTACCATTGCAACCAAAGCAATCTGTCACCGTTGTGATGGGACTGGTATAAGTACCTGCCCATAATAGAATGGACTACGCAATGGAGAGCCGCGCATCTAGTGTCAGGCCTCATTTTACGGCTCCTCGTTTGAATTGTCCCTAAAGACTCCCCTCTTTTTACACAATGCCCACAACAAAGACCAGAGCCAAAGCCTACTGAAGTCAGTGGAAGGACTCCCATTAACTTCAATGGGCTTTGTTATCAGGACCTGCATCACTCTCTCATAGCTTTATTTTCCTGATGTCTCTATGAAACATAACAGAACTTCCATGATGTAGACATGCCTAAGCAGCCCCATGAGAACACAGCTGCATGTATCTTCCTCACCTGCCCTGTCCCAGCCTCCCTGTGTTCTAGCCCCCATTCACTGAGTAATGTCTAAGGCCAAGTAATTTTGGGGTGCCTAGCTTGAGATAATGGGGCCTGATTGTCAGAAAGCACCAAGCCTCCCACAGGGGAAATCCTGACTCCACTGAAGTCAATGGGAGTTTTGCCCTCCCTCTGAAAATTAGATCCCTTAGGGGGGAAACCTCAAGTTGGGCAACCAAAAATGAAGACCCCCAAATCACTAGTCTCTTTCTAAAATCTTGGCCTAAAATGGGGCTGGTGTACTCTTTGCTGCAGGGACAGTATCTTCCCACCTTTGTTGTCTGTGAAGCACCTAGTACACTTCTGGCACAATCAAAAAATCATTATCCCCATCCTCATTGCTCCTCAGAAGCCATGTGTCTGTGCATGTGTAGGGAACATTGGCTAATTTTATAATGTGTTAAACTTTTGAAGAGGCCAGATCCCCCACCCGCCCCAGCTACAGAGCTATGCTGATTTACCCGAGTTGTGGATCGGTCCCATAATGTCATATTTTTACATGCTCATACCATACCTTTCTGTGAAAAATGGCAGATGCACTGGAAAATATTTCCTTTTTGTTTGCTGGATGGGTAATAACTTGCCATAGAGACAGTTTTTATAGTCAGCACAAAAGTAATTTACCTACATGCAGCACAACTGGATTACAATAAATCTGCTGGTGATGTAGTTGCGCTGTATATTGTTCCTTGCCACATGGTTTAAATATTATAAAGATGGGCCCCATTTCCAGCAGACTCTGTACAGTGTCTCAGAATACGTTTGGAATGCACTGATGGTACAGGGCACTGCACACTGGAATACTGCCCCCACCTGAACACTGGCAGTGCCCGGGTCTTCAGAATTTCCTGCATCAGCTGCCACTGGCTTCCAAACAAGAGTTAATATTTGTGAGGGGGGGGGAAATGGAGAACACCACAATGGCATCAGGGCCCTAAATCATGGAGACTTGCCTGTCAGCCAATTTCTCTGCAGAAAGCTCTTAGCAGTTAATTTCTGGCTAATTTATTATCCTTCAGCTTAGCCCTACAGCACCATTAGCAGTACACTGACACAACTGAGTGAAATATTGTCTAATTTATTATCTTATTACTCCTCTGGAACAGGATCAATTAATTACCCATTAAAGTATTTCAGTTGCGGAGATTTATTAGGGGACTCAACGTTTTAACAGATGATTAGTTATATATGTTTGTTTGCCTGAGGAGCACAGACTAGCAAATGACTAGAGGGGAAGGGGAGAGACACCGAGCCAGGAGGGAGCTAATGGATCTTTTCTTGACTCTCTGAAAATGGAGCAGTCAATGACAAGAATTATCGACTCATTCACTTGTGGTTTTGAGATAACCATATGTACAGGGAGAGAGAGGGGGTGAAGGGAAAGGGGGGAGGAAAAAGCCTCACTCAACTGCTTTTTCCATTCAATAAATTTGCTTCAGAATATATTGGATTGGGGTTTGATGGCTATTTCGTGTTTTGCAGAGTGCTGACACTGGTATGATTCAGTAATTATTGTTTCTTTTAAGTTATTGCTGTAATTTTGCTTTCTAAGATCCCAATCAATTCCTGCCTCTCAAGGGCACGCTTGAAAAGCGATATTTGAAAACAGCCCTCTGATAGATTGTGCCGTTAGACAGTGGCTGAGACAAATAGCCTAATCTGGCACAAATTAGCTTGGCTTCCACAGATAGTTTTATACAGCAATGTAAATTATATTGTCAGGGCCAGTCACTTTCCTGCTTAGAGTGCAGCTAACAAGAAGCCATGGAGACATTATTGGTGCTGCCTTTCATTCCCAGGGCTGCTGCAAAGCCATTTGTAAGGAGAGAGAGAGAGACTCCACAGAATGAGAGGGAGCTGACTGGTCTGAGCTGGGCTGGGAGAGGTGTGTCAGCCTGGGCTAGGTTCACGTGTGTGTGCAGGGGGGGGGGGGGGGTTTGGGGCTGATCTGGACTGAGTTGAGTGCTCTGTGCTGACACGGGCTGCTTGGGAAGGTTTGTCTGCCTTCCACATTAGAGCCCAGTGGCCTGATTCTCCTCTCCCCTCTGCTGGCGTAAATGCAGAGTAACTTCACTGGAGTCAGTGGAGTTTCTAGTGTAAGTGAGAATGGAATCAGGTTGCAAAATGCATTGGCAAGGTCCAGCTCGTTGCCTAGGGCATTACACAAATGCCCGAAGGCAGGAGGACTCTATTTATTGGATCGATATTCTTATTTGTCAGCTGTGATTATAAGGCATGGGTGGGGCTGTTTAAAATTCGCATGATTCACCAACCTGGTTTAATAAAGTGACAATGCCCAGAGCATGGGGCAAGTGCCTGTCAATATGAATGGAGGTAAATAAATAGATACCAATGAAATTCTCCTCTGCGTCAGCTTTGTGGCAGAAACAGGGCTTTTTAAGCCCCGATCCTGAAGCTGGACCCTTGTGCCCATGCAGACCTGACTGCTGGATCAGGGCCAAGGTCTTCTCTGATGGTATCAGGGGTTGCATATTAGTTGAAGTGAGGAATATATTTCCATTTCATTTATTTTGACCACAGCCTGATGCGATCAAGCTCTTTGGGGCAGGGACTGTGTTTTGGTTCTGCTTGTACAGCACCTTGCACAATGGAGTCCTGGTCCATGACTTGGGATCCTAGACACTATGATAAAATAAATAAATCATCGACATACCAACTTGCGGTTGTGTGCAACCTGTATGCAGCTCCAGCCGGGACCCTAGCTGTGAACCTCCTGATCTACAGGCTGCACTCTGAACAGGCAAAGCCACGGAGGCAGCTTCCCTTTGGTAGGAGCAGCTTGTTTCAACTACCAGTGGCTCTTTTAGTTGAGAGAGGAGAAGAATAGGAGGGGACAGGGTAGAGGAATACAAAATAATGAATGGAACAGAGAAAGTAAGTCAGATGCGCCTAACTACCCCACTTCATGATACAAGAACAAGGGGGCATGCAATTAAACTGAAAGGCAACACAGGGAAATACATTTTTACACAACTCATAATTAACCCGCGGAACTCATTGCCACAAGATATCATTGAGACCAAGAGCTTCATAGGTATAGTGATGGGCTGAACATTTATATGGATAAGGGGAACGCTGCTGTTACATTAGATAGGATCAATTAAAACCAAATTTGAAAAGATAGGAACCCTCATGTTTTGGAGCATAAGCAAACCACTAGCTGATGGGAGACAGGATCCTGGACTAAATAGACGTTGCTCCGGTCTTGGAGAGTGGCCAGTACTGGATGCTTCAAAGCAAGATGCAAGAAATCTGTAATGGATCATTATAGAATAACCTGCCCATTGGTCAAGTTTCTTCCTATCTGTTAAATGGTCCTACAGGATACAGCCTTAAAACACAAATATAAGAATATAAAAATGACCCTGCTGGGTCAGACCAATGGTCCATCCAGCCCAGTATCCTGTCTTCCAACAGTGGCCAGTGCCAGATGCTTAAGAGAGAATTAATAAAACTGAACAATTATTGACTGATCCATCCCCTGTCCAGTCCCAGCTTCTGGCAGTCAGAGGCCTAGGGATAAACATCCAACCTCTTGATCTGGAGCTCAGGCCAGAAATCTCACAATCACACACACATACACTCATGAGATTTGCTGTAGTCTGGATCTCAAATGGGTTGGAAATGCAGGAGTTGAGCTTGCATGGTGGTGGGTGAAGGTGCAGAACTAATCTAATTTTATCCAGATTAGTAGTTTCATTCCCTAACAAAGAGGTGGCCTTCTCAGAAAAGAAAAACTGCCACTACAGGAAAAGAAAAGAGGCAAAAACATCCATCGGACATACCTGCAGGAGCAGATAGAGATGCACCTGGTTCCAAAGAGAACAGCAGGCCCTTCTTAACCTTGCAAACGGCTCCCTACAGCATGAGGAGATCCGGTATCTCAGACTCAGAGACCTTTGCCAATTCTATGAAGCTGAAGTGAAAATTAAGAAGTGCTGGCATTCTTCCCCAGGAGACAGTTTAGTATGAGGCCTAGGTGGTGGAATTGCTAACTAGGTGGGCATGGCAACTGCTTCCATATTCTGTCCAAACATCATCATCATATTAATCAATTATCAAATGAGATTGGAATGACACTTATTTGGAAATACAGCCCTGTGGGATGCAAAAGAATTCATTAAAAATGAGGAACAAGGGGAGGTGGGGGAGAGACAGCTTAGGACACCAGTGATGAGATACAGAGACTTTCACCTCTACCCTGCCAGTCTGAAGCCTGCTCAAGCTCACAAGCATTCAAAGACATTACTCACCTGCATAAAATGAGTTGGTGAGTTCTCAGTCCAGTCCCTTCTGGGAGAGGCATCTGCTAGAGAAGTGCTAAATAACAGCTATAGCTGTATGTACGTGGATAGTTAAAGAATGTTAGCGTTCTTCAGAAGCCTCATAAGTTTCAATAAAGTGCTTCTCAGGTCTCCAAAAAATGGCTTCTTGAGTCCAGCTTTTAAAAAGATGCACATCACAGTTGGCATTAACTGGCACCTTTTCACCAGCACTAACTTCATTTTTTTTTTTAAAGTGACGCAGCTTCATTGATTCCAATGGCACTACTCCAATTTTCACCAGCTACGGTTCTGACCCACAGACTTCAATGGAGCGACACTCATTTATACTTGCTGGTAGGCTGACCAGATAGCAAGTGTCAAAAATCGGGTCAGGAGGTGGGGGGTAACAGGTGCCTATGTGAGAAAAAGACCCAAAAATCGGGATTGTCCCTATAAAATCGGGACATCTGGTCACCCTACTTGCTGGGCATCTGTCCCATGATTATGCAGTCGCTTTGGGGGGTCATTTTCTATTCAATTTGTTGATTCACTGGTTCTGCCCACTTTGAAATGCGCCAACAAAGCCAGAAATGAACACAATTCTAAAATCCAGACTGGGGATTCGTTAGTCATAGATTTTGCTTTAAACTTGTGCCAAGCTTGGTGGTATAATGGGTAAGTTACTAATGTAAACCGGCATTAACTCAAGCCCCACAGGGAGTGTCACTGGTTTTGGTACTGCATCCTTCTGACTCTCACGAGAACACCAATATTTTCAGGTCAGGGCCTGCCTTGTAGGTGTTAATTAATAGCATTCACAGCTGGAAACTGTACTCCAAGCTGCATTTAATTTTGCAGCATCAGGAATCTTTGCATGACCTGTCCATTGCATATCACATTCCCAGAGAGCAACATATGGGGTTAAAGACAAGTATAAATTGCAGCATCAAGCCAAGGGCTGAAAAGACGCAACCAGATACATGATCCACTGCTGCTACCCTCTTGAATGTATATCATAGGGTACAAGTAACTGCAAGGGTCATCTAGTCTTGCCCCCTGCCAAGATGCAGGATTTGTTGTTGCAAAACCTGTTCTTGAGGAGGCCTCTTGGCCTTTAAAGGGGACTCTGGCAGGGACCACATTTTCAAAGAGTCTCAGTGCTTTTCAGTTATGTATCGCCATTATTTTTAATGCAAGTCAAGTGGCTAAACATTCCAATCCCCATCTTGCATGCACCTCTCTGAACATCGGCACACAGGTTAGCGATGGGGCACCTAAACAATACTGCTGGGTCAGGTTTTTAAACATGGGATTTCCTCCCCTGAATGGCAAGGAATTATACTCCCAAATGGAATTATACTCTAGAAGGAGGTGTGTGGAAATGGAATTATATTCCCCAAAGTACCCGTGTTAAAAATGACACCTGCTTATTCAATATATCTGCTCTCTGTCAAGTTCTGATTCTCCCCTGGGGTTTAAGAGAGATTTAAGATGTCTGTAGGCCTCTGCACAGGGGGTGAATTCTACCCTCTGTGCCTGCCCCCTGACAATCACAGTGTCCCTGCCCCATGGCTGAATGAAGTTTGCAGGAACCAAGTCCTCCCTTCTTCACTTTGAAACAAAGATTTCATTGTTATAGCATCTAGAAACCCTACTCAACATCAGGGCCACAATGTGCTAGGTGCTGTACAGACACAAACACACTAAGTAGACAAGGCAGAAGGGTCGGATTATTACCGTTCTTCTTTTACAGTAGAGGAACTGAGGACCAAAGAGGGTAAGTGACTCGCCCATAGTGAGTTTGTGGTAGAGCTAGGAATTGAACCTAGGTCACCTGCCGCTCAGCCCAGCGCCTTAACCACAAAACCATCTTTCCTCTTTTTGGTGTGATTCTCATTCCTCTTTCAACAGCTGAGTATTGGCTTTGGGACAATGACATCGTGCTGATTTAAGGGCTTGACCTTGGGAAGGCTACAGCAAAAGCTGCGGTTCCCCAAGTGCTGCTTCACATTCCCTTTTATGAACGCTTTACAGGTTGCACATATATTTGGATATGTAGCAGCCAGGCAAAAAAAAAAGCATGCAGAGGAGAGAGAGGGGAGGGGGAGAAAATCCCTTTTATATCTCCAGGCTGCCTTCTGCAACAACATTCCTAAAGAGGAGAGGTTAAATATATTGCTGCCATTACACTCTACAAGGAACACATTCCATAAAAACGAAGGTGCCGTAAATTATACAAATATGATGCTAACAAGCCAGGAAATGCACTGCTAATGAGGTCAGCTATAGAACTCCCGCAGTGCTGCAAATCATGTGCCAATCCAGCGCAGGAGGTACAAGAGCAGCCCTTGGTCAGCATTTTCTGAGCGCATTTGTAACCTGCTGTTTGGTGTATAGTTATACAGGTAGATACAAATCCTCCCCCTCTCCTTGTTTATGTGTCAAATAACCCAGGCACCAGACGAGCGCACTTTGCATTAATGTACCTTGCTATTATGCCTATTGTTCTGCAGTGCAGAGTGGTGAATTAGTCACTCCAATGTGCAAATATTGGTTACAGGGCGGAAGCATGCACGCTTTTGTGTTCCTATCAGCCTTGCTTCTGAAGGAATTATGCATGCTGGCACTGGGGCTTTTTTTTTTTTTTGTACACGCTGTATTTGCAAAAGCTCTAAAATAAATAAATAAATAATAATAATAATAATAATAAACATGTTCTCAGCAGCTGAGTTATTAGCTCGTTCAGGCTTCCTTCCCTGTAAAGCAGAGGGACAATAAACACGCTGAAATGTGGCGTTTAGGAACCAAAACAAGAAACCTATCCAATATTTGTGAGCCTGAAAACACAAGCACAAAACCCTTTGAGGGGCGTTTTCTGACGCTGTTGGATGAAACAGTCCAGTCAGTCAGTCTGTCTGACAGTATTCCTGTGCACTCATCACTGTAGTCTCTAGGTACCAAGTATCAAGAGGTCTATTTAGGTACATAATGGGCCCTCGTGTCACAAATGCAGGAGCAATCTTCATGCCAGACTTACACTCACAACTGGGGCAGGGCAAGTAATAGAAAAAGAGAGAAATCCGTTTAGTAAATGATCCTTCTCAGTTTGCCTTCTTCAGAGCTGTGGCAAAGCTTTGCCGAAATTCAAAGAGGCCCTGCTGCTCCTCTGCCAGAAAGGCAGCAGAGTCATGCCATGATATGGAGGAGAACCCAGACAAATTCAGCACCGACTATGTCCATCTGCAGCTGGCCAGATGACTGCACACCCTCCTCCTCAAACATAACAGCAAATTCTAGTTAGGTGGTCACCCTCAGAGCAGTGCCAGACCACAAAGCTGTGCCAATGTTGGTTCTTCTCACACAAATAACTATCGCAACTAGAAATGTATTGCTATATTTAATAAGCAAGATATTTACGTTAACTAAATAGCAGCTAATTATGAAAATCTACTTGGAGCTGAGCAATTATGCAATAAAATATTACACAGTTATTAGGCCTGCAATACACACACATCCCTAATAATCAAAATATTAATAGGCAGCCACTATTCTATTATACAGCATCTGCCCTATTACTGCCAAATGGAATGCATAGTTAAGTGAATTTAGGGCACTTCATTTAATGTGTTCCCAAGAGTTCACCATGGAAGATTCTACAAGGCAAGTCTCCATCTAGGCACCCCCTGCAGAATGCAGCATTGGGATCCTGGAATTGCCCAATCAGTCAAAGCCACATGGCTTCACTTATTGACCATGGAATATTTAACCCTTGCTTGGGCAATGTACTGGCAGGGAAATGGCTGATGCAGTAGGGTGTGTTATAAGGGGGGGGAAGTCACTGCCAAGAATGAAGAAACCCACATTCAGGGTGATTAGCTTCAAGTCTCTGTTTAATGGTTGCAAAGGAAATTAAATGAGCATAGAAGAGTTATTTTAAAGCAAAGAAAAAGCCAAAGACTTGTGGAAAGAAAGCTGGCTTCAAGAGTGACACATGTCTGTATTTTCCTGGATGCATGGTTCTCTTTTTATCTGCACAATCTCCAGACCCAATGTCCACAATTCATACTGGATGTTGTCTGCCAAGTCAAGGATTCAGCCTGTATTTTTTCCCTTAATGACACTGTCAAGTAATACAGAAATATATAATCAGGTTTAATTTTTGTGTTTTACTCCCCATTGTGAAAACTTCCCAGAAATCTGAAAATACTTTTTTCCTACATATTTTGTCCTTTTTCCATTTGGCAAATGCCAATTGTTTATTTCTTTTCCTGTGTTTTAAATGAAGCTGTGCATGGCTGTTATTGGCACAAAGCAGCTTTGTTTGTGCGCAGCCTTTTCAACAGAGCTCTAGGAATACTGCTAATTACTGAACTGTGGCCCCAGAGTCACCAGAGAGCAAAAGAGCATGTCAACTGCTATTGCAGTGCATCGCCAGCAGGGGGAGCACAGAATATTGTGTTTGTGTAGGTCTTTTTTGGAAAAACAATGGCCTTGTTTCTCAACCACTTTATCCTTTCTGTTACAGAGACAAGGTGGGTGAGGAATATCTTTTATTGGACCAACTTCTGTTGGTGAGAGAGACAAGCTTTCAAACTTCCACAGAGCTCTTATTCAGGTCGAATAAGTTACGAATTTAAGCTCCCAGACTCATCTTTTGAAGGTGTTGTACAGGTTTCCTTTGAGGACGAGGACCGATAGATCAGATATAGAGTGATCACTTGGTGAAAAGTGTTCGCCCACCGGTGATAGGGTGTTCTTGTCTTTTATCCTTTTCCTGTGTGAGTTCATTCCAGAGTGTAGCGATTGTCTGGTTTCACCCGCATAGTTGCTCTTGGGGCATTTAGTGCACCGGATGAGGTGCACCACATGTTGTGATAGGCAGGGCCGGCTCCAGGTTTTCTGCTGCCCCAAGCGGGAAAAAAAAAAAAAAAAAAAAAAAAGCCGCGGCAGCGCGATCACGCCGCTCCCCTCTTCGGCAGCAATTCGGCGGCAGGTCCTTCGTTCCGAGAGGGACTGAGGGACCCGTTGCCGAATTGCCGCCGAAGACCCGCACGTGCCGCCCCAATAGCGGCCGGAGTGCCGCCCCTTGGGAATGGCCGCCACAAGCACCTTCTTCTTCAGCTGGTGCCTGGAGCCGGCCCTGGTGATAGGCATGTGTAGGACCCATGGATCTTGAAAGGTGTGTTGGGGGGTGTTTGCCAGCACAACAGATACAACACCTGCAGACATATCTCCACTGCTACACTGATAGAGTCTGGTGCTGCTTTGAGAAGGTGCATCCTGGTCTGTGGAGAGCTTGCTTCTGATGATGAGATTGGAGAGGTGGGGAGTTGGTTGAAGGCCAGAAGAGGAGGTTCAGGAAAGATTTCTTTCAGAATGGGGCCCCCATCAGGTATGGGGTATAGTGGTTTGATGATACCCTTCCCATTGTCATTTCCACCTGGACAAAGTAGGTCTGATGTGGCAATATTCCGATTCGGTAGGAATTTACACCCACTTTCACCTCACTTGGTTCTCCAGTGCCAGGAACCAGAGCAAAGTTCCATACACCTATTTCTTTTACCTGCATTGATAAAGTGGTAAATTTAAAAATATTTAGATT
The DNA here is from genome assembly GCA_003942145.1 of Platysternon megacephalum. Taxonomy (NCBI): domain Eukaryota; kingdom Metazoa; phylum Chordata; order Testudines; family Platysternidae; genus Platysternon; species Platysternon megacephalum. The sequence goes on from QXTE01000071.1 coordinate 5,542,803, forward strand.
CCTGGATGATGATCATCTTTGGATTATAATACTTTTAAAGTCAAATTTTGGATCTAGAACCATAGCCATGCCTCTTTGGAATTCTATAATTCCTGTGACCATTTATTTTTCAAACACATTCAGGCATATCAATTTTCAGGATCATTATTCGTTATATTTAAATACTGAAATCTCAGAGGAGATGAGAAACTAATGGGAGTCACATAGCTGTAGATCCAGGAAAGGTAATGTTGGTTACCCAGTCTAGTATCAATATATCTTAGTGTATGTCAGGAAGGTAATTACCATGTTTATCCACCAAACCACTGTTTAATGTTTTTTGTGGTATCCTAACACTTATATTTATTTGAGTGGTGGCTGATTATTGGAGATGCTGAAAGTTATCCCAGCTCAGATTCCTTCTGTGTAACCTTGGGTAAGTCAGTTTCCGTCCCTGTGCCGCAGTTTCCCCATCTGTAAAATGGGGATAATAGTGCCCTACTTCACAGGGCTCTCACCAGGACTAATTAAAGTGTATAAAACACTTCGCAAGAGGAAAAGTTCTGTCTAAATAGTATTTGCTCATAGGCTGTTTCGCCATCCATGGCTATTGTCACAAATTGAGAGGACTGGGGAGTGTCCGCTTGTCTCTTTTCTCCTATTGCTCAGACCAGAGTAAATCAGGAGTAGCGCCACTGAAATTACACCTGTGTAAAACTGCTGTAAGCGAGAGCGGAATTAAGCCCCAGGGACCCAGTTCACTGCTGCCGTCATTTACACGGGTAAAAAGTGGCCATTGCACTTTGCACGTTGCACAGTCATGTACAGCAATGCAAAGTAGCAGCGACTCAAAGTAGCAGCGAATCAAACCCCCCTGTGTCTCCATGCAGGAAAATGGACCATGTCTGTGACCAAGCAAAATAGTCCAGCTTGGAGAGAGCCCAGATCGTAAGGCCTGTCAGCCCTTTGGGGACCGGGAGCTGTTAACCAAAGGCACTGGGGAAAGCTGCAAAGAAGACAAGCTGAGAGCCTAGAGAGGGGGAGGATGGCAACTTCGTACCTCCTCCTTCATCTTCTCCTCTGGTCTCTAACTTTAAAGAGGGGCTTCCTGCCTGCTGCTGGTGGTCATGTGCTTTTTTTTTAAGGCCTTATCTGCCATATGGCTTCCAGTTGGGATGATTTATGAGGTGAAGAAAGCACACTGATAAATTTTACTGCTGGCCCCAGCATAGACTGAGGGTATCAACAGCCCAATCCAGACAGCCCTAATGGAAACTGCCGGCACCAAAGAGCAAGGCATTATTTATGACTGTCTGCAATGCCACTGTTGGAAATTTATCATCACTTCTCTTGCGCATGTTGGAATTGCAGCAGCATGCTCAGGGAAGGGGGGGAGGCGAGCGCTCCCTGCCTACCCTGAGCCAGTCCTCACCCCGCACCAGGACACAGGTGCCTGTAAAAGGGAGGGAGAAACCTGGCGAGAAGACGTTGCAGTGTCTAAAGGAGGAGGGGGAAATAGACTTAGCAAGCGTGACAGGCCGAGAAACAGGAGGAGCGCTCATGTGAGGCCAGTGCTCTGGCCCTGTGATCTTAGGCAAAGTTGGCTAGAATTCTCCCTTGCAGATGAGAAGCCAGATCCCCTGCTAGCGTAAGCGAGCCCAGCTCCACTGAAGTCAATAAGGTGGCACCAATTTACACCAGTTGAGGATCTGGCCTCTTCACCGTTCTTTCAGGTGCAGCGCCCTGAGCGTGTGCCTCCAACAGCTCCCGGTTCAACGTGTTCATGTCTGACTGCTGCTGCAGTAACGGTGCCCTTTCTACGTTTGCCCCGTCAGGGAGATCATGGCCACCCCAGCTCATGGGTTAGCTCTGGTCACTGCGCTCACATCCTCCACCCTGGCTGGAACGCGAGTCTCGCTTTGCTACATGCAGCCAATGGGAGAGGCTGGTCAGACAGCGCGAGGGCTGCACCCAACTCCTAGTGCCCCAGCCTAGTCTGACTGCTGGGCCATGGACACAGCGTGTCCTCTGTCTCGCTCACTCGCTGCCAGCGCCAAACACATGCTGTGCTGCAGATGAGCCTTGGCTGGTACGGCCCTTCCTGGAGTCGTTTTCAGCTAACTGCACGGGAGCACATATGTCCCAGGGAGGCATCAAGACCACTGTCAGGCCAGCTCTCTGATTCACACACACAGCACGTGGGTTATGGGTCGAGGGACAGGTGGTTTTCTTTTGGCTTCCCCTGCGCCCCAAGGCCTGCAGATGAGGCTTCAGTGATTAAGTGGATCAAGATCCTTCGGTGAAAGACGCTATTGAGAATAGGAATACTTGGCACTCATGTGGATAACACTTTTCATCCGTGCCTCTCTAAGCCCTTTACAAAGGTGGGTCAGTGTCATAATCCCCATTTCACAGAAGGGGGAAACCAAGATTGCAGGAGTTTAAAGCTGGGATTTTGAAAATAAACCCCTGGTTTGGGTGCTTCTACTTTGGGATGCCCAGTCTGGGGCAGCTTAGGTCCTAATTAGCAGAGCTGCTGAACACCCATGACTGTAACTGCAGACAGGGAGCAAAAGGTGCTCAGCCTCCTGAAAGCCAGGCACCAAATGGGGCCCCCAAAATCAGAGGTGGCTTTTGAAAAGAAGTCTGTAAATGATATACCCAAGATTAGATGGGAACTCCATGGGCGAGCTGCTGAAAGAACCCAACAGTGAGCCACTGCAACCCCTCCAATGAGCTGGGAATACAGTCGAGGAAGCTTAACCCCGTATCACCAACTCTGTACTTCTCTGGGAGGCAGCATGCTGTACTGGTTAAAGTGCTGTTACTGTTACAAAGGGGGCCCTATAAGCTATGGCACTGGGCTAGCACCCATCTGTAAACGTTCTCTACCTCCCCAGGGTGCTGTGAGGGTCAAATCCATTCATGATTGGTGTGGTGCTCAGATGCCATAGTAATGAGGACCATGTAGGTACATGAAAAATGGCACCTCGTTGGCCGTCTTAGCCAAGAGGCCAAGGAAGAAATGGACCATGGAGATTCAAGCTGGAGGCCTTCCAGGTAGAGAGTGGTGCAATGAGATGGGTGAGAGGAAATCTAGAGCTGCCATTCACTACACTGTACCTGTTCAACAGGTTAACAGAAGACTGCAGTCTCCACCAGATGTCAGGCCCCCGCTTTTCCACCAGCACTAAATTCACTGTGGAACAAAAATAATACATTAAAAAAAAAAATTAAGAGCATGGCCATAAAATTTGGATACTAATAAAATGTTTGGGGAAGATGAATTTATTTTCAGTGTAATGGTAAGCCCTGATCCTGAAAAGTTCCACAAATACATTTTCACAGCGCCACTCACTATTATTTGTAGATCCTTTTGCAACCCTTGTCAACAAATCCCTGATAAAAAGGAGACACTTGGCTGTGTGCTAAAGCTATGAATTTAGGAAGTGTCAACCCGTCCTTATTTATGGGGCAATCTTTGCCTTTCTCATTTTACTGATGTGGTTCGGTGCAGGCTTTCTTTCTCTCTCCCTTTGCTCTGGAGTTTGGAGATATTAATACTGAAGCTGTCTCCAAGAGAATGCTGACTTTCTCAAGATTCAGGGAAGTTATGCTCCGTAGACAAATCTCGCCAAGGAAAAAAAATCCATCAAGGGGCAGAAAAAAACAAAAAAAAGAACTTGGCAGATATCAGAATTCTCAGTGTGTTGTTAGGCAGTATCAGTGTTTGCTCAATTTACACTGTCTCCTTGTGCAGGAGTGATTACGGCTTCTGAGGACTGAAAACAATGGGGCTAGGAAGTGGCTGATTAAATAGAAATAGGATACCCCTGCAGACTGGGGAGAAGGAAGCAGGAAGGAGGAAGCTGCCCTGTCCCTTCTGCAACTCAGATCAGGGTTCGGGTCTTTGTTTGTCAGGGAGGCTCCTGGAGGACAAAGTTATGTTAGTATTAGTGATAGATGAATGTAAAGAGGTTGGAAGTTTGTAAAGCACTATATTACTATTTGGATTTGGTTGGGATACTAAGTTCTTTACAAAGGTGGGGAAGTATCATTATCTCCATTTTACAGATGGGGAAACTGAGGCACAGTGGAGGGAAGGGACTTGCCTGAGGTCACCCAACAATTATGTGGCAGAGCTAGGAAAATAACCCAGCAGTCCTGATTCCCAGTCCAGTGCCATGTTTACTGGATTAGCTATAGATAAAATAAACCTTCTGAATTAAGCATGGACCCGGATCTGAATACAACTGTGTTTTGGGAAAGGTCAGATCTGGATGCAATCCTGGATCCAAAATGTGTGTCTGGATCCATTGCTACTTCAGCACCTTTCACAACCAAACTCGGAACCTTTTATGGCCAAACTCAGAACCAGTATAAGGTTCTGACATGTTCACACAAGTGACTTTATTCATTTGCTTATGGTCTCTGGCTGGGACCAGAATGAGACCTGCTACCATACTGAAAGGGGAACTCATCTCATGGCATTTCCAGCTGGAATTGGAGGCAGAAATGCCACAATCAGTATGAGCGAATGATTCTTATGAGACATCGAGCCAAGTTCCGCTGGTTTAAGAGGCCTGGATAGTCCTAATAAAGACCAGAATTTCTGGATGCTCATCCAAATTCAAGCCATTAAATATTAGTGGTTCACCTGTCACTGGCATGAATAAGCATCTGAAATGTTATAGGCCAAATTCATCCCTGGTATAATTCCACTGAAGCCATGACAAATTGGCATTCCTGTTATAATTCCATTTATCAAATTGAATCTGCAAAACAGGGCTGAAAGAATAGCTTTGTTCATGGAGTCTCAGCACTTCAGAAGATGAACGTGGTTAAGTCACTTAATTGGGAGTTCATGGATTGGGATTCAGTTCCTGGCTTTATCCCAGAAAGTCTTTCTGTCATTGGGCAAGTCGTTTCATCTCTCTGTGACCTCAGTTCCCCATCGTTAGAGTGAGGATCACAATCCTTCCTTTTGCCCTGTCTTGTCTCTCTAGAATGCAAGTTCTTCCAGGTAAGAACTGTCTCTTGCTGTGTGCATGTACCTAGCACACTGGGGCCTCTACATGCAGTGTAAATGTTTATTATTACTCATTAATAATACTGCCATGTGAATAACACTCATCATGATGGGGTTCTAGTCCCAAAAACGAGATTGTAACTTTGTGTTAAGGTTCAGATAGGGACATCTCTGACAGTCTGGCTCTAGAAACAGACAAAGGCTTTTATTTTCCTTAAATTATTTTGGCCTCATCCTGAATTAAGAACCATATTTTCCCAAGAAAGAGCCCAGGACAGGAGATGAATCCATGAATTTTCTCTTTTCATGCCCAGGGGAGAAAAGAGATCGAATCACTATCCCCTTGGAAGGGACAGGATGGGGATGTTAATTTCATAATTAGCTCTCAGCCTGGCAATATAACCAGCAATCAGCCCTCTCTGTCAAGCCAGCTGTTGAGGTATCAGCACTAGTAATTCAACAGGGGTCCATACTTCCTCTCCACTGCTACAAAATCAGTCACTATATTCAGTAACTCAGATCCAATCATAGTAATAATTGGCATGTACAGCACCAAACAGAATTGGTGCTACTATGCTACTATGAGAGACTGTCCCTGCCTCAAAGAACTTGCAATCAATGTGCAGCGGCAGTCAAAAAAGTGAACAGAATGTTGGGAATCGTTAGGAAAGGGATAGCTAACAAGACATTGTCTCTATATAAATCCATAGTACGCCCACATCTTGAAAACTATGATATTTTCTGTGTGCAGATGTGGTCGCCCCATCTAAAAAAAGATATATTGGAATTGGAACAGGTTCAGAAAAGGGCTACAAAAATGATTAGGGTATGGAACAGCTTCTAGATGAGGAGAGATTAATAAGACTGGGACTTTTCAGCTTGGAAAAGAGATGACTAAGAGGGGATATGATAGAGGTCTATAAAATCATGACGGCTATGGAGAAAGTAAATAAGGAAGTGTTATTTACTCCTTCTCATAACACAAGAACTAGGGGGGGTCACCAAATGAAATTAATAGGCAGCAGGTTTAAAACAAACAAAAGGAAGTATTTTTTCACACAATGCATAGTCAACCTGTGGAACTCTTTACCAGAGGCTGTTGTGAAGACCAAGACTATAACAGGGTTAAAAAAAGAACTAGATAGCCATTGATGGACCTATCCTCCATGAATTTATGAGCCAGGATGGGCAGGGATGGTGTTTGCCCGAAGCTGGGAATGGGTGACAGGTAATCATCAAGTGATTCATCCCCTGTTCTGTTCATTCCCTCTGAAGCACCTGGCATTGGCAACTGTTGGAAGACAGGATACTGGGCTAAATGGACCATTGGTCTGACCCAGTATGGCCATTCTTATGTTCTTAATCTTTCTATGCCTCAATTCCCAACCTGTAAAATGGGGGTAATTCCTCTCTCCACTTAGATTAAGTCACTTCCCCAGGTGGAGATCAATAGCCACTTCACAAGCATTGCTTTTGCGTTTATTCCTCTTGGTTTGGAGCACCTGCACTGCTTCCTAAAAGACCTGACTTCAGCCAGACGGTGGGGTAACCATGCTGGCTTTCAAAAGGGGTGAGTGGCATCTGTCACAAAGGAATTGCCTCGTGAGCACAGGACATACACCCCACACAGCAGCATGTCGTTGGTCACCAAACAAAGGGGAGAAAACTCTTTCACTGTATCAAAGAAACTCTGGCTCTAACCTCTCCCTTTCCATGCAGCTCCCAGTCACTGCTGTTCTATGTTTACACCTCCGCTGACAAGTGATAACCCTTGAAAGCCCAATTACATTCCACTTGTGTTTTTCTTTCCCAGCACAAAGGAACCCTAAGCGTTCACCCCCTGTTCGACTCCTTACACAGCACAGGGACAATGACAGGTACAGAGCTCGGCGGTGCATTCTGCCTTATTAAGAATGTGAGCATAATGATTCTGTTTTGAATACAGGCACTACAATAGATGCCCAGCCTGAGAAAAAATTTGTTATAATTCCTTTATGAGACTCCCAATTAACAAGCAGTCTGTCACAAGGCTGTTAACGCATGGATCTGCAGCGGGAGAGCCAGGGAACATAACACATAGAGAAAGAGAAGTGAGACTGAGACTTGGGTAAACAACAAGACAGGTACCTTGACTGTCTTGGGCAACTTTTTTAGATTCACAGTTTTTTTGAGCTTTGCATATGTGTGTGCATGTGTCTTTTCTTTAGTGCAGTGTTGATTTCAAACCACAACACAAATTGCTTATCTCCATGGCTGGTCCTCAAATGTAGCTTTGCAAAGGGTATCGAGTAATAGAATCTGATTTGTGAGGAGAGTTTACAGGCATGTGCAGTTCATTAACATGGGAAGGGTAGTCTAGTGCAGTCTTATTCACGCTTTTCAAGTTCACAACCACTTATTCAAAGTCAAATTTCTCACAACCCCACCCATATATTTAAATAAGTAAAATATGTATTGATGATCACAACAAGAAGCCTACATAATTGATTTGTGTGTGTGTTTCTCGAGGTTAACAGAGAGCACACATGCTCAGGAGCTAACTCATCACCAGATCTGGGGTCAGGAAGGCATTTTTTCCCCGGGTCAGATTGTCAGGGAGTTTGGCAATCCAGGCCCATGCTGCAGAGGAAGATAGACAACCCCCAGAGAGGATTACCTGGGCATATCCCACCTAATCAATTCCCTGCCACTGCAGGGGCCTCGGACACTGGTAGTGCCTTGGTCCTTCATGTTCACTTTCTGCAACACACAACAGTTTAGTCTCCTGAGGACTAAAATGCTTTAGTTTCACTGAAGTCATTGTGCTCAACACAGGAGTACTTAGGTAAAATTTAATGGCCTGCACTATGCAGGACATCAGGCTAGATGACCTAATCATTCCTCCTGGCCTTCAATTGTATGAAGCTCTGGGAAGCGATGAAATTCTTCACCTGGAAGAGTCAGGATGTGTAGGCAGTGGGGAAGTGAGGCTTTCCTTGCTTTAGACTGCAATACAATTTTTAATGCCTCATGACCCCACCCCCACCCCACCCCAACGATGGCTTTAAAGGATCTCCCGGGGGCTTGTGGCCTGCTGGTTTAGAAACGCTGATCAGGTGGCTAGGGCATAGAGATGAGACTCGGGAGACCTGGGGTCCATTCCCAGCTCAGCCACAGCTTTCCTGTGCAACTTTTGGGCCGTAATTTAATCAACCCTGTTCCTTATCTCTACAAAATAGAGGTGATATTTCCCTACCCCTCAGGGGTGTGGTGAGGCTCAGGTCTGTGGATGAGGCCGAAGTGCTGAGAAACCCCAGAGGTGAGGGGCATGTAAGTAGATAGATAGATGCCCAAGTGCTATGACTTGTACATGCAATTAATAGTGGGCTTCACCATCAGATCTACCTCTCTGGCAGGGGCTCCCTGGCCTGGTTTCTCCTGCATTTGTAGGGTTGCAGGCGAAGGCTCCGAGATCCTAAGACAAGCCTCTCAGGACGATTGCTGTTTGCATGTTACAGTGCTTACAGGCCTTCCCCAGCTTGGAACTAATGGCAATTAGATGCTGGTTTGTAGATCATGTTTTTACAATAGCATATGGTCATAATTTAAGCCCTTTACTATGGCACTTGGTGAACACTGGAGCCTCTTCCCTGCTGCCCCATACTTTGTGTTTGGGTGATTTACTGTTGCTCTGTGTCCCTCTGCCCACCGACACTCATAACAACTTCCACACAGGCAGAGTAAGCTTGTAATTATAGCTGAGTCTGGCAGTGCCATTGGAGTTAAAGGCCTGCTGGGACTTCCCATTAACAGGAATCCAAATCCCAGCTGGAATGAAATTTGCCCTGCTGGCTGGGCCTTTTTATTAGTTTGTGTGAGCCCTTATTAAAAAAAATACTTCAGAATTCTGCAGTAACAATCCGAAATACTCTGCCTTACCCTTGGGTTTGAGATTTGGATGTTCAAAGGAGCGGAGGGACCGAGGGGGTTAAATTCAATAGGATTTGAGCACCTAACTCCCTTAACGTCTCGGCCCCAGGCCATTACTGCAGTGTAATGTGTTGGGGTTTTTTTTACGAGAGAAGTTTATTTTTAATTATTTAAACGAGCTCAGTCAAATGGCTTAGAAATCAGGGAACAACCCAATAAAAGCCTCAAGGTCTTAGGTACATTGTTACAGACTTTGGTATCTGAACTGGCTTCGTTTCCAGAGCATTTCCCTTTTTTTTTTTTTAGTTTAGTCCTTAAAGGGAAACCATTGCCTTCATTCAAGTAGTGTGGGTACAACTGTCCTAGGGACAGATGTTCGTGGCTTATCAATAGAATATGTGGCATGAGCAGTGGTGGCTCATGCTTTTTTTCTAAGCTATGCTACCCATGTCCCTCTGCCCTGCCCTGGAAACACCCCATCTAGGTGTAAGAGGGGATTTCAGTCTCTCCATCGTCCATTCGCCAAAGCTGCCAGCAAATGCCAGTTTCAACAGTGGTCTTTGTGATGAGGGACCCTGTCCCCTGGGATCCAGATGAAGATCCCTTCGTGGGAGCCTTATCCTTGAGGTCCACAGCTGGAGCTTTTCCACGTCCGCTAAGAAGCACCCATGCACCGTGCTGTAAACACACTGGTGCTATATTGATGATATTTTGGGCAAGACTCTGCACTGGAGTGCCAAATTCTGGCCCCATTTACTCCAGTGTAACCCCCTTGGCTCCTGTCACCATTATAAAGTTGTTGCTAAATGACTGATTTAGCCAGGGTTCCATAGTCAATATTCTTGTGACCCCGAATATTTGTTTAATTAATCATGGTGGAGATTTTCAAGGATGCCTAAGGGAATTAGATGCCAGCAGGATTTGGGCACTTAACTCCCTTAAATTCCTTTGAAATTCCCAGCCCCATCCACACTGGATAGGTATACACTCAGTACAACAAAAGTCCTTACCCACCATGAATTGGGCTCATTGTAATACAATATCTGGCTGGATTCTCATGTGATTCTCTTATTTGACTCTTCTAAAGTCCCAGTCAGGAACCTGGAGAGGATGTTTTCAGGACAGGAGAATGTGATTGTCCATTGGGAGCCCAGAGATGAACTGGAAAGTCTATGGTGTGTGAGGAGCATGGACAAGAAGCTCAATCAAGACTGGGGGGGGCGGAGGGAAGAAAGTGGGAAGGAAATAAGAGGAAAAAGCTGGCGTGAAGTGGAACAGGCGAGGAGAAGGAGTTCATAGCTCATATAAAGCATTTAACACTTTGAAAATAAAGCAAGAGCATTTCCCAATCTCCAGTGCTGTTTGACTCTGGAACTCAGCTAAGTATTTGAACAGTTCTTGGAATCTATCAAAGGTGACAGCATTTCACAAACTGCAAACAGCCAGAGGGCCAGGCTGATCTGCTGTGAGTAGTCACATAGCTTCAGAGGAGCTTGTCTGCATCATGCTCAAAAAATGTGTAATCTTTTGATTTTCACATGACGTTTCCCCTCAAGCGAAGAATATATATATATCTAGGTTCATATTTTTGCAGCAAAGAGAGAGAGTGAGATCAGCTGGGGCAGCGAATTGATAGACTCTCATCTTTCATATCTACCAGACCTGGGACTGGAATTGGCCTGGGTTACAAATTACCGAATTCTGCATTCTCAGCTCAGTGCTGTGCCTAATGGCTGAGAACAAGCAGCTCGGAAACAAGTGATAATGCTTCAGCCAGCAGTGTGCAGACAAGCAAAGGGGAGAGGAGGCTGAGTCATCAGCATTCAGACTGTGCCACAGTGGTGTCTCTTCCTGCACTGGCTGGAAAGGCGTCTCCAGCAAGCCCTTGGGGAGGTTTAACCCTATCCATCATCCCCTTTGTGGTGCTGACATCACAATGAGCAGTGTGTGTATGTGCGCAGGTACCCAGGGAGGCTGGTGAGTCAGTGGTGAATCTGAATTTTTTATTTTTGGGTTCAGAAAGATGGAATAGCCTTCACAGAAAGGTGGGATCTTCCTGGTGCATTGACACACTTCAAGGCCTAAGAACTTCCTCTTTCAGGTACACAGACTCTGCTGTGCTTCCCAATATCCTAGCTATCTCTGGGTAGATTTCCCTTGCTGTGCTGTTGAATGTACCAGGCACCTCCAGGTAGAATGCACCTGCTGTGCTACTGAACGTCTAGGTAGAATGTGCCCGTTCCATTGCCACATGTGACAGGTATGTTCTAACATTCCACTGTTCTGGACTCACCAGCACAGCTGGAGTGGGAAAGTACCAGCAATGAATGGGTCAATTTGTCTTGTGTTGGTTCCTTTGTTCCTTGTGGTGATCCACCTTGTATTCTGTCCCTCACTTTGGCAGGCTGAAGGGTTAACACAGAATGTTAAGACAAAGAGCTGCAGGATGCGAGGAATCCGGCTGCTGAGAGGAGTATGGCACAATGAGACCATTTCCAAAAATAGAGAGAGAAAGACCAAAATAGTGGCTCATGGCTCTCAGATGCAGAAGGCAGGTCCAGAATCACAGGAGGTGAGGCATATTTTTTGATGTGCCAACAATGCAACAGTCAACCAGAGGAGCTCAAAGTACAACGTGCAGATAGGCCAGAATTCCCCTCATGCTCAGCATTTAGCCTCAAGGTGTAAATTCCAATCAAGAAGCCCCTCAAAAGGTTAAGTGTTGTGGTGTTTGCTCTTTGCACAGCAAGAATAATATGAAGGAACCACACAGGCATGGTGGGGTCCAAATAGCCATGTTTACTGAATATTCACACCAACAAGTAAGGGGAGGGGATTCCTGTTTTAATTACACAATTACAAATACAAAGTCTGGGAGGGATTTTAAAAGCTTCAGCCACATTTCCTGAAAGACTCAGTGAACAAAGGACAATGGGACAGATCCTCAAATGGTGTAAGTCGGCATCACTCCACTGATATCAATAGAGTGACTTTGATTGACCCTACTGGGTCAGACCAAAGGTCCATCTAGCCCAGTATCCTGTCTTCCGACAGTGGCCAGTGCCAGGTGCCCCAGAGGGAATGAACAGAACAGGTCATCATCAAGTGATCCATCCCTTGTCATTCATTCCGAGCTTCTGGCAAACAGAGGCTCATCCCTGCCCATCCTGACTAATAAATTCATGGAGGATAGGTCCATCAATGGCTATCTAGTTCTTTTTTGAGCCCTGTTATTGTCTTGGCCTTCACAACATCTTCTGGCAAAGAGTTCCACAGGTTAACTGTGCGTTGTGTGAAGAAATACTTCCTTTTATTTTGTTTTAAACCTGCTGCCTATTAATTTCATTTGGTGACCCCTAGTTCTTGTGTTATGAGAAGTATTCCAGCTTTTGGTTTCATTTAACCGTAGGGAATCTTGTCACTTGCCCATGTAGGAATCACCCCCATAAATCAAACCCACACATTCGAGACGGCAAAAAAAGTAAATGATGTAGTAAGCAAGAATCCAGTTACAATTCCAACAAGTTACAACACCAGGCATAAATGTGCAGGAATTTGTGTTTGAAACCTCCATCAGGACTGGACATAGTACATTGACCAGAGTCCCAAAGCCCCATGTAATTTAAGTTAAATAACACACTGCATCTTCAGTGATCGCCAGTTAGTATGATGATTCAACCCCTACTTATTTATTGCATGTGATATATTTACTGAATCCAATAAAGGCTAGATGCTGGCCACATTGCAAAGTGGATAAAGAGCTAGCTAAAGCACATCTGTTAATCTCACATCAATATAATTTTTCCTAAGAGCCTGTTGGCCTTTGGTTAGCGTTTCATCAACAGTGTTTTCACCTTTCCAGGGTTGTAAAGTGCATTGCTGGGGGAGTCGTTGTGTTGCCCGTGTGGCATTGTGAGATGAGCAACATGTGAACTACTTAACGAGCCTTTCTCTCCCCAGAATCCTTCATACCACTGAAGGAATCACTTTCCAAATACATTTATTGAGGGCCTGATCCAAAGTCCATTAAAGTCAATGGCAGTCTCCAATGGAAAGACCCCTCCATTGACTCCAATGCGCATTGGGTCAGGCTCTCAGTTAATATGGGGAGGTAATAGCTGCAGAGTGAACTGTTGGGGGGTGGGGTTTGTTTGTTTCCCCTAAATCCTGGCTTGGTTCATGAGGCAGATTGAGATGGGTGTGCTTCTGCCTCGTCATCACGAGAGCACAGAGTTGGAATAGCAACCCAGTGCTGTAATTCAGGGATCAGTTCCATGGCCCATGTGGCCTCGGGAGGATCCAGAGACTGGATTGAGGTGAATCGCCAAATAATTGTTTGCAAGCTATTCTTTAAGTGTGAAGTGCTCCCCCTAGCAGAGACAGCATGAGCTGCCATGTGCAACATAAGGCCAAAGCTGTGGCTTCAGTGCATCTGACATGCATAGCCCTAGTGCTGGCTCCTTGCACACTGAGGAAATTTCACCCATAGGGGGAGAAATTTCACAAAAGAACTGGCAAAAACTTTCAAATAATGAATGCATTAAAGAATCCAGTGATCCAAAAAAAGTGGGGAAATTTGACAAATTATTCCCTAGGGATTATTTCCTCAGCCCAATTCTTAGAGAACAATTTAGCATTTCCAAGAAGCAACCTATAAATAATTTAAAATACATAAGGTTCCAGGACAAAAAGATATTACCAGGGACTTTTTTAGCCAAAATGTTTCTGTATTAAAAATTGTTGAAGGGTGTCATGTTCTCTAACTTGCCTCCGTACAGAAAGAAAAGGGAACGCTGATATTCTACTGACTGCGTGGTTTGGTTGGAAATGTTGGATTTTTGTTAGTATTTGTAGCTTAATACAACAGCTATACATTAAATGTGGACTAAAGCACATATTTATTTACCTCTAATGAGTTTTATTACATCCACATTCTTTCCTGTTTGGAACAGCCTGAAAGCAAAGTTATAGGGATGCCCATGTAATGGCAAATTAAGGGCCCAATGTTGCATGATTTACTTACTGGCCTGAAGGCTGCAGGATCAACTCACTAAAAAAGGGTCATTCAAAAGGCACAAATTGTGTTTAGAAACTGATAACCAACCCGCTCTACCGAAAAGGATTTTATTTCACTATCTAAAGGAGATCTCTGATTAGTGAGTGATGGGGTAACTTCAAAAGCATCAGAAGGTCTGGTCGAGATAAGCATTCAAAAAGGTGGATGCTTCTTCTACAGGCCTCTTTGATCTGCAATTAAGGATGGAAACCTTACAGGCTTTCTCGGGAACTATCCAGTGCCTTGTGCATTAATGACGCACCAGGCAGAATAGCATCCGGCTTCCTCTTCCAGCTGCTGCGTGCAGACAGTTTAAAATCTCACTGTCTTGCTTAGTTTATTGCTAAGAGACAGTAAAGAATTCCACTCCCACCGGTACATCATGTGGTCACTGAGCTTTAGGCTGAAATTCATGCCTGTGCAGAGAGCTGACATCATAAAACACTGAAGTCCTACTTAAGCCCTCTTTTGAGGTCTAGGCCTAGGTCCTCATCTGGCGTAAAAGTGGCAAAACTCCATTGACGGGTGATTTACACCAGCTGAGGTTCTGGCCCCCTAAGTGGTGCATGACGCTGTCCCTGGTTGAATTTCATCCTTAATGCAAAATACAAGAGGTCAGATTCTGCTCTCACTTGCATTGGTGCACGTTGATTTTAAGGGAGTTACTATCAGTATTTGCATTGCAATAGAGCTGAGGAGCCCCGGGCACGGACCAGAACTCACTGTGCTAGGCACTGTACAAACACAGAACAAACTCGATTTACAACCAGGCATAATTTGGCCCAACTGCTTTTTGACATACCAAACCCTATTGCACTCTCTCCCCTTTAAGAGAAAGGGCTGCATTAATGTCATACTTTACATGCTCCCAACAACAGAAGCTATTGCCAGTGGCTCGGGTTGCCTATCCACAAGTTGCACAAGGTGCAGGGTAGGTGTACCGGGCACTTTTCCAACTCTGTGACCTATCAAATGCAGAGAAAAAGGAAATTATTTTTCATGGTGTTGCCAGAAAAATTATATATTGTGAAACTATAATTTAGGTATATACACAGCAAATAAAAAATACTGCAGGTCATGGGGCCAGAAAAACTTGTAAAAATCCTTTTATTTTTTTTTTTATTTTTTTAATGGTTGCAAAGAAATCTTTCCCTTCTTTGGTCAGGTTGCATGCAGCTCGGTTGTGCATAAGGAAATCTATAAAAGCCCCTCTGCAAGTGTATGTTTATCAGGTCCAATCATTCCTCCAAGTAATAACCACTATCTGGGAGAGGGAATGCAAGAGACTCTCTCAGGACTCTTAGGGCTTGTCTACACGGTGCAGAAAAGCACACTAGGAGTGTGATCTGCAGAGCGTTCTAATGTGTAGTGCTCAAAATGCCCTGTCTAGACCCTCCTGGCATGCTCTAATCCGCACTGATGCCGTCCCGTTTCAAACAGGACTATGTTAATGTGAACTATGCATCTTTTAGAGCGCACCAGCAAGGTCTACATGAGGCACTGGTGCACTTTGCCACACCATGTGGACAAGCCCTTAGTGGCAGGGTAGCCAAGGAGGTTTCTGGGAGATTATGCCAGTTTAAAGGAAGTTGGTTTCTTTT
Organism: Platysternon megacephalum; assembly: GCA_003942145.1. Classification (NCBI taxonomy): domain Eukaryota; kingdom Metazoa; phylum Chordata; order Testudines; family Platysternidae; genus Platysternon; species Platysternon megacephalum. The sequence goes on from QXTE01000071.1 coordinate 5,558,377, forward strand.
TCTAGCTTCTTTCTGCTTTTTGTCCCCTCTGAGAACGATTCGGCTGTCTCAGAAATATATATTATAAATATTTGTGTGTAACTTTAGTGCTTATGAAAGGGACAGGCTGAGAGACTGAGAGGTTTGGAGAGAGAGCACTTTATTACCAGGCCAGGCTCAGGATCGGGAGTAGAACTGGTTGGGAAATCTTTTTTAAAAAATTGATGGAAAACGGCTTTTTGTCAAACAGAAATTTTCTGTGTTCATTAAAAAAACACACACATTATAAAAAAAAAAAAAGCAAAATCTGAAAATTTTTCATTTTTCCACAATCAAAAAGTGTTCACATTTCAGTTTTTCTACCGAAACCCAAAATATTCCATAACTTTTTTGATAAAATCTAAACATTTTTGTTTTCTTAATTTTTTGTGGGAAATAAAATACATTTGGCTATCAGATCTAGTGAACAGTGGCAAAACACATTTCTCCACAGCTCCCCCAGCCAATTTGTCTCATGGATGGGTGAAATCTCTTGTACTCCTCACGGTGATCTCTCCAGGTTGGAGATGACTCATTCAGTCATTGGTCTCTCCCTCAACATTGTCAATGTGACCTCCTTGGTCCAGAGAGCTAAGCAATACCATGAGGATGGATTTTTGGTCTTTTGATATTTCTATTTCCCTTTTCTCAGCATTTGTAGGTTTCAGAGCTGGAAAGGCTCAGCACTCACTACCCCCCGCTGGAGGCATCACCACTTCAGTACACCCCAACCTCAGAGGTGTTCAGTTGGAAGGGAAGAGGAGAGAGTTCAGACCTCAGGGGTTTCCTGCTGCAGGCAGAACCAGTGAGAGTTGGTCCTCCAGCACCTAGAAGGGCCAGAAGCAGGTGAAGGGCAATCAAAGTCCAGCAGGCCAGATAAAAAGGGCTGGCTGCTTCTACAAGAGGCCAGTTCTGGGTGAAGCCAGAACAGGGAAGACAGGCTCTCGCTGCCCTAACCCAAGGAACCTGGCCCAGTCAGGGGCCTAAGGTTGACAACATTAGCCTCTGAAAATTAAACACTAGTCCTTCACAATCTGTTTAATGACATGGGGACTGTTTTGAATTTCAGTTTTCTGATAGCCCCTGAAAGGGGAACAGAGCTGACCTGGCCAGAAGGCTAGGCCAAAAAAATATCCAACCATTGTGGAACCAGGACACACGGGAGGCTGCTAGAGAGGAAGACCCTCTGTGTCCTGTCACAAGGGGGTACTCTGGGGGTGACTGCACACTATAACACAATCCTAACTGAAACCAAGCAGAACAGAAGTCCTGAAAAAGTCTAAAGCAAAGAAAAATGAACTGGACTTTCTGATTCTCAAAGGGAAAAAAAGGCTTATTTTGAGTGAAGGGTTAGGTTTGCTTCTTAATAAATCAGAGTAAATAACCTGTATGGTTAATTTATTTGTATTGTGGTAGTACTTAGGAGCCCCAGTCATGGGAAGGAGCCCATTGTGCAAGGAGCTGTACAAACACAGCACATGAAGCCTAGTGATCACCCAGGCTGCCTTGCAGGAATCAAAAAAGAATTTCATGCAAAGCTGAATTCATTGAGCCAGCACTTCAGTGGTCGTGAACTGGCATAGCTTCAAGGAGCTTTTCTTTTTATGAAGGTGCCCTGGGTGAAAAGGTGGAATAGTTTTTGAGGTCTTCAAAAGAAGTTGGGCTCTCAATTAACACTGCCGTAAATCAAGAGCCACTCCTCTGAAGTTGATGTGCCCCGTGTAAGTCAATGCCCTCCAATGGAGCTACGCCTGTTTACACCAGCTGACATTCTGGCTCATTGTACACAACCAAAGAGACAGAAATGGGATTTCCCTGCAGGCAAACTGAAGGAAGTGCAAACGCAAAGCTCCTGATTGTGCCTTTGAACATTTGTTCCTGGGTCTGTTTGTGCTTATTCTGAAATTATATTTTAAAAAAACCAAAAAAATCCACCTCAACACTATTAAGCAACGTGCACATCAAGCTGTCAAGATGCCTCTCTGTTAATATTCACTCAGAAAGCAAACATTGACAGGGGGAGTCTTACTGCTAGCCTGGTTTTTAAGCACAAAATGTGTCACACCTGGAAGTAATTAGAATACATTTTTACTAATTCATAGCTAATTGCACAATTACTCTTCTAGGAAAGATTCAGCTCTTGAAAGACACTTCAATACGCATGACATAAGTTTCTGCAAAGCTGGCTCCAAGGAATAGCATGAAAACATTTGACTTGATCCAAACTATGTTTTTGGGTTTTGTTTTGTTTTTTCAAATTATGAAATTCTTTCCTACTGTATTTCAAAGTGTTCAAATTTGACCAGGATGATGACTCTGATAATTTACAAACTGGAGTGTTGAGAAGGCCTGTGTTAAGCCAACTCAATAAAAAGCTTCATTCCCATACTGGATGGAACCATAAGCAACCTCCTTATTCACTTGGCATTGTTAGGTCTGCCAGACAAATAACAGAAGCAGAGCTTTCCACGCTTCTCCCCCTCCTCCTCCTCTCTTCCCCCCCCCCCTCCCCCATTACTTCCTTTGTGCTACTTGTTTGTTCACTGTGAATGACAAGCCAAACAATTCTAGATTGGTGTTCTTCCATTGTAAAATAATTTCCTGGACTGAAGCGATTTCTTCATTTAGGATGAGTTCTAAATATGTGGAAGAACACAAACAGCCAGTAGTAACAATAGGCTTCTCAACCTTTCAGCAGTAACATTATTCAGGAGCATCATACCTAGATTATACTGATCAAAATGAGTCATCTGCTCCAGAGTGTTACATACAGCAGCAGTGGTGGCTTCGGAAAGTGAGCATGTCCAGAAAAGCAGCCTTGTTCCACCAAAAGATGAACTAGACCCATGAACAAGTCAGAAGGGCCCAAGTCCACCTTTCAGTGATACCACTGATTAAGTGCAATCATACTCCCTTGAGCTGTGACCTTGTCAGCTCTTATACCTAAACCAAGTTGGGGCTGGTCATTGCTCAGATGAGAGACATCTAATGAAAATATACATATGAAAGGAAGTGGTGATGGTTATTCCGTAGGGAGCACTCTTCCTCTCAGTCATGAACCAGTGGCTCATGATGATGCTAGAGAGCTCTGTGCTACTGGACTTATTGTCTTATAGATGAGATGTGAAACCAAAGTCCTCCTGTAGTCATTAAAGATCCTACTGCCCTTTTCAGAGCACTACGCTCAGCGAAGACTCTGAACAGCCGCGTCTCTGTGAAAACTCAGCCAATCCATTTTGACAACCCCGCTGACGTGTTGTCTATATTTCCAGTGCGCCTGCAAATAATGTTTATTATTTAATAAGGTGTGATGAGACTGTCCTGATACTTCAAAGGCAGCTGACACATTTGTTAGAGATAATCAAGGAACTTTGGGACAATTACGATGAAGGCTTTGACAGCGAGAAAATGCACAAACCTTGTAACTGTAACTAGCACCAAAGTCAAAGACTTTTCCTGGAAACATCTTGAATATTCATTTTATCCATTAAACATCACATTTGTGCGGTTTTTATGCTTTGCGTGTCTCATGTCTGCTTCCCGCATGCTCAGGAGAGCCCATTTCTTGTGTTTGCAAGATGTGAATCCCTCATCCTTCTAGGTAAATTGCAAATTTTGATTTGTTCCCAGACATTTGTTCATATTGCCGTAGCATCTGAGCATCGCCCAAGTTCTGGATTTATCCTTGTAACATCCCTGGGAACTCGGGAAGGATTATTATAAACCCCATTTTACCGAATGAGGCAGAGAGCGGGGAAGTGACTTGCCCCAGACCATAAAGTGGTCACCTACAGTGGGAAACTACATTGTGTTAACTGACACAACTTAGTCCTCAAACAATATAGACAAGGACTGTCACAGAGAGCATCATGTTAGTGTCTGCCCTAGCATTGACTGTAACCAGCTATGTTCTGCCAGGTGTAATTTAAGACGGGCTGTGACAGAGGCAGTGAATCTCCTGCGTCACCATGCAGTTCCTTAACCCCCAAGCCCACTTGGAGGAAGGGTAGTTATCCTGCGGAACTCAAGGATCTTAGGTTGTTGGGCCCTACAGGCCCTGAATGTGAGACATAACGCATCCTGTGTGCACATTGCTAAAGCTTCTGGGGGCAGAACTGCACGAGAGGCCAGCCTTTCCTGACATCCACACACTCTCCTGCTTGATAGCTATTTCAGAAGGGCCTCTTGTGTGGGAGCAGGCACAAGAGGAGGATGCGAGCACAAGACCCACCTTCAAAAGCCAGACTGCAGTCAGGACATGAACCAGGACCCCTAAGTTCTATAGGCAGCAATTCCACCATCTTGGTATAGCACACATATTGTTGCACTTGAACAGAGGACAGAAAAAGGACATCTCTGGTCTGGTGAATTAGGCCTAGGACCGAGCATTAGGACACCTGGGTTCTGTTCCTGTCTCTGCCACTGGTCTGCTGTGTGACCTTAGGCAGAAGCTGGGACTGGACAACAGGGGATGGATCACTCAAAACTGTTCATTTCATCTGAAGCATCTGGCATTGGCCACTGTTGGAAAACCAGCTAGATGGATCATTAGTCTGACCCAGTATGGCCATTCAGCCTTCTGTGCCTCAGTTTCCTCATCCGTAAAATGAAATAATGACATTGACCCACTTTTCTAAAGCTTTTTGAGAACGAAGGAGGAAATTGATTTTGACGGGCATTGGACCAAGCCCATATAGCACATGAAAGGTGTCCCCAGTGAATTCATGGAGATGGGATTGAACCTTGTAAAAGCATTATTAATTCAGCTACAACCCACAAAATTCAAATATGCCTGAAAGCCTCTTAGAAAAGAGGCGAATCAAACTAAAAAGCAGCTGAGCACTTCCTCTTGGTCATCGGATATACTGATTTCCCCTAATATTGATTGATTGATATTTAGCTCATAGACATATTGTGAAGCTGACATACAAGGCTTTCTTCCAGTTAATGTTTAGAGGGGGCGTTTCATTTAATCAAAACCTTCTATTACTCAAGCTAGTGAGAAATAAATTTGATAATATGGATGTAAAACTAAAGCCACTGATCTAATAAGACTTTTGTATGGTATTAGTGGGAACAAATAGTGACAGATTGCTAACATGTTACAGTAAAAATTACCAACGTGATGAGACTTTTGCACCATAACCAGCACCTCTTGTTATCCCATTAGCAAAAATGATGAGACAAAATTGCTAATAGGAGAAAACTTTCAAGTTGTATTATATCACTCCTGTACTGCATCGGTAACATAACAAAGGGATGGAAGGAAATTAATATGATAATGCAATAATGGCCAAATGTAGCATCACCTAGCCTGAAAGGCCCACTGCTACATCCATCACAATATGACCCATCAACCCAAGAAACTTGACACCAGTTTTCAGTAGGGGAATGTGCAAGTATATTTTCTCTGCCTGAATATGCTTTGAGAGCATTTGCTTTTGTCTGTTAGTTTGTTTGTTTGTATAGTAAAACGATGCACAACCTGCTCAGAGCTGCAGTGTTGATTTTCTACCATGAATAATACTCAGGAAGTGCTGTCTAGCAACAGAATTGATTTCATTATCGCTAAAGCATCCCTGATGGATGGGTGTCAATGCCAGTTTGGAATATCGCCAGTGACCCAGGTTTCACTGGTATAGGGCGGCCCTCTTTGCTGTTTCCAATAGCCAGATTTAGAGAACCCAGAATTATCCAGATTCTCTCTACTGAAGCATCTGAATTACTCTTTCTAGGTGAAATTGGCCCCTGTCCAAGGCCTATGCACCACTTAAACCCTATTTTGGTGGCCTTAGTGAGACTGAAGCAGTGCATACCCCTTGTTCTGGCCATCTTACATAGGTGAATTTCACCCCTTATCCCTATGGGCACCCACAGCTGGAACAATCATGCATACCTTGTATGGCTGCACCCAGATTCATAAGGTAGACACCATAAATGGTGAAAGAGGATAACACTAAACCCTAACAATTTAGTTGCCTGTATATCCACTTACACCCTAACAATCTCTCTGGTAACCAATTCCTTTCAATCTTCTCCCCGCCCCTGCATCATTCCAGAAGCCCACAAGTGGGTGGTATCTTATCTTCAGGTCCATTCCCACCAATAGATATCTCCAAACCATGCTGTTTTCTGGTACTTCATTCCCAGTTAAATTAAAACTCTCCCTATGCCCCTCCTCCCCACTTCTTCTGCTCTGTGCCTCTGGATTGAAATAATGATTAAAAGGTCTCGTCACGTGGCCCTTTCCCCTAGCTCCTTTACAGTTTGGCTTCAGCCCCAGCGAACAAAACACTGCAGCTGTGCATTGTATTCTCCAGTAGTCACTCAGAAAAGTAATTGGCCAAAGATTATTCTGTATAATTGAATGGCAGGGGCTTTGTATACCAAACAGGGACTTGTCTTTGTCAAAAAGTCTTTACAAAGTATCCAGCTCCGGGTGTCAGAGAGGACAAGTTTTTTAATCATGTTAAAATGATTTATTTAAACGTCAAGCCATGTCACCTCACTTCCTTTCATTTTTCAAACTGTTTGTGTTTTTTCTGGATGATAAATTTATCTTCAGACAGCCTCAATATGACTAATTAACTTTGAAATATAAGAACCAGATGTGTGAGCTGGAGAGCTTTCTGAACTCATGCCAGACATTTTTTTCCCCCTCCTCTCTCTGTTTCCCTGCTGGCTGAGCTGAAATTGCTAAGTAGATACACACAGTACATGGAAAACCCGGAGCCTAGTTAGTAACACGAATTAACTCTCTTTTTCGTCCTCCCCTCCCCCCACACTTACCCTCCATAGATTAATTTTTTACAACTTTGAAATTGACCCTGGTAAGGTCACGACAGCCGGTGACCCAGAAGGCATGAAGGATCTCCATGTACCTGCCTTAATGATACTTAATGCAGAAAGTAAGCTGCCATAATGTGTTTGCCACATGAAAGGAAATCAGTGTACAATGTGACAGAAAGTGATTTCTTTTAAAGAAAATCTTCTCTTGTGAAGTGAGGTTTTTTCCCCCCATTCTCCACTCCTCATTTGATGAGAGAACCATTGCACAACGCTGCAAGAAATAAAGTATTGGATGTAGCTATTAATTAAGCTAACATTCCCAACCTAAACCACTTTTCTCTAATACATACATATTTCCCTCCCCCACACCCTCCATAGGACAGGACAGAAGGACAGAAAAACCCAGCCAGATGGGTAAAGGTGAATGACTAAACAGGGTGAATTGTGAAAGATGAATGTGGGGTGAGGACTCCCCATGTGCTGAGAGATCAATGTGCGGCCTGTGCGATTATCATGCATGTCCTGTTTTGAGGCTACAAGTGGTGCACAGGCCTTGTGCTCATAGAATCATAGAATATCAGGGTTGGAAGGGACCTCAGGAGGTATCTAGTCCAACCCCCTGCTCAAAGCAGGACCAATCCCCAACTAAACCATCCCAGCCAGAGCTTTCTCAAGCCAGACCTTAAAAACCTCTAAGGAAGGAGATTCCACCACCTCCCTAGGTAACCCATTCCAGTGCTTCACCACCCTCCTAGTGAAATTTTTTTTCCCTAATATCCAACCTAAACCTCCCCCACTGCAACTTGACACCATTACTCTGCTGACTCTGCACAGAGGTGAATTTCACCGCAAAAGTAGATATGTAATGGAGAGGAAGGTCAGAAGAAATAGCCAGACCTCCTGAAAGGCAGAGTTTATCCTGTCTGAATTAGAGATGGCCCTGAAGCAAAACCCTTGTAACCCACTGTTCGGTGTGTGTGTTATACAGTTCCATCTGGTCCAAAGAGGTTGAGTCTACTACAGCTGAGAGCCAGAGGCTTCTTTAACACAAGCAGTGGTGGTTCATTCTTTTAGCATTGGAGGCCCTGTGTTCAGTCTCTGCTGATGACCGATGGTGGCAGTCAGTTCACAAGTTCACCATCAGGTTTGGAGGTATTCATGAGCTGAGTTTGGTTCTGAGTTTTGCAGCATGAACCCATATGTAGCCTAAGTGGCCCAATCTGCTAATTCGGATAGGTTATTTTATTTTATAGGCCTGGGTAAATGTGTTGGACAAAATACAGGAAGAACTGAATTGATTTGAAGAACTGAATATTTCTAACTAAAACCAAATCTCTCGTGCTATTTAGAGGCTTTGAAAAAGTTCCATTTTCCTTCTCATTTCTTCTCATCTCTGCACTTCCTGTGTCCTGTGTCAAGAAAAAACAGGAAACTGTGATTTGGGGAAAATTAGAAGGTACTAGAAACTGCACAAGAAAAGCCAAGTTTTGCAGATCAAAGGGGTGGACTAAGAATTCAAAGGAACTTGTAAGCTCTTTGGGGTAGAGATCATCTTTTTGTTATGTGTTTGTACAGCGCCTTGCACAGTGAGGTTCTAGTCCATGACTGAGGCTCCTATGTGCTAATAAATTACAAAGGGGTTATTGATTATTATTAAGTATTATTATTGTTAACTCCCAGTGTTGCAAGATACTGAGCATCCTCAGCTGCAAGTGACTTCACAAGGCTCAGCAAAGCACGTGAGGCACTCAGGAGCTTGTAGGATCAGGCCCCATCATGCTCAGATAATTGTGTTTGTCCCCCCTTCCCTTAAATAATTTCATACTCCCTCTATTCCAGGGCAGAGAGGTATCTCCTTATGCTACTGAGTGACTTTCCTGTAAAGATTTTTCAGTGCACTCCTCTGGACTCTTTGGGCACCGGACCCACTGCTGCTATCCTAATCCAGCTCCTGTACATCTGATCTGACACTCCCTTTTACTTCATGCAATGCTGGCATCTGGTTGCATGGGACTGATTTAGGCTCAGAGAATAAAATATGTGTATCTGAACTAGCAGTGGGGGGGAGGGGGGAGGGAAACAGTACCAAAGCTCTCACTAAAACCAGCAGAGGCCTGCAGAAACTGTAGGAGAAACTGACCCCATGCAGAGGACTCACACAAAGCCATGAAGGTGCCATTTTGAGACCTGACGTGGGACTTAAAGGATGCACAGGCCACGTGCTGGCTAGCTATATGGGGTGAATTCCACCCCACGGGCTTATAATTCATCTCCTGGGTGAAGCTCAGAACTTCTGAAGCCCACACTGATGCCTTCACCTTATTTGTTGTGGTGAACCCCTTTGCCAGAAAAGTAAAGAAGGTAATGGGAAAAGCAGCCTTCACTCCTAAGATGACAGTGTGAATACCGACCACAGGGTAAGAGTGACAGTAAATCATCTTCTTACAGCTCATTGGTAGAGACAGTCGGGAATTTTCCTACAAAACAGTTTTTCATCAGAAAATGCTGTTTCATCAAAACTGAAATGTTGTGGGAAAGGGTCAATGAATTTCCCATTTAAAAAAAAAAGTTTCAAAATGTCCCATTTCAACATTTTCTAAATGAAACAGTTTCATTTTCCAGTTCAAAACAACTTTTTGTTTGAAATGTAAGTTAATTGATAGTAAAAATAAAATTGTTTTAAATGTAAAAGGTCAAAATTGAAAGAAAACATTTCTATTGACCCGATCCAAAAACATATTTTGATTCATGGAAATTTTTGAATTTTGACTTTTTGTCCCGATTTGGGATGGGGAAAAAATTTGAAATCTCAAAAATTCTTGCAGGACAGGAAAACTGTTTCCCATCCAGCTCTACTCTTTGGTGGTTTGTGTGAAATGTGTTGATGAGACTCCGCTCAGTTTGCTTAGAACTACGGTGCTATAGAAACTCTAAAATAAATTAGGCAGGAGAGATTTTACAGTTCTAGTAATCTTGTACAAGAGACCATCTTTACTAGGCTGTCTCCTGTTTTAAGAAATCATCCCAAAGTATCTCCAGACAGACCCAAATATAATTCTGCTCCATTCTTTTCATAGGACCATCTCATAGAATCATAGACCCATAGACTTTAAGGTCAGAAGGGACCATTATGATCATCTAGTCTGACCTCCTGCACAACGCAGGCCACAGAATCTCACCCACCCACTCCTGAATCAAACCTGTGTCTGAGCCATTGAAGTCCTCAAATCATGGTTTAAAGACTTCAAGGTGCAGAGAATCTTCCAGCAACTGACCTGTGCCCCACGCTGCAGAGGAAGGCGAAAAACCCCCAGGGCCTCTGCCAATCTGCCCTGGAGGAAAATTCCTTCCCAACCCCAAATATGGCGATCAGCTAAACCCTGAGCATATGGGCAAGACTCACCAGCCATTCACCCAGGAAAGAATTCTCTTTAGTAACTCAGATCCCACCCCATCTAACATCCCATCACAGGCCATTGGGCATATTTACCGCTAATAGTCAAAGACCAATTAATTGCCAAAATTAGGCTATCCCATCATGCCATCCCCTCCATAAACTTATCAAGCTTAGTCTTGAAGCCAGATATGTCTTTTGCCCCCACTGCTCCCCTTGGAAGGCTGTTCCAGAACTTCACTCCTCTGATGGTTAGAAACCTTCGTCTAATTTCAAGTCTAAACTTCCTGATGGCCAGTTTATATCCATTTGTTCTTGTGTCCACATTGGTACTGAGTTTAAATAATTCCTCTCCCTCCCTGGTATTTATCCCTCTGATATATTTATAGAGAGCAATCATATCTCCCCTCAGCCTTAAGTCTCCATTAAGTGACAAGTTTTGGCTGTTCTTTGTGTGGTTGCTTAGGCCTGGTTTCATTGTATCCTCTCTCTCTCTCTGGAGGTTCTTATATTGGCTCCCATCGCCAATAGCTGAGGGTTTTTGTACATAAGGAAACTATTGAAGCTAATTTCCCTGTCACCAGTTTTGTTCTTATTATTCTGGGAACGTTGAGCTTGATGATTAAGAGAATCTCCACATCACGCGAATGGAGGAGTCTGAACTCTCAGCTTAAATTATGTAGGGAAGTGCTGGAAGGAAGCATTGCTGCAGTAAAAAAAAAAAACCGCTACCACACACCCATGGGGATATAACTTCATGGGATTACACTGATCAAGCCAGTAGACCCAAATCATCTTTAAATGGAATCATCTGATCTCTCAATACCTGGTGACTGTAGTGTGGGTTAGCAGCCCGCCTTTCAACCCAAATGTGCCCATCTGTTTTTTTGCACGTATTTGCATGCCTTCGAATTTGACAGATCAGTCCACATCGCAACCACCCTATACATAAAAACGACTTGTTTGTTCTACATGGAGAGTGTTTTCTGAGCCACACCTTGCTTGCTATTAATATATTGGATAGTTTAGATATAACTCTGCTCCCATTGAATTTAATGAAAATTTTGTCAGTGAACTTCAGTGGGACCAAGATTAGGCTAACCATTGTCATTACCACATAGCTTTCTACAAGAACCCTGCTATGTCCCCACTTTCCCATTGGGTCTCCTTCTTTCTCCTCCTCATAAAAGTCAACTCTGTTTTCACAGAGTCTCTTTTATTATGACCCTCAGTTGCATTTTTTTGGCATCTCAAGATTGTCCTTCTGAGAGTGACCTATCTAGAACTGCACACAGTAACATTGTAAATCTGTTTTAATAGCACTAGGATTATACATACATATTCACTTTTATATTTATTTATACATAGAAGCTTTGCAAAATTTGAACCCCGCCCTCTTGCTCAGGGTAACAATGCTGATTAAAATGTCTTTGTCAAAACATTTTTCCAGCCAAAAATGACTTTTCAAACAAAATGGAGATTGTCATGGAAAATGTGCTTTTCAGTTGAAATTTTCCAGGTTGATTTTATTTTGGGCGGGGGAGAGGAGAGAGGGAACCAAAAAAAGTGAAAAATGTTTTGGTTTTCAAACGCCAACTTTTTTTTTTTTTTTTTTTCAGTTTTCATTTAATTGAAAAAACATGTTCCACAAAAAATGTGCTCTGAAACTACAAGGTTTTCATCTTTGTCGAATTTTATGGAAAACAAATACCACTTTTCAACCAGCTCTAGTGAATAATCTTTTATGATGAGCGTTTAAAATATCATTAGCTCTTGCCTTCATCAGTCATCATTTGTGCCTCTACCGTTCTTTTCAAGAACAGTTTTAATCTCGGGCCTAGACCCAAAACCCAATGAAGTTAGTGGCATGACTCCTATTGATTTCATTGGGCTTTGGATCAGGCCCTTAAACGCTAATCCAGGGGTCAGCAACCTTTCAGAAGTGGTGGCCGAGTCTTCATTTATTCATTCTAATTTAAGGTTTCGCGTGCCAGTCATACATTTTAACGTTTTTAGAAGGTCTCTTTCTATAAGTCTATAATATATAACTAAACTATTGTTGTATGTAAAATAAATAAGGTTTTTAAAATGTTTAAGAAGCTTCATTTAAAATGAAATTAAAATGCAGAGCCCCCCGGACCGGTGGCCAGGACCCGGGCAGTGTGAGTGCCACTGAAAATCAGCCTGTGTGCCGCCTTCGGCACGCGTGCCATAGGTTGCCTACCCCTGCTCTAATCCAAGAAGCTCTTTACTGATGCCAATGGAAATTCTCCATGCAGAGGTTCCATGCATGGAGAGTTTATGAGACTGGGCCCTGTGCATGTGCTGAGTTGAATAAATACTACGGATGGATTTTAAAAAGGGCTGGATAATTTTTCAGCTGTGCAAAACTAAGACCAGAGCAAGGGCTAAATAGTCTCATGTTTCAAGATATACACCGATGCAAGGGTCAGGAAGGAATTTTCTTCCCCCCATGAACATTTTGCAGTTGCTTTGTCTGAGGGATCATGGAATTATTTAGGTCAGTTTTTTATTTTATCCAGACTAATAAAAGCCCGTGCCTTGGATTTATGGTGAACAGAGGATAAGGGGGTTGTGATCTGGTATTTGGAGAAAGGACTCAGGAAGCGAATAGGTGCTGTGGTGTATTGATTCCTCACAGAATCCTATCAGCTTTATTTTCAGCACCTTTTGCAGCATTTTAACCATTTCTTCTTTATTTTTATTTCCCCCCCTCTCCTCTCTGCTGAATAACACTGCAGCTGTAATTTACTAGGAGAAAGCCTGTACAATATATCACCCTCCAGAGCCAGTTCTGCTGTACAGATCACGGCTTGTTAGGGATAAAATAGAACATTTCAAACATAACAGCATTAAAAAAATGAGCTGAATTTAACCCTCCCCCCTTCCCTACCTTCCCCTAAATGTACATAACAAGCTGAGAAACTTGACTCGGTAAGAGATGGGAGCCATCAGTGGAAGCTGTCAGCCTTGATGTCTTGGAGGTTTGGATCCAACGGCATCTCCCACTGTATGGCGCTAGCTATTTAATAAAGTAAAACCCCCAGGATCAAGAAGGCTGCAATCCCTCCCAGCTCCTTTCTTCTGCTTTTGCTCGAGTTCTTTAAAGCCTGCCTCCCGTCTCCCTCTCTCGCCAGAAAACCCTTTCATGCCTCTCTCGCCAGACTGACATTTTGACAAGTTGCCACGAGTGACATCTGATTTGTACAAATTTCAAGACTAATAAATCTACCTGTCAAAGCGGAAACTTTAAAAGGAGCTAAGCCCAGCGGGTGTAGTTTAACAGAACTCAAGTTGATGAAACTGTAGGATGGAGAAATTATATCTGTCACAATCCACCCACATTAGTTCTGGAGAGAGGCTGGCAACTGAAACAAACGTCTTTCACAGCCTTGCAAAAAAAATAATAAATAAATAAAAGCAGTCTGTTAATACCGTGAGTAACGAGTAACAGTTCTATTTGTAAACTAACAACATTATTTATTTAATTTTTAATTGGCTTGCAAACACGAGAGGGACCCTCCCTCCTATGCTCATCGCTTCATTGGGAGAGCTGGACTTACCCAATAAGGCCCCCCTGAGCCAGGAAAGCATTTAACTTCAAGCCGGGGAAGAGTCCCAATGATTTCGATGGAACTGTATTCACATTCCCAAGCACTTTGCCTCCCATACCATGCCTTGTGATCCGTCACTGCTACTGACGTTTCTATTGGTTGTCATAACTACCTTGGGCCCCGATGCAGCAGAGTCTCAGGCTGCTTATTATTATTATCTGTTCTACACTACAGCCCCACAGCCCATTGTGCTGGGTGCCATACATACCCATAGTCAGAGACAGTCCCTGCCCTGAAAAGTTTATCATCGGAATAGACAAGACAGACAAAGGGTGGGAGAAATGAATCAGTGATTATCTCTCTGAGCCTCAGTTCTCCTTCTATTAAACAGGGGTAAAGTAACTTGCCCAAGGTCACACATGAAATCTGTGGCAGAGTCAGGAATTGAGCCAAGAGTTCATGAGTCCCAGTCTAGCGTTTTAACCACAAGATTATCCTTCTCCCGTTCTTTCATATAGTTCCATGACATGGCTGCCCCCTTATTGTGTCTGTAAATCTATATAGGCCAAGACGTTAGAATTAAATCAGAGCCCCCTAATCTCGCCAGAATTTTCCCCAGCCTGTACACCCTGTACTTTTTTTTGAGGCATGAAGCATTTTGATATACTTTTTCCCCCATAAGGTTTCATTTTCGCAGCAGGCTGGGTGTGGAAGTGCCAAAATAACTCAAGAAAGCCCATTCTCAGGTTAGTCCCAGTCCACCTGGAAGCAGCACACCATTTAGGGTGACCAGATGTCCCAATTTTATAGGGACAGTCCTGATTTTGGGGTCTTTTTCTTATATAGGCTCCTATTATCCCCCACCCTCTGTCCCGATTTTTCACATTTGCTGTCTGGTCACCCTAACACCATTCTGCCTTGAGATTTCCAGTCCAGTTTTGGAGGCTCACAGATTTTGGATAAGTTTGGAGAAGTAGCAGAACATCTCAAGGGAAGCAAACCACTGGGTCTTTTGGGATTCACCCATCTTAAGTCCCTAGGCACAGAACCAGTGGTTTAAAAGCTCTGCCTAAGCCTGGAGAAAACCATCCAGAAAAACAGACAGGCTGCATTTCCTTTTTATTGCATCTTCAGTTTCAGATGCATGGACACGAGCACCCAATTCATTCTTCCTTTCTGAAAGAGAGTGATTTGAAAGTAGCACCGGCCATGAAACTACTGCATTCAAGTCTGTAGTATGGAGTGCGTCTTCAGGTGTGTCTAATGACTGAAAGAAATTTCTGAGCTGATGATTTATGACAGCTGGCTCGGTTGTAACTTGCCCATCTCCCTTCATTACAGAGGAGCCATGAGCGTGAGCTCTTTCCACTCGAATCCCATCTGCCAAGTACCTGCCTGCTTTCTCCCCTGGCTTGTAATATCTTTGCCTTACCCTGGTGAGCATGTGCTCAATCTGTTCAGAGATGGGCGAATTGCACTGAGATTTGAACACCACCAAAGGTCTTGTTCACCTGGATCATGTTTCCTTTCTGGGTTTGGGGTGTGTGAAGATGCCTGTGAGTCAGTGCGTTACAGAAAAGCTGCCCCATTTTGCTGAGCTCAACAAACTGAGAATGCAGAAAAGCAACTCTCTCCCCCCGTGCAGAGGCCCAGCACAAGGTTGATCTATGGACTGACTAATTCAACTCTGCAAAGGGCCAACACAAGCCCCGTGGACTGCTTAAGTCCCATTTAAGCTCTCCTTTAAATGATGCATCTGTTTTGTGCAGGCCGCATCCCCCATGAATAGACTGAGACATTATTGTACATTTTAATCATAACTGGCATTTTGGAGCCCTGTGGCCTCCATGCAGGAGAGTGAGATCAGCATATCTCCAGCTATGCAAAAGCCCAGCAGAAGAGACCGGCTGCTCCCTGAAAAAGCAGTGAAGTCTGCTGGTTAGGAAAGGCAAATGACTCCTGGATTCTAGTCCTGCCTCTGCCCCTAATTTGCCATGTGGCCCTGGGCAAGTCTATTGACAGTAGACTTAATCTATGTTTGTACAGTGCCTTGCACAATGGGTCCCCATTCTCAGTTGCATTGCCATCATAAACGTGATAACTAATATGTGATTAGTAAGCACCCAATACATTTGTGTGCCATACAAATAATAAAGTAACTTCATCTTTCTGTGCCTCAACACCGCCATATGCCAAAAGGCGATTATAAAGATTTCTTTTCTTTGCCAAGTGCTTTGAGACCTGCAGGCGGAAGGCACTACACTAGGGCAAGGAATTATGAAATAGGAGCAGTAGCACTGTTTTTGCAGTGAGGAGATACATGCCTACCCTTCCTTGAATGCAGGGTGTTTGTTTCACTCCAGAATGTAGTGTCTTTAGAAGCGACATGCCTGTATATTGGTTTATATGTAGATAGCTACTGGCTTATCAGAACATGTAGCATTGCTCAGAAGTTTGAAGCACCAATTAAGTTGTTATGCACTGCAAATGACTTCCTGAATAACACCGTGTTTTATATAGCTCTTGTCCTCAGGTCATCACACACATCAGGGGTAACTTCCAGTCAGTTTGGTGAGATGAGCCCCCATTCTCACCCCAAAGATACCTCTGGTGCCCATTGTCTCTAGTGGGCTTTGATCATGCCTTTAGAATACAGCAGCATCCTTAACCCTGCTCTGTATGGCTCTCCCCAGTCAGCATTCTGGAGGCTTGGCTGGACCAGCCAGGCAGTATTTCCAGTCAGCTCCAGGACTATTGAGAAACAGTAGCAGCTGTGAGTAGGAAAGGCCTGGTTAGTAGCAGCTGAGTGAGAATTGTCAGCTCTGCCATTCCAATAAGAAGTTATCTAGCAGGCATGGGCAGCTGGTCCCATCAACATTTGTTATACCTGTAGGTTTCAAAAGGATGAACCATCCAGAGCTTCTGTCTCATGTTTCACTGCTTGTCAGGCAGCAGCAAGAGGAAAACCAGCGTGTGGGGCTCAGGAGCAGAGCATGTCTCCCTAGCACACATTGTGAACCTTTCTTTGTCATGCAACCAATGTTGGCAGAACAATGTTAACCTGGCTAAAGGGGATAGGAGAAGTGCCTGCATCTAGAGATGGCCCAAAGCAGGACTCTCTAATTCAATGCCCTTTAAATTTTGAGGAGAGGGAGGGATATAGAATCCCCAAACCAGAATCTGCCTGCCACGGTTTTACTTCCAGGTTGGATCCATAACTGGAAGGGGCCCTGGTTTTTTTAATTCCCAGTTTAAGTGTGGCCCAAATCCAGGAGAGCCGCCAGCTTTTCCGGCGCCCTAGGCGGCGGAAGGTCCCGCCCCCGAAATTCAACGGACTGCCGGGGTGCCGGCGCCTCCCAAATAGCAGCGCCCTAGGCGACCGCCTAGGTCGCCTAATGGGTTGCGCCGGCCCTACCCAAATCTTGCAAACAATCTGGGAATGTTGCTGTCATTTGGGGCTCAGACATCCCAAAGGCAGCTAGTGAGATTTCAGCACCAACAAATCCAAACCCAAACCCTGAACCCCAGCCTTGGTTCAGCTTCAAATTCAAAAACGTCCTAAACCTAATCCAGCTCCCAACCCCTGCCCTGAACACAACCTCCTTAGCTCATCTCCATACAGAAGCCTGTAGTAGACTTAGATAGCACTGAGGGCAGTAAAATTAGCCTTTCACCTCTTCAGACCTGTGGTCAAACCCTGGTTCAAGATTTGATCCTTCTCCTGTGGAATTCAGTGGGTGTTTTGCCACTTTGTATAGTGGGTTTAGAATCAGCCCCTTAATTAACAAGTGACTTTATCGCAGGCCGCAATTTCCCCTCCTCATCACAGTCTCCAGCAAAGAGTTCAGCACTGTTGACAAGAAAGCCAGTCAGATTTTTTTTTCTTCTGATGAATTGGCATTTTCAAATCGAAAAGTAAATAGCTGAAAAATTCCTGTTTTTCACTTTGAAACGACTTTTTGTTTTAAAAATTATTATAAATTAAATGAAATTTCTAAAGGTCAAAATTGAAACAAAACATTTGGAAATTATTGAAAGGAAATGTTTTGATTTACATGAACCAACATTTGTTCCGATTTTTGGTTTGTGAACATTTTCAAGATTTTGAGCTTTTGGGCCAGGAAAAAAGGTCAAAATCTTGGCTTTTCTGTCCCAGGAAAATGTTCATTTCCTTCTTAGCACTGACTCCTCCATGGGAATCATCAAAGACTAGGTACCAATGGGGGCTGCAGACCAGGATTAAAGCTCTTGGGTGGAGCTGGGTGGGGTGCCAGGACTGGAACAGCACTGGAGAAGTTGCAGTGGAAAAGGTAGAGAGCTGAGATACTAGTGTCAATTGTAATGGGTATTTTTTTATTTCTTATGTCTGCCCATTAGGAAGTGAACTGAGACCCAGCAGCTCATTTCACACAGGTCACTCAACAGCCAACCGCTACATTAACTCTCTACTGACTTGACCTGCTGTTGGCCTAGAGGTAAAAGGTTCCTTAGCCCATTACCAATGACCTGGTGATCCAGCCCACTCCCCTCTCTTCAAACCCACAGGATGGGAACAAGGTTTAGATACGGACATGAGAAAAGAACCACTGTGAAGCTCTGAGAAAATTCCAAAACCTCAGCTCCACTGAAGCCTGCTCTGTACCTATGAGGCTTGCATTCAAATCAGCTGTAGCTATGGTTCATTTCTAACAAGGGTAATTTATAGATCCTCTTCCATGGAGAACCAGTCAATACATTTGTTTTCCTTTGGATACACGGCTGCAGTAGCAAGCCATGAATAAAGTTTATTAAGCTTGGCTAATTTTCTAACCTATATTCTTCTATGCCTTCAGGTGCAAAGAAAGAAAGAAGTTTATCCTCTTCTTTGTTTTTTTGTTTGCAGTGTTATAGCTCTGTTAGTCCCAGGATATTAGAGAGACAAGGTGGGTGAGGTAATATCTTTTATTGGACCAACTTCAAATATATTATCTCATCCACCTTAACCCTCAGATATCCTCTTGGCCCTTTGACCAAAATTATACTTAATGGTGAGGAAATCCAGTCACAGGTGACTATATCCGGCCCGTGCGAAAGGTGCAGGGCAATGGAGAATCAGGCCCGCTTTTCATTTATTTCAGTCTTGCGCTGGTCTGTTCAGGCTCCTGAGTGTCGTGTTGATTTATTTGGATTCTTTCTCTATTGTTCCACATACTGTTTCTCTAGGTCACCGTCTTTTTCTCTTTCCGGTTCATGTCCACATTATCACTTGCCATGGTGGTACCCTTAAAGCCTGTCCTAAATATATCCATCATCTTCTTATTTGAAGCTTTAGATTGGTTTGTCAGAATTTCTGATGTTGCAAGAAACTCTTTCCAATGGACTCTGAAGTTTTTCCTGCAGGCGTTTACTTTGGAATGAGTTGATCTTATCAATTTCTGTTGTCGATTGGCATGA
This sequence comes from Platysternon megacephalum, assembly GCA_003942145.1. Classification (NCBI taxonomy): domain Eukaryota; kingdom Metazoa; phylum Chordata; order Testudines; family Platysternidae; genus Platysternon; species Platysternon megacephalum. Next base: position 5,577,586 of record QXTE01000071.1, read on the forward strand.
CTCTGCCCCATAAAGGACAAACATGATACCATGTTAAAAAATTCAGATTTTTATGTGCTAATTCTGACTTATTTTACTTTGTAGATACATAGATAGATGATGGCTCATTGCAAGCAATAGATACATACACGCATCCATGCATATGCATGTATGGCAATAGATGATAGATAACTGCAGCCTTCTTTCTAATTCTCATTCCCTTTGTTATTGTGGTGGCTCCTTTGCCTGGTGTGCTTATCTCTCTTCCAGGTTTCAAAGCCACCCTGATCAGATCCATCACAAGGCTTTCATTAGCGAGGCAAGCTCCAGGCTGTCACAGCACCTCATGTGCAGGCATATGTTCCAGGGAAGGGCCGAGTGATTTAGAGAGGACCATTGACATTCACAGTCATCTCTTCAAATAAACAGGCTGAGAGTGTAATGATTTCAAGGTAAAGCTCTTTTATTAAGACAACACAGGGAACTTTTTCAACCACAGCTGACATCACTATAATAAATCACCATCAAGTCTAGTGGGATAGAAAAAGTCAAAATACTGTCAGGTCTGATTTTTCTGGCTACTCCTGTCTCAAGAACAACCATGTGTTTTTAATCAACAAATCTTTGTTTTGCATCTCTAAGACCCCAGCACTCTGTAAATAGTTAGCATTTACCAGAGGGATATTTTAAATCCAACACACTGCTTCCTTGCTGAAGAAATGAAGAAACAGGACACCACGTTATCGACTTACTGGGCTTGTCCGGAACTTTTTAAAATTGGTTTGTTATATTCATACATTGCAGAGGGCTTTCCCTTTCTTGTCTCTGACCTAATTAGACTTTTTTTCCCCAAAAATCAAGAACATTTGCTGCTTGTGACAGACAAGCTGCAGTACGTCATGAAAACACTCCCTGCTCCCATCCAAAGGCAATACAAAAAGCCATAAAAATAGTAACACTACAAATTTCATCTGTAGATTATATGGTGCTGCAACAAAGGGAGGGCAAGTATAATTATCCCTATGTTACAGATGGGGAAACTGAGGCACAAAGAGGTTAACTGTTGTTTCATTACATGTGTGTAGAGCACCATTTACATTGAGGCCCTGGTCCCTGACTGGGGGCTCTTTTCAAAGGCACAGATGGGTGTTGGGTGTTGACATTATTTTATTAGGATGGATTCTCAAGCAAAAATAACAGTTTGCCCAATATCCCACAGTTAGTCAGCAGAAGAACCAGGAATAGCCCCCTGGAGTCCTGACTCCCGCTTTTTTGCCAGCAAACTCAATCTGGAGCATTATTCCCCTACTTCTAGTCCTATCAATAATTTCTGCAAATGCTAGAGCAGCCTCATCTCTCTTGGGCTGGACACTCGGGTTTGCAAAAAAGATGGTTAAGAAGCCTCTGCTCAGCTTCACAAGCTACAAAGATCTCTGATGCCAGCTACCCCCAATTTGTGCCTCTAGCACTGTGTCCATGTCTCCGCTTTTTGAGTTGTTCAGTAGTGGGCAATAGCACATACTAAATATTAGATTTCAGTTTGCTGTTCTTTTAGCTATTCTGCAGAAGCCTTTGAGGCATCCTCAGGCATAGACATTCTCCTCTAGTTGCCGCCTCCAGAGGTATTAATTTGCATTCTAGATGTGCCAAGTTTTTTTCTAGCTCCCAAGTGCATGTCGTTCTCTCAGGGGGCCTAACCTCCCAATTATGGTTTCAAGGTCAAACTGAAACAGGAGACGCCCGGATTTTCTTTCATGTCACTTATGGCCCCCCTCCTGTTCTAACAAATAAACGTGACATGCTCTGCCTGTTGGCACAAATGTCAAGGCTGAGAATAACCTTGGGACCAGACCCAGCGCCAATCAACATGTTTCGGGTGTTCCCCGCGAGTGACCAGAGGCAAGTGTCTGAGGGATAGGACCAGTGGTGCAAGCTGAAGGAACCACCAAAAATCAGCAAGAGAAGAAGAGACAGGAGGGGAAGAGGTTCTTGTCTGAAGGGTAGGCAGGATACCAGTCGCCAGTGCCAAACAGCATCTTTGGTAGAGATTTGGTTCAGAGCAGGATCTGGATTAGAGCCAGGCAAGGTCCCAACCTTCAGATTTGAGGCTGGAGCAGGTTAGGATTCAGGTTCAGAATCAAAGGTGCCCAAATCTCACCAGTTTCCCACCATCTTAGGCCAAAACCTCAAGGCAGGAGTGGCCATTCTCATCAGGTTATGCTGGAATCTGAGAGGACAAACAGGCCCCTCCTACTCTGGGACCGGAGTCAGAACCAAAACCACAGGGGGGAGTTTGGATCCAGGGATTTGAACCTGACCCTCTTCTCCAAGAATGTCAGCTCGGAGCCCAGCTTTGGGCTGTCTCTGAACATGGCAGGAGTGTGTGGAGTGAGAGAGGGGCCGGGGAAGTGTTGTGCTCAGTGGCCATTCCTACACTAGTGCTTCTATTAGCCCCATCCACACCTGATGCAGCTCCACTGGGGCCAGCACCAATGTAGACGTAACCTGCACCTGCTCCATGCAGCGGTCTGTCCCCATCTGCTGATAGCTGGGCCACTGATAGAGGTCAATGAGGCTGCAGTAGAGGCTCATGCTTTAAGACCCAGAGGTCCCAGGTTCACGCCCCCCAGGGGCACACTGTAACTGGTCGTGTCCCGTAAGGGAATTGGAGTAGGGAGGATCTCGGGACAAGATTCCCCAGCCAGAGGTGTATGTAACCCGCACCCACTCAGTGTGGTGCTCTGTGCCCCGATGGTGGGACATTGCATGCGAGCTGTATCCCATAGTGCTAATGATACGGTGGCCTGGATGTGTAACAGAGTTGTAGGAAAGAGATCTTTATTAAGCATGCTGAGAGCCCAGCGTTACATGCCAGGGCTCTGGAGTCCATGTGCAAGCCTCCTGGCCCCAGCTTGCATTCATGAACCCCCTGGTGCCACCCCAAACTAGGTCCCTTCTGAAATCTGGCCCTGTTTCTTCAGTTCTGTTCATCAGACGACAGCCACAGATGGGCACCGGGGTCATCTAGACCTGCTCAGAGCAGAGTTGGATGAAACAGTGGTTAAAATTCCAGCTGCTGTTCTACACTAGGAACCTCAGTGGTAACAGTTCCTCTGCTGGGCCCTCTACCTCTCTTGAAGTTCTGTCTTCATTCAGTCATGGTTCACTGATGGCAGCTTCCACTTCCGGAGTACCGGGCTGGGCAGCTGCACTGAGCCATTTCTGGGTCCTGGGACTGCCTGCTTGCTGGAAGTGCTGGTCCTGTGGGACTCACAGGCCCTTAATAGCTGCTCGTGGCCAGAGACTGGGTTGGCAGCAAGAGGAAACATGCACCTCTTCCCCTCCTGGGGCACCGCTCGGGTGGGGTTCAGTGGGACTCTCTGCATTGTGCTTTACAGACATAAAAGACAGCTCCTTGCCCCCAAAGAGCTCGCAATCTAAATAGACAGCATCCAGTCAGAAGGAGAGGAGTAGGTGTGGGGGAGAGCAGGGGGTGATCATGGACACGCACCCTTCTCAGCTCCCCCAGTTGTATTCCTCAGCCTCTCCTCACAGCCCTGGTTCCAAATGGCCCTTGGAGCACTCTATTTGCCTTTCATCAACATGCTGCAGCCAACCGAAGTCTCTGTCTGAAAGTATCCGAGGAGAGAGCGGGGTAGGAAGGGGAAATAGCATTTTAAATAAGTTTGATTTCCATGCACCTTTCCAAACTGCTGTAGGCAGAATATCAAGTCCCTTTCCTTCCCATCACACGCGCCATTCTGGGCTGGGGTCTCTGTTCCCTTTTCCTTTAAAAAAAATTAAAGCTGGAACAATTCCAGCCCAAAAGGGCAGGCCTCCCCTCCCCAGAGCTCTCTTTCCCCTCCCCAGATACTCCTGTCCTTGGTTACACTACCCAGAGAGCTAGCTACAGGCAGTACAACACCAGTTTGCACAAAGGGTTTTTCTCCATTTCACTCCTGGTTATTTCCTCACACGAAAAAAATAAAAAAAACCCTCATTGCCAGCTGCACCTCCCCCAGATTGTGAATGAACTTTCCCCTCTGAATGAACCCCCATCAGCCCCAGCGTCTCCTCGGCACATCTGATCTGAGGGTCTGGCTGTGACTCTGGGAGCCTTCCCCCACCTCCTTCTCTTTTCCACAGACCCCCTACGGGCATAAAAGCAACCTGGGAACACACATTTCTATAATACCACTCCCACACAGCCAAGTGAGATCAAAGCCCTCGTTGGGAATCAAAGCATGTGACAGGCAGGTGTCCATCCTTCTCGACAGGACCGCGATTAATCAAACAGCCTAACCCACAAGGAGATCAAACCAGGTCTCCCGCTGACTGTTGGTTAAAGTCTGCCTTCAAGTTGCCCTAATTAAAGTTTCCTTTCCTCTCTTGTTTTTATGCTGACTGCTGTCCCATGACTACCTCTCTCTTGCTCCCTAAAACAAAGGCTGCTGTAAACAGCTTTGGGCAGCCTTAATACCCTCGCTGGTCGGGCCCACAGATGCTAGTTCTTGCCTTTCTTCTTGTACTGCCACAAAATACAACACGACAGATGTGTCCCTATCCCAAGCAGAGCTTTCCGTGACCTGAAAAGAGAGACGAGACACACGCTCTGTAAAATCCACTAGGGTGTTGGCTAATTCCATGGTACCAAGCCCTGATAGCAAACAGGATGGGGGACAACAGCCCTGTGACCAACTCTCCCATCTTCTACCTAAGGCTCTCAAAGTGTCTTAAGGCACAATTAATTTACTGGACATCAACATCCTGGTGTTATCATTATTCCCACTGTTTGGGGCAACCAAGACACAGAGAAGCAATGTGACTTGCCCAAAGTCACACCCGGCCAGTATGTGGAAGGGCTGGGAATGGAAGCCAAAGACTCAGGGCCCTGTTCTGTGTATGCAACTTCCTCTCTGCTCTGTTAGCCCAGTTGTAGCTAAAGGACACTAAGCATTTCCATTATGAACAAGGGAACTAGTCCAAATCTTCCGGATTGCCATTTTTCAGTGTAATTTTTAGTTGCAATTTTGACCATAATCACCCCAGCTCTCAAGGGTTAAAAAACAATGCTAAAAAGTTTCCCACTATTTTCTGATCCACTCTGGAGCTACTCAGAAATTAATTTTGAATTTAGAAATTCTGATGAAAATGTTCATCAGAAAAACACGGGGGGGAAACAACCACCTGTGTGATCACCACCTGTTTCAGGAGCTATGGTACAGGGCACAATTAAACAAGATTAGAACCATCCCAAAAAAAAGGGATAGAAGAAAACAGTTCTTCTGTTTTATTAGTAGTTGTTGTTGTTGTTGTTGCGCTTAGAAGTTCATGGCAGGGCTTAATTTGTGCCAGGGTTTGCTGGGGCCTGGCAGTTCAGAGCCCCGGCGCCTCCGGGCCTGGCAGTTCAGAGCCCCGGCGCCTCCGGGCCTGGCAGTTCAGAGCCCTGGCACCTCTGGGCCTGGCAGTTCAGAGCCTGGCACCTCCGGGCCTGCTGCGTCAGTTGTGAAAGTGAAAAAAAAGTTGCTTGAGCCTCACCACCTCTTTCATTAAAAATTAAGCATTGGATCTGGGCTCTGTTGTGACAAGTGCTATGCACATATATAACAAAAAGATTGGACCAGATTAAAAAAAAAATATTTAGATGTCTAAAGAGAGTTAGAACAAAGAGTTTATTATCTCTGTAAACATGATCCAATGTGTCCTCTATGCTTCCATTGCTGTCCTGAAAACCAAATTATCTGCGTGTTTTGGCCATTATTATTATAATTATTTGGATTGTGATGATGTCTACCGGCCCCACTCGCAGACAGAGATCCCGTTGTGCTGGGCGTTGTGTACACATGTAATTAAAAGAGAGTCCCTGGCTGAGCTTGCAATGTGGTGTAGGTAATTATTCTAGCCAGAACTAAGTGACATGAACCACATTATACTGCGTAAAGGGGCCACTTGCAATGAATGCTGGAGCCCTGACCCGCTTGCTTCTTTCCCCAAAGCTCTGCAGACTCTGAGAAAAGGGATATTTTAAAAATTTCCAATGACTCCTATGTCTCATTTCCCAACCAGTTCTCATTCAATGTTTTCCACATAAAAGTCAGTATTTCCCCATGTTTGAAAATGGTAATTTTTTGCAGGGTTTTTGTTTGAGTTTTGAGGGTTTTTTCCCTTCAGTCAGTTTTGAAAAATGAATTTTATTGTTTGTTTTGTTGTTGGGTTTTTGTTTGTTTCTGGGTTGTTTTTTTAGCAGGGGGAAATGAAAACTGAGAAACTAAAAATTGGAAAGTGACATTTTTTTAATTGAAAAACTGGAAAATATCCAAAAACAAAACAAAAAAATATGGATTTTTTTTTTTTTTTTTGGTAAAGGCCACTTCCAATTATAAAAACATTTTGAATGAAAAATTTTGCCCATCTAGTCAAAATCCCCTGACAGCCTCTGCTATCCCTGGTTCACCCAGTCCGCATTGCTAATTACACTCTGCAAGGAGGGCTGCAGAATCTTAGAGAAAGGACAAACTTTTGCTTTGGGCTTTTTCTCCCTTGGTTCTCAGACTGCTGCACACCACTGTAGTATCTCACCAAGAGCTGGCCAGGGAATTATTTTTTATTCCTGTGAAAACTATTGAGAAAATGGGGGGAGGAATCATTTCCATTTTAAAAAAAAAATCTTTGGTTTCTGAATTTTTGATGAAAATCTAAAAAATGTCAAAGCAAGCGTTACCCTCCCTGTTTTTGGCAACTGAAAACTATTTCAAAAAAATTGAAATTTTCAGTTACCAGAAACAGGTTTTCTTTTTTGCTGTGAAAAAGGAAATTATTTTCACAAACATTTCTGTTTCATTGAGAATCCGTTTACAGTTGGGGAGAAAAAAACACTTTAGACCTGGAAGAACATTTTCCATCAATCTCATCGTGTGTGTGTGAGAGAGAAAGAGAATGGGCCCTAGTTTGGTTCCTCTCCCCTTCCTCCCTGCAGTGGAGCCAGTGGAGCATTTATGAGCATCATTCCAAGCCATGCAACGCTCAGTGTTTTTTCCTGGTTCTAACCTGAGCCCTGGGACAACTCAGTTCCAGCTGAGTTACAAAGGGAATCAGCCCTGAAACACTAGGGTGCAAGATGAAAAAACCCTAAACTGATCAACCCCGATGTTGTCCAGTGAGGTGAGCTCCTCTCTTTGTGAGAAGTGGGGAATTGGGGTTGTGACCCATCTCCTGTGTCCCTGCTGGGAGAAAGCCAGCTTGTTTATTTCACTCTCCCCTAGTCGGCTCTGCATGGAATCCACTCCCCTGCTATTGAACTGTGGTTCTACCTGCGATGACTTCAAACCCCCCACTCGCTGGAAAACTAGAACAGCCCATCCATCTTCTGTGGGAGTGGTGAATGCAGAACACAGGGTCGGCCCTGGAGCACTGGCTCAGGTTAAGCACTTGAATGGGGGAAGGGGAGGGGGGGTTTACAAATTGTTCAACTGTCAGTGCAAGGTGTGATTGATTGTAATGAATGAGGGGTAAGACGTAGGCTTCAGTCACACCCACACTTTGACTCTGACTGATAGCCTGTGAGCCGGGAAAGGGAGAAAGGTCACTGAGAGGCTGTGAAAGGTGGTTTGTCCCCGTGCCAAACACTTGCCCCAAAACTGACCTTTTTTCCATAGGAGTCTTTCTAAAACAGTGTTTCTTTCCGCAAGAGGAATTTTATTAATACTGGCCAGGATGCAGTACTGCTCTCTCAAGCCCCTCCAACACGTGCCAAGGAGAAAAGCCAGCTCTGGTGCCAATTTCATTACAAGGGGCTTCTGAGAGACCCCTGGACTGATTGTAACTGGTTTAAACAGATAAACGCATAGATAAACGTGTCTGTCCCTCACCAGCTTCCTCACATGTATTTGTCAATTTACACAGCTGCTCTGAATTACCGCTTTGAAGTTCCCCCTCTCTGTTTTTCTGGCTGACGGCTTCTTCGTGGGGCTTCTGGGGTCAGGGTGGGTGGACTTCAAAAAGGTTTGGAAGACAGATTCAGATGAGCACCCAAAAGTTCAGGCGCTTCACAGTGTCTGGTCCGGAAATCAAACTGGAATCTCTTGCAAAAAGCACGGGTGCATGCTAGTTTGAATTGGGTTAGAAGTTTGGTCAAATAAAGCTTTGGCCCCATGGCTTGCAGATTGAGAAGTGACTTATCATGTTGCCAGGTCTTGATCTGTTGTTGGCCTTGAAGATTAAGACCAAGGCTTTAAGACATGAAGGTTGGTTGAACCAGAACTCAAAGCAAAACTCCAGCTAGGAGCCCTAGATGCACAGAGTCTGAAGGAAACATTCCATGAACCTCTGTGGCGCAAAGCAGCTTAGCTTTACTCAGCTCTGCTCCTGTGAGCCTCTTGTTGACTCACTGTGCCCCCCCCCCAGTACACACAAAGGGAGTTTGTTCCCTTCACATCTTCTCACATGTCTCTGAAGACACTAGAAATGGCCCCCACCCACAAAGTTCACAACTTTCCGAAAGGCCAGGCGTGTTTATGTGAAAACTCCCACCATCTGGGAGTCACTCAGGCCCTTCGCTGCTGTACCACTTGAGCTAAAGCAGGAACTCCATTAGCTAGCAGTAGTAGCAGGCTATTATCCTCTACATGGAGCAGTTAATAGAGTGGGATGCATTAAACATACACTTTGCAAGCGTGTTTCACCTGGATTCAGGGTGTTTGAGTATTATATTCTATTTTTTTTGCTTGTACATTTTAAAAAAAGAGATGGGCTCCAAACAATTATTCATTTGTGTATGCCCAGCTTCTAGTCCAATGGGCCCCTGATCTTGATTGGGGGTTACTAAGTGCTTCATAAGCTGTAAAATGTTGTTACCTACAAAGTGAGGGTGAAATAGTCAGAGAAAAGTCTGAGCAAAACAAGCTGCTAGTGAGGGAGACATGGTTATCTACATAAGATGTTTTTATGTAAGAATCCATGGTAATACAAATAGTAATGATGATGATGGTGGTAATGCTACAAATAAGCTGTTAAGATTGGGATCTTATTCTAAACAAGAAAATAAATCTAAACCATGGAGAATGCAGTGAAAATTAATATTGATTATTAGGAATAATGGTGAGGCTAGTAGGAATAGCATCATGATGGTCAAGGAGAAGGGATTCCGCTAGGGCCAGGTAGTAACCAGGGTTCTATTTAGTATTTGTGTCAAAGCACATCCACCACTTAAATCACTTCTCTGGTTTAGTTATTTGGTAACTTGCTAATGGAGTTCCGGGAGAGTGATTGTGTCAGTGAAGTGTGCCCCTCCTGGAATCCTTACCCACCTCAGTCCTTGCACACACCACTGTGCCCCTGCTGTGCACTCACACACACCCCTCTCTGCCCCATCCTGCACATACACACAGCCCATTCTCTTCTGCATGCACACGCACCCATACACACACACTGCCACTCTCCCCCCTGCTATTCACTGCAAACTCCCCTTGGCCTGGCACAGATTCCACTGTGCCTTCCATGCCTCAGCCACCGAAAAGCTGGGTGCCCGACTAAGTTCTAGTGTTTCCTGACACCGAAGGAGACCTGATCATCTCTCACTGTTTCCTGCTGACACTGCAATTCATACTGCACTGGGTTCTCTGGGAGACCACACAATGTGCCTGACGTGCCGTTTATACAACACAATGAAATATGGAAAAGGCTTTCAAAACTCAACATGTTGAGGCAGAAATCTATGGAAGATGTTTAATACTAATTCTATTAGGCATCTGAGTTAATGAATCACAACTGTAAGAAATCATGATAATCCAGAAGGCATTAGTGACAGATTAGCTTCAAAGCTGCCATAAAAGTGCCATAATGCTTACCTAACGGCATGATTAATACCAGCAATACACAATGGCATTATAAGGAATGGAGCTGCAGCCTGCTGTTCAACAGGGATCCCACTCTGACCATGGCCAAAAGATCACCGTGGTGAAGAACGGGGGTCTGTCTAAAGAACCTGTGTGGTGCAGTGGGTAGGGCATGTGCCTCTGAAAAAAGACACCTAGGTTTATTCTTGGCTCTGCCACTGATTTATTGGGGGACCTTTAGCAAGTCACTTCCCCTCCTACCACGTCTTGCCAATGTAGAGTGTATGTTCCTTAGGACAGTGGTTCCAAACCTTTCCAGACTACTGTACCCCTTTCAGGAGTCTGATTTGTTTTGCATACCCCAAGTTTCACCTCACTTAAAAACTACTTGCCTACAAAATCGGACATAAAAATACAAAAGTGTCGCAACGAACTGCTACTGAGAAATTGCTTGCTTTCTTCTTTTTACCATATCATTATAAAATAAATCGATTGGACTATGAATATTGTATTTACATTTCAGGGTAACATTTGAGCCTGTCTTTCATTTGTGAGCCTTGTCTGAAGCTGGAGCCCGGTTGGTGGAGCAGAAGACCAAGCCCCGCCGCCCAGGGCTGAAGCGTGTAACTTAGCTTCGTGGGGGCTCCCTGTGGCATGGGGACGTTGGGAAATTGCCCTGCTTGCCACCCCCCATGCACTTGCGACACCCCTAAACCCATCCCACAACCCCCAGGTTGAGAAACACTGATCTAGATGAGTTGAGTACCCCCTGCAAGACCTCGGCGTACCCCAGAGGTACGCGTACCCCTGGTTGAGAACCACTGCCTTAGGGGGGGATTCTGTTTCTCACTACGTAGCTGTATGGCAAATGGTGCAATAGGGCCTCTAGGCGCTGTCGTAATACAACGCCAATAATCCTGCTCCTGCCGCCCACACGCCTGGCTCTGACTTGTGTGCCTGAGAGGTGGAATGAGGTGGTTTGCGGGGTGGCCTGCCCCAAACAGGGAGCCAATGGATGAAGACAGAAGGGCTCAGGGGATTGATAGGAAAGCGTGTAGCCCATTTTCTTTGGTTCAGAGTCCAGCCTGGGATCTGTCCAGCTGGCAGCCTCTAGGCTGGAGGCCAAGGATACCTATGCAGCATTTTGGACTGAGTGGGCCCAGGCCGACAGACTCAGGCTTGCTGGGCTCACACTAGTGCCCTAAACATGCCTGTGCAGGCAACGCTTTGAAGTTGCTGCTCGGGCACTGAAGCCCATCCCCTTCCCTGGGCTAACATGAGCCCCACAAGCCCAGGTCTGTCAACCTGGCCTGGGAGGCTGTCTCCAAAACGCGGTGTGGACACACCCAAAGAGCTGTGGAGACTGAACTACCCCACCACCACCCCGTGGAGGCCTGGTGCCCACTGGCAGAGCCATATGAGGAGGTGGCGAAGCGTGTCTTGACAACGCACATGCAGTATCTGTTCTGGATAGAAAGAGAGGACTTGCCTCTCCAGGGCTGCAAAGCAGCAGCATCACCAGGATCGAATTCACTGCTCAAGAGCGCTATGCAAGGGGGAAACAATCCGCTGTGGAAATGAGCAGAGATGCTGGCAGAGTCACCAACAGACTCGGGATATATTTCCTTGAACTGATCCAGCCAAAGAATAGGGAGTGAAAACCACCAGGCAGGAGCCAGAGGGCAAGGACTAGGAGAGAGAAGGGGAATTTCTCAGAATTGCCAACTCCAAGTGTTCAGAAGGCATTAGTCAGGACCCCAAAAAAGTCACGAGATTGGCTTAAAAATCATGGTTTTTAATTTTTTTTTAAAAAGGCCAGAAAATTGTTTATGGGAGAATCTCAGGTTTCATTTAAAAAAAAGACAGGATTCCAGCCCTCAAGTGCACCCTAAAGTCTTAAATTGGAAAGAAAATAATTACTTTTCTCGAGGAATGGGGGGGGGGGGGTTAAGTAAAATATTAAATATTGTGAGACTCTCAATGAAATCATGAGAATTGGTCAACACGTTTGTAAACGTCAAACTAAATGTCCAGTATTCGCAGCTCAAAGCAACAATGCAGTTTGCTCTTTGCCCCCTTTCTTCCCTACCAGGAGCAGATTCCAAAGAAACAAGAACTTGTTTACATGGGGAGTTATTCCAGAATAGCTATTCCTGATTACTATTCCTGACTGACTCTGTAGTGGATGCTTTTATTCCAGAATAAGAGTGCCTTATTCTGAATTTATTAACCCACTTTAAAATATAAATCCACTTTAAATGTCACACCCTCCCTTAATCCAGATTTATTTTCGTGGGTAATCAAGCCCTAAAATATGCCTTAAACCTGGTCGCCTAGTGGTTAGCTCTCTTCAGCATGGGGACTGCAGAGGCCTTGGGTACAACTCCCTGTCCCAGTCTCTTTCTCTTGGGGTACAGAGGCCGCATGGTCAGCTCCCATAGGGTTGTGCAGACAGGGACCATGGGTGGGTGTGGTCTTGCATCTCACCATTCACCTATGACCAATTAATGGAGCCTCAACAGCATCTCGTCCAGTTTTCCCCCAGCTGGCTGGGACATGAGGCATTTGAGGGTAGGTAATGGTGGTGATGAGGAAGGCCCTAGAATGGTGAAAACAAGAGCCCCAGGAAGGATGCAGAATACAGAGGCCATCATCCTTCCCACTCAATGGACTGGTGTTTACTGGGGGCTGAGAGGGAGACATTTCCTATTCACCTTCCTTCTGCTGGAGGCCAAGACCTGCCCCTGTGCAATGTCGTCCATGCTGTAGCAACATGCAGTTAGGAGAGGGTTAGAACTAAGCTCCAGAGCAGTGGTGAGAAGATAAAGCTGCTGCAGGTGAGTCTCTTAACCAAGGGTTAATTGGGCAGTGGGTGGAAGAGTATAAATAGGAAACTCAGCAGCATAGAGAGCAGTATTAGTGCCGTGCTCTAGAGGAAAGAAGCTCGTCAGTACTGCCGTCCACTGAGGCAATAGAGCAGGGTAGGCTGAGTGTAATAGTAAGTTCTCCTGAAAGTCCCACACTGAAGGCACTTTGGAAGTGGGATCAGAGTTAGTAGCTCCTCAGGACCCTTCTAGGTACTCCTGGCTTTCACACTGTCGTGAGTGGCAAATCCCAAAGCCCTGCATGTAGCGTTGTTTCTTGTGGGTAGGTTCTCGGGGCTAAATGTAGAAGTGTTTGTACTTATTAGCGCTCAAGGAGACAGTGAATTATATTGTAGTGGGGCCTGTGGTGTTATGGAACTAGCAGGGTCATCTGCAATGGGCGACTCCTGTGAGCTGTGAACTCTGAAATGAAATGCTGCTTGGCACTTGTGATGCGATTCTTGATAAGTTCAACATCTAGTAACTGGTAAAGTCTGTTCTCTCTTTCCCTTTACCTGAGTGTCTCTCGAAGAATCATTCTTAGGTGTAGCTTCTGCCTGCACCTAATCACCCCGCTAGCAAACAAAACATTATGTGGTGCTAAGACATTACAAGGGATGAGTTTGCAAAGCATAAAGAAGTAGACACTTGAGAGGAGGAGCGGTTTTGACCCTGAAATCCCAATGCCGTTCTAGCCTATCCTATATTATTTTAATACACCCACCACTGTGCTGCAAACAAAGGCTCAATTACCCTCTCTGGATGTCTGGCCACCCCATTGGCAGACACAGCAGTCTTGAGTGGCAGAACTAACGTGGAACAAGTTGCTATTGAATAAAATTAGATGTCTCATTATGGCTTTTCAGGATTGCTTTTCTACATCTTTATTGCACAGGTTTGCTTAATTCTAGAATGGACGCCTGCCAAATTGTCTGTCAAATTACCTACTGGCAAATAAGTGGAGATTAGTTCATTTGAGTGCAGTCCTCTTACACTTGACTTATAGCCAAGCAAAATATGGGTTTAATCAAGGGAGAAATTGGACATGATGTTTCAATGACCATAGTACTGTCTTTACAGTGGAGACAGAGGGAGATGCAACCTTAAGGCAGAAACCTATAGATGAGGGTTGGTCAGTCTGGCTAGAAAGAAATGAACAGAAGTGAGGGCACACAGCCGATGGCTCCAAGGTTTCACTAGTTAAAGTCACTATGGTAGGAGCACACCAAGAAGCTTCACAAGCCCATATGCAGCAAATTGTTTTGTGTCTCGTTTTTGCTCCCCAGTGAAGTGTGATCGCATGGTTATCCTGCTTCCTTGCTTGTTACTGGGTAACGAGCAGACATTCGCTTGCTGGTTTACTGACTCCTATCTTGTTCATTTCAAAATGTGGCAAGAGTCACATGAATTTTGGTAGCTCCAGCTGTTGAATTACACACCTTGCAGATTTTTCTCTAAACAAAATTTTGATGCAACTCCCCATATGGCTTAGAAGTCACATGCTGCAGATAACATAGTGCATTATTAATAATAATGCTTAGGATCTTGTGAGATGAGCACTACTATACAAATCCAAAGTCATTTTACAAATTGTGAGCCGAATCCTCAGCAGGTGTAAATCAGCAAAACCCCACTTAGTACAACAGAGCTGCACTGATTTACACTATCTGAGGATCTGGTCCAATATGTACATGTATCATTTCCCGCTTTCCCCACCACACACACACACAGGGTGGAAAGTGGCAGCTACTTAGCAGTCCACAGCGACACAACACAATAGTTTAGGACAGGAAGTGAAGAAGAATCCCATATGCAAATGAAACTGTAGGTGGAATGTAGGGAGGTAGAATGTAATTACTCCTATTGGAATTTCACCACAGTTAATCTCTCTACTAAATGAAATGTAAAATGTTCTCTATGCCCTAAAACAAAAACAACCCCCTGGAACCCAGCTATAGAAACTTAATCTTTTGTTCTTGTCTTCAGGTTTAAGAGTAAAGCCTGGATTACCACAGACACCAAGACCCTTTTGCACCATTTTGGCACTATAAAGGGGCCTTAAAGTGTGTGTGTGTGTGTGTTCTCCTTTGCACGACACCTACTCCAATTCTATTTATACCCACTTTAAACTTCTTTATACTGCCAGAGTGGTATAAAGGGGCCTTAGTGTAACTAAGAATCAGGCCCTTAGTAAATCTATTCCCCGTTCCCATGCAAGGAGTAGACACATTATAAGGTTTTCCCTCCCCACCTATTTTTCCCCCTAATTCTAAAAACTTTTCCTGAGTCCTGTCCCCCTAGACATTTTCTTGCTCTCCCCGCTTGCTCTCTTACTGCACCTGCCCAGGTTGAAACCATACCAGCCACATGCAGGAGCAGAGACTCTGGACCAGTGATAAGGGAACCTCAAAAGTACACACTCCTACACACACTTCTGTGTCCTCCTCCCTCCCAACTGTTGAACCAGCGCGGGGTCACCTCTCTTTGGCTTTGGAGACCAGCTGTGTATCTATAGGGGTGGCTGCCTGCATAATGCTGGCACAAAGAAGGAACTGACCAACCCATTTCCACAAGGGGTCCAGCTTTTTAGCCAGAATAAATTAGCATCGCTCCACTGAAGTCAATGTACACCAGTTTACACCAGCTGAGGTTCTGACCCAGGGACTTTTAAGTACGAGCTGGGAGTTAGTTGAGGCATCTTGTGAGTTCCGAGGCACCTCGCCATGTCTGGGATACGCACAAGGGAGAAATATCCCTCCATGCCTAACTGAGTGAATGACCTTCCCACTGCCCCTTGTCCAACTCAAACCCCTCCCCACCCCACTAGACTGAGGCCACATCTCTGCTCCTCTCCAGTCAGGATCACCACCATCTACTGCCAGGAGGCCTGTGAAAATCTTGACAATGGATAAGACACTAGTGCACTGATACCAGTGCCTATTGTGCTGACCAATATCGTCCCATTGTTTTCTTGTACTCCCCCGTCTGGCTGTAGCCAGCTCTTGTCTCTAGTCTTAGTCCCTGCCCCAAGGAGCTTACAAATCTAAGATCATCTCTTTGTTCTGTATTTGTACGGCACCTAGCACAATAGGGGCCTGGTTCATTAAATACAAATAATAATAATTAATAACACTGGGAATTTCCAGCTGGACACCAGAGCAAGATTATTGCAGTGGAAAGAACTAACAGAACCAGAAAAGCAAGCAGGAATGGAAAGGCCAGACATGGTATTTTTATCCCTCTTTATCCCTGATGATTGTTACGACTGAGTTGGTGACTCTCAATGTGAGGAGTGTTTATGGGTCAAGAGGCACAGTGGGCCCTTCCTAGCCAGGGATGCACTTCCCTCTGGCTGGGCCACGATAAACACACACGCAGTGCTCCCTTCCTGCAGATCTTTGTCTCAGTGCCTGGCAGAGACCTGTCCTCTGGTCCTTCCTTGGTTTTGGGGATCGAACGCAGAGCCAGCACTTGTAAGATCCTGAACTGTGCCAGTGACTTTTGTCTTCATAGAAGGAGCAAAAGCAGCACAACAGTTTCCTGTCTGTATTTGGATCCTGAAATCTCATCAGAGGAGTCTAGATACTACAATGGTTGCCGATGGTGAACTCATGGATTGGAGAGAGGAGATCTGCTTATGACGTATACAAATGGATAGACAGAAGTCTCTTCCCATGAGGTTTCCAGCCTAATACTGAACATTTAAGAGGTCTGTATAGTTCAGAGAGGCTTTCAAACTCTTGGTACACTTAGCTTATCCCTCTGTGAAATGGAGATATTATTACTGAGGCACAAAGAGGTGATGTGACTTGCCCAAGATTACACAGCAAATCAGTGTTAGTCAGAGTTGCAGGGGTACTGGCCTCAGGACTCCTGGGTTCTATTCCTGACTCCTAGACATGCTGTCCACTCAATGCTTAGCCAGCAGTTAACCCCACTGTCTGTTTTCCTCTCATCTTGCACAGGGCATATGCTTGCAAAGACAAAAGAACTTTCTGAAGGGCAGTATAACAGGTTCTATCCAATTGATCAGGGCATGTGACAGGCTGACCAGGTCAGTCAGCAAGTGATGGACAGCAGAGGTCTCCTGATGAACTCTGTGTGACCTGGCAGCTCCTGGGTACATCTCTGATCTTTGCTGATACAGGAACCCTCCTGCTGTTTTTATAGGAGGTCTCTCATGCTCTGGAAGCATGATGTCTGGGTTTCTCCTTGGTTGTCCATTCACACACCCTGCATTGGAGCCAGCAGCTCACAAAGTCCATCTCCTTTCAAACCTGTTTCCATGTCCATAAGAGACTTGCGCCCCAGCCTGCAACCAGCCTCCCCCCGAACCTTCAGCAGCTGTGTTAGAAGCAGCTCTGTTCCCTGCTTCTGCTGCTCCTGGTACTCACTGTTTGCAATACTCATTTGCTGCAGACTGATTGTGATAGACCTAAGGGCAGAAGGCTGAAGTCAGCTCAGCAAGACAGAGCCAGGAACCAGTGGCGCAAGCTCCCTACACCCACTGCCGCAGTGTCTTGACGATCCCCTTAGAGGGACTCACCCTAGAGGTGAGCCAGGAGAGGAGTTTCCATGCATCAGTCAGTCCTCAGCCTCTCTGATGACACTGCCAGTCCGTGCCAGCCACCTTCGTGGTTCTGGATGAGGGGACAGGCCCACTAAGAACTGGACTGACTCCCACTAATTTATTTCACACTGAAGAGCTGACAGATGCTAAGAACCTTCGCTTGCGACCAGCAACCTGGGTTGGTTTCTGCAATGTACCAGAGACAAGATCTGCATATTTCTAACC
Organism: Platysternon megacephalum; assembly: GCA_003942145.1. NCBI lineage: Eukaryota > Metazoa > Chordata > Testudines > Platysternidae > Platysternon > Platysternon megacephalum. Next base: position 5,595,057 of record QXTE01000071.1, read on the forward strand.
AGGTCTTTGGAGCAACTGCCCCCAACCCACTGCCTGCACATACCAAGAAGGTCCCAGCCTGGTTTTACATGTGCATGCTGGGACGGGACTTTGGGAACTTGGTCACTGCTGTGTGGATGCCCATACAGTGCCGAGATGATCAACAAACTTGGCTATTGGAGGACTCTCCCCATAGCCAGGAACCCAACTATTCAAGCTAGTGACTTAAAAGTAGTTGACTCCATATCCCATTACCAATCCTGCTGCACGAATACATATCCCTCAGTCATCCTTAACCCACATACTTTCAATGATGCCCAACCCTAGGGAGGCTGTCTATGGGTAGCAGAGATGTGATGATGTGTGACAAATTGCTTCCGTTCCCACATCTATGTTTATGCGCTGTTTGATCTTAGTGGGTTCTATTACATCTGTAAACACCTTTGCATAATGGGGACTAGAATATGGACCAGGGACGCTTATGTCACATGATAGGAAAGATGAATTTTGCAAATATCCTCTCTACTGAACTTTTGGGAGCAATCACTCCAACGCTGCTTGGCCCTACAGCTCTGTGATTTCACAGTGTTCCCAGCCCTCAGGATCTTATTGCAAGTTTTGTGATATTTGGTGCTGCAGCTCCTGGAGTCAGGTGATTACTAAAAAGCCTGAGATACTCACATAAATTTCTAGCCCTCATGGTTGTGGTGAAGAGCCTGAAAACATGAACTTTAAAAGCTCAAAAAATGGAAAGTGATAATAAATAATTAAAAATAATTAATGTTGGAGGCTCTTTTTATTGTTTTAACATCTCATGACTTTTAAGCCGATCTCATCAAGAGGCCATTTTTGTATGACCATGCAATTCATTTATCAGGTATAATTAGAGGTTATAAATGCATTGCCCACCCTGTGCAGTTCAGCCCCTTTCCTCCCCCAGCCACCAGACTCCCCAGTCACCTTTTGACCCTTCCTGGCTTGTCTTTGCTGAAATCCCCCAGCGGCTCCTACCAGCTGTATTAGGAATTCTGACCTTCCCTCGGATTCTCCCCTTTGAAAGGAGGGCACCGGCTGGTTAACAAGCCCTACAGTCATTCAGGAGGCCACCTCAGTGCAAGAGCTTCTGTCTTTCCCAGCAGGCCCCGTCACCAGCTGTATTGATGTTCCCTTACTGCTTGCAAGCCTGGTTACATGGGAAGCCTGGGGAAGGACTGGGACTGGCGAAACCCTCCTTTTCCACGCACCACTTCATACATGAACCCACCTACGGTCCCCGGGGCTCCACGTTGCTCTCACTGAGGCTGAGAAACTTTACATCCCCATATCTTATCAGGGAGGGGAATACGCCGCAGCAGAAGCTCATGGCTTAACTCACACCCGCAGGAACACGGGGCCACAAAATATGGAGGCAACATGTTGTAATGAGTATTAAGCCTTGGCGCTGAATCTACCCTATGATCCAGCAACAGCTTGTTGCCCTCCTCCCAAAGAGAAGCCCAGCATCAGGCATATTTTTAAAGGTCTTGGATTGTCCACACGATGCATGTAAAAAACGTTTCCCACCGCGCTTTCTGTAGGAGCAGAGGTTTGTCACAGTGTCTTTTGGCCTCAGTTCCCTCTTCCTCAAACCCTAGTGCTGTGTAGCATGTGGTGAGCAGGAGTACTGATTCGCATACCTGGCGTTTAAACCCCAGGGCCTTCAAGGCTGCAGCACCAACCTCTATTTAAGCAAAAGGGGTAACTCCATTAGCTGGCAGCAGTAGTCGGTTGCTATCCTTTATATGCACCAGTCACTTGAGGGGGATCTGACACATGTTGTGCCAGTACATTGCACAGACAGGTTGATGGTCTTCCCTGCAGAACTGGCTACAAACTACATGCATGTACACCACTGAAATGCAAAGTACTTTGAGATGAAAAGTTCTGTGTAAATAAAAGAAAGGAAGGATGGTCTTGTGGCTCAGGCACTAGACTGGGTCTGAAAATTAGTTTAATTCCTGGACTCTGCCACAGACTTCCTGGGTGTCCTTGGTCAAGTCACTTCATATATCTGTACCTCAGTTCCCCATCTGTAAAAAAGGGGGAAGCGATACTTCCTTTTTCATGCCCTTTGTCTCCCTTGTCTATTTTTACTGTAAGCTTTGTGGGTCAGGGAATGTCTCTCACTATCTCTATGTACAGCACCTAGTACAATGAAGCGCTGATCTCCTTTGTTGCTTCTAGGTATTACTGTAATACAAATAATAATGAAATGCAATTAGTCATGATAGCCTTAAGAATACCAAACTCTTTGTAAAGCACTTAGATAGCGCTTTTCATCAGTAGAGCTCAAAGGAGGTTGGTATCATTATCCCCGTCTTATGTATGGGGAAACTGAGGCACAGAGTGGGGAAGTGATTTGCTTAAGGTCCCCCACCAGCTGAGCCAGGTATATAACCCACATCTCCTGATGCCTAATCCAGTGCTCTGTCTACTAGGTCACACTGTTTCCCCTTTTGGGGCGGGGGGGTTATCATTTCCTTTGAAAATAGGAAGAAGAGCAGAAGCTGCTATCCATTTCTTCCCTTGGGGGGGGGAAATAAAAAGAAAGAAAAAAGAAGAAAAAAAAGGTTTGAGGGGGGAGGGGGAAAAGCTTCCAAAGTCATAAGAGTTGCTGAGCTGAATTACAGGGGCTGGGGTCGAATGATTAACAACCCTCCTGCTTTTCTGCATCACAGTCATTACTCACTCCAAACCTGGGGCTTCTCAGTTACATAGCCCGGCACAGGCCAACCATTTTTTCCATTGACTGAAAACACATTCTGACTGAAAACAAACTTTCGATCCCCAAGGCTTGGCACGCCTCAGGTCCCTCACCATATTTAATCAACGGGAAGCTAAACACTTTCAATCTGTGATGGCTCATTTGGAGAAGGAGCTTTGGGCCCTTACTTGGTGCCAGATATAATAACTCTTTCCTTTCTTTTCTGAGCCTACTTTTATAATTTTGCTATTTTTCAATGTCAGGCCCATCTTTTGAAGAATTTTTATTGGATTTCCTGCTAGACTTCAGTGAGGATTTTTCTTGCTTTGGCAGAAATATCAAGAAGAACAGGGGAAAAACTCAATCATAATCTTGGAATGGAAATTATTATTAGCCAGGAGTTCTTTGTCTGTTTGCACAAACACGTTAGTAAAAAACAGACCTGTGGGTCATCAGGCCTTTGGATAATGATGAAACAATCTTTTGGCGCATAGGTGTGTGGCTGGGTGTGGTTGCTATGTGAATACAGTAGGTATGGCTGGAGGATAGGTGTGCATAGCCTTATGGTACGGGGTGATTGGTGTGGATGTCTCTTTGGGTATGTTTAAACTAGACAGGTGGGTTTTTTTAAATCATGAGTTAAATTAGTGAACATGGTTAATAATCAATTGAGTTTATTTACAAAGACCTAGGGAAAAAAGGTGAGTTTTTTTACCAGATATTTGCCCTAAAGAGCTTACAATCTAAATTAGCAAAGACTGTCCTTTTGCTCTGGGTTTGTGCAGGGGGCCTGGTCTGTGACGAGGGCTCCTAGCTGCTACTGCAGTGCAAATATTATTATTTATCACTAACACGTAGTAAGATCTTCCTGTGGACAAGGCAGTTTGTATTTTTCACTTGTTAGCGGGTTGAGATAAACACAGGAGAGGAGCCTGCCCCTGCTAACATGTATGAAAAGTAGAACTGCCGCATCCACCTGAGGACTTTACCGCATATTAATCACCACGTGTGAGCTCACAGGGGATGCAAAGCCACCTTTTTTCCTAGTGAAGGCACGACCTTCGTGCACTCCCCACACAGCTGTGCTTTACCCCTCTGGGAGAGCACAAATGTTGGTGCTCTGGGGCAAAGGTTTGGGGACCATCTACACTAGCCTTTAAGGAGGTGTTAACTAGCTCATACAGACAAAATCTTGGAGTTGACAAGTTTGCAGCTGCATGTGTGTACTGGGGAGATGGTAATATGTATATATGGATGTGTACAGGGACAAATCCAGGCAGCTGAAGAACAAGACACCACCGGCCAGATCCTCAGATAGCGTAAATCAGCATTGCTCCATTGAAGTCAGTAGAGCTGTGCTGATTCACACCGAGGTGCTGGTCCCACTCTAGGGTGGCCAATTTTGGCTGGACATTTTCCTGGAGGTTTCATCGCATGACATAATCTTTAATTAAAGATTAATATTCGATTCCTGGAGACTCCAAGACAATCCCGGAGGGTTGGCAACCCTTGTCCCATAAGTTTACAGAGTGTTCTTGTATAGGATTCTCGGTATTATCAGAGCCAGCCCTAGCCCTGGTGAAAGTGCAGCTCTAACGCCACTGAAATCAATGGGCTTCCACCAGAGTTAAAACTGATAGGTACCCTGGCTGGCCGGCCAACCCTCCCATGTATCCTGCTTGTGTGTGTGGCGGGGGGGGTCCTTTGTTTATTGTATAAGAACATAAGAATGGCCAGGACCGGCTCTAGGCACCAGCAAACCAAGCACGTGCTTGGGGCGGCACAATTTCAGGGGCAGCATTCCGGCTTCGGCAGTTGCGCTCTCAGAGGTTGTTGTTGTTGTTGCTTTTTTTGCTTCGGGCAGCAAAAAACCTAGAGCCAGCCCTGAGAATGGCCCTACTGGGTCAGACCAATGGTCCATCTAGCCCAGTATCCTGTCTTCTGACAGTGGCCAGTGCCAGGTGTCCCAGAGGGAATGAACAGAACAGGGAATCATCAAGTGATCCATCCCCTGTCGCTCATTCCCAGCTTCTGGCAAACAGAGGCTAGGGACACCGTTCCTGCGCATCCTGGCTAATAGCTATTGATGGACCGATCCTCCATGAACTTATCTAGTTCTTTTTTTAACCCTGTTATGGTCTTGGCCTTCACAACATCCTCTGGCAAGGAGTTCCACAGGTTGACTGTGTGTTGTGTGAAGAAATACTTCCTTTTATTTGTTTTAAACCTGCTGCCTATTACTTTCATTTGGTGACCCCTAGTTCTTGTGTTATGAGAAGTAGTAAACAACACTTCCTTATCTACTTTCTCTACACCAGTCATGATTTTATAGACCTCAATCATATCTCCCCTTAGTTGTCTCTTTTCCAAGCTGAAAAGTCCCAGTCTTATTAATCTCTCCTCATACGGAAACCGTTCCATACCCCTAATCATTTTTGTTGCCCTTTTCTGAACCTTTTCCAATTCCAATATATCTTTTTTGAGCTGGGGCGACCACATCTGCACGCAGTATTCAAGATGTGGGCGTACCATGGATTTATATAGAGGCAACATGATATTTTCTGTCCTATTATCTATCCCTTTCTTAATTATTCCCAGCATTCTGTTTGCTTTTTTGACTGCCGCTGCACATTGAGTGGATGTTTTCAGCAACTATCCACAATGACTCCAAGATCTCTTTCTTGAGTGGTAACAGGTAATTTAGACCCCATCATTTTATATGTATAGTTGGGATTATGTTTTCCAATGTGCATTACTTTGCATTTATCAACATTTAATTTCATCTGCCATTTTGTTGTCCAGTCACCCAGTTTTGAGGGATCCTTTTGTAGCTCCTCGCGGTCTGCCTGGGACTTAACTATCTTTAGTAATTTTGTATCATCTGCAAATTTTGCCACCATCACTGTATGATGGGAGCTCTGTTCCCGTTTTCACTCTTTCAGCTCGATGGTGCAGGAGTTTATTGGGCCAGGCTGCCTAGGATTTTTCTTTTAATTGCTACGGTTTCAGTTATATTTTCTGAGGTAGCTGATGGCCCCATGGCACAGGAGACATAAAATAGTATTAATATTCTCACCCTGCGAGAGGTGGCAGGAGCTTGTGCCTTTCACAGGTTCTCTGCTGCACTGGGGAAGCCAGTCATCGATGGCCCCATGGTTAAAGGATGAGGAGATCCCAGCTGCAACCCTTCCCCCGGTGTACATTACACTGAAGATTGCAATGCAATACCATGCCCAAGGGTTAAACTCAACCATGCACAGCAAGACTCTCAATCCAGTCCTGTCGGGGTCATTATCAAATAGAGCATTTCTTCTACGCAACTGGCAGCAGGAGAGATCAGTTAGGACCCTGCCTGAGAGAAGCCACATTTGCTCTCTATTCCTTCTGCCCAACCCTGTTTCCTTGTGGTGATTGGGGCTGGCACACAGACAGAGTGAGTGGCTAGCTGCTCAGGACCCCAGAGACCCCTATTCAACTCAAGAGCTGGCCCAAATCCTCCCCCTTTCTGGCACAGGCGCGAGGTGTTTCCATTTCCTCTGGTGAACACCAGCCTCCCCTGGTGAGGGACACACAACATTTCCATCAAGAGCTTCAGCTCAGAGCTAAATCAAATGTACGTGATCCACAGAGACATTTTCCCTTCTGTTCAGGGAACCCTAGCATTACAGATGGCTTTTCGGTCTGTCGCTCTGTTTGTGCATTTATACCATGCCTAGGTCCCAAACCAGACAAACGTACAGATTTGCACTCACCCTAGCTATTGGTAGTCAGAGATGTTTTGAAATCAGATCTTGAACCGAATTTGCAAAAGGACCCTGTTTTCCTAGCAGGTCAATCCCCCAAGTGCACACAGCCCGAGAACCCAGATCTTAATTTTGCAACCTATGTGCATTAGTGACTTCCCACTCCCACTCCTTCCATGGAAGCCCAGAGAACATTCTGCCTTAGGAATGGAGCCTTTGCTTTGTTCACAAAGCAGGTTTTGCTGTCTCAAGGTTTTTCAGGGGCTCTCAAGACTTTCCGTTTTTCTCTTAGTGTTTGAGGTTAAGAAGTATGCTAGAGTATTCAATAAACCGCTTGGCATGGTGTATGACAAAACAAGAAAATGTAATTCAGATTAAAGTCACCCTCTGGCTAAAATGATGGTTTATTAAATAAACTGAAGCACTGCCAATCAAGTCTGCTGGCAAGCAAGCCTTTGACATTAATCTTTTTTGATGTGATTTAGGGTACACCTGGGCCTTTGTAGAGTATCGCCCATAATTTCTTTCCCATCTCTCTGGATCAAGCTGCTGTGCTTGGCTCCGTTGACAAATTCCCCAAGTAATCCCTCAAAAGATTGAAGAAATGCTCCAAACGCTCCATTAAATTTATTTTCCGTGCTTTAAGAGCCCCAAAACTATGTCCAATAAATAAGTGCTCACTCTGATTTATTGAAATGCTTCTCTGATTTAAAGTTATGGGAGGGGGGAAAGAAGAATATGTCGCCCCTGGGAACTTGAAGACCAGACTTGCAAGTGAGACCAGATGTGCTATTTCTGCATCAGGAGGGGGAGAGAGAAAAACTAGCCAAACTAGTAGAGATTTCAGAGTGACAATGTCTAAACCCTAGTTCGAAACTTTAACATAAAAGGTCCCCAGTTGAGTTTTCTTTCTCACAATATTTATTGTGCTTGTAGTTATTGGGGAAACCATCAAACGAGTAATTCTGGTCCTTGTTTTTGCACAGCCCTTTTGATAAATATGATACTTAGAAATATGCCTCCCACAAGACAGAAAAGCCATAGAGTTAAAATGAAGTAATCTGTCAGTAAACTCACTGGAATCAAAGCCAGAATGAAACCTGTAAAAGCAAAGGGAAGGGGAAGAAAAAAGAGGCCTCCACTCAAAAGCATTTTAGTCAAACTGGGGAGAAGGCAGAGATTAAGGACTGTCCTTCCCACAGATATTTTTATCTGCAGAGTTAAAAGTGAAGATTTATTTTGAAAGGTGGGTCTATTTCTGTTCAAATTTCTAGCAGATGGATGAGATTCCTTCCGGCCTCTCTGAAGTCTGTGTCGCAGCAAAAGCACTTTCCTTTTGTCTTTTACATGTCGCTTTACCTGAAATTTACCCACACACCCACAAGCTTAAAAGCTTATGGAATATGATAATATTGTGCATCCTATTACACCTTTAAAGCACTGTTGAAATGCAGCCACCTGCGGGGTAGGAGATCGCACTTAGCAGGTGCAAGTGAGAGGAAAGGACAATTTGGCCAAGGACTTTGGGATAAACTACGGAACTTTGGGGTGTGTCTACACTGCACACCAAGTCCACACTCTGACTCTGGTTTGAGACCAAGCCCTCCTTCCATTAGGGTGACTAGATGTCCCAATTTTCTAGGGATAGTCCCAATATTGGGGGGTTTGTCTTTTATAGGTGCCTGTTACCCCCCACCCCCGGTCCTGATTTTTCACACTTGCTATCAGGTCACCTTCCATCCACATACAAATGAGCCAGACTCAGGTCAACAAGCTCACAGAACCCTGGTCCTAGGACCCTGCTAGGAAAGGCGAGTCAGAGCCTGAGTCTTGCTGTGACTCGGGTCCGAGCCCTGTTGTTTTTCAGTGTGGACACAGCTCAAGCTGCAGATCTGAATCAGAAGGTCTGTGCAAGGCAATATGGACACATTAGCACAGCTGTGAGACCCGAGTCCAGCAACTGTAAGCCCAGGCTCACCATACAGTGTGGACATCCAAGTGCAGGCTTAGAACCATTGAATCCACAAGCCCCAGTCCCACAGACCTGGGTTTACCATGCAGTGTACACATACCCTTAATGCCCATGCAGAACAGGCAGGGGCAAGGTTTTTATGGTCTCACACACAATAAAAACAGCCTCATTTCTCAATATACGTATCATGGAGGGATGCAGGTCTAAAGGCTTGATCCAGTGGGAGTCTCATTAACTTGGATGGAGTCCTCAGAGAGTCAGCATTGTTGGGAGTTGAACCTCAGGCTCCAGGAAGACCTGGTGCTTCAAAGCCTACATCTAGGGTCACCAAGCCATCTTCCTGTAGTAACGCAACATACAGGAGCCTTTTTCTTAAGGGAAAAGTCCTCTAGCTGCATTTGCTACAGATGAAGCCAAAAGGCTGCAGTGAGCGAGCTCCCGGCACAGGGTGCAGGTTGCAGTTAGATTCTGCTTATGAGAAGCCCAAATGCTTCACTGCAGCAGCTGTTTTCCTAGCATTGCTACAGACAAGCTAAGCAGCTCACACCAATAGCACCCAAAAAGGTCAGTCACATTGCACAAGGAATGGGAAGCAACATACGAGATACAAGACCGTGAGGGGAAAAGGACTATCCCAACCTCGGCAGCATGTGTTTCAGAAAAAAATCCTCTCGCCGTGCACTCTCCTATTGAATAAAACAGGCTGCAGAGCTCGGATCCTGCTGGTCCTGCTTGCACATACGCTTTCTATCATTGCCCTAAAATCCCAAGCGAGGCAGAAATCCTCTATGTCTAAATTTAAATAGGGTGAGATCCTGGCCCAATTGACTTCAGCAGGGCCAGGATTTCACCCATTTGGACCTGTCGGGCAAAAACGATTTGTCAGTTCAGAGAGATCCCATTGTTCAGCTTTTGCAATGTCGCCTGAGTTTGATCAGGCCCTGTGCGTATAAGGGACTAAAGCGCATCTCACCTGGGAAATACAGAGGTCACTCCACATTAACCTCCCAGGCCCATAGGTCACTTCCTGCTGCCTCAGAACCCCAGCCAGGCCTGAGCCCAGCACAGGTTGACCAGAGGGCCAGCGGGGCCAGAGATGGGGGCCCTGTGCAAGTGTATCCAGTGCACATTGGTTAATCCCGGCCTGCTTTCTTTAGGGTGACCAGATGTCCTGTTTTTAAAGGGACAGTCCCGGTTTTTGGGACTTTTTCTTATATAGGCGCCTATTACCCTCCACCCCCCGTCCCGTTTTCTCACAGTTGCTATCTGCTCACCCTATCTGTAGGTGCAATTGCACATGGACCACCACTAAACCTGCCACTGGAGCTGGCTGAAAAATTTCCCGTGGAGCATTTTTCCTTTGATAAATGCTGTTTCGCTGAAATTGAAGCTTTCCACGGGAACATGTTGATTTTGATTAAATTCTATTTTGAAAAGAGCATTTCAGTCAGGTCACAGCGTTGGCTTTATCCGACTGGAACGCTTTGATTTTTCATTTCAAAATGACTTTTCATACCAAAATTCATTATAAGATTCATTCCAATCTTGACCGTTAAAAAAATTAAACAAATTAACCCAAAACAATGTTTTTTGGAAAATTCATTTCACAGGAAATTTTGAAATTATTTGGTTTCACTCCAGTTTGGAACGAAAAGAAATCTGGAAATCTCAGAATTTTCCCCAGGGCAGAAATTTCTTTTTTTGGCTGGCTCTAAAGGGTACTGAGTACTTTTGAAAGTCTGCGCCCAAGTGAGAGACTGCCCCTGCCCCAAAGAGCTTGTAATCGAAATATGTTCCAACCAGAACTTTGAAACAACCAAAGAAGAGATTCCCATTAGATAATCTATTCCAGGCTTTATTCTGAACCCAGTGCATTCTGGGATGGGACTTTATGTGGATCATGCGCAGAATTCACTACTCTCCAGTGTTACAAAGCCTCTGTCTCTGCATCTCACTATCAAATCCCACTGCATTGCTTTAAGGAGTTCCCAGTAACCAGAGAAACTACAATGTGGCCCATGTGGATTAATGGTCATGTTCCTTTAACAGAGTAACTGAAATAAGAGGCAGTTCCCATCCTTGCTCGGAGTGCCTGCGTTCTGTATTGTCTCTGCTGGTCTGGACATAGTTAAAAAGTGATCTGTGTTGTAACACCTGTGTTTACACTGTACAATCTGCAGTTTACTGTAATAAAACCATTTAATACAGTGATAATTTTTTTGGCAAGGCACATGTTTACCGTAAGTGGCATGGAATGAGGCTGATTGACAGCAGCCTGATTAAAATGAAAAATCAAAAGCGAGTCTGCTTGTAACAGGAATCAACATGAAAATCCAGTTTAAAGCTCATGCTTCAGTGTTTGTGGTGTGGTCGCATTAGAGTCTGCTGATGGGTATGGCTCTCCTCAGAACTCCAGCCAAGCTATGCTGAGCCTCCTGTCTAGAAACCAGGCTTGAAAAGCTCAAGAAAACAAGCTCTCTCTTGAAATCTCAAGTGCTTACTGGCTCTGGCCAAGTAATAGCACCACCTCAGGGCGTTCTCACGGTATTTATCTAGAGATTAGATCAAGGAAATGGGAGTCAGGATTCCTGGGGGTTCTGTTCTAGACTCCGCCACTAACTCTTTGTTTGACATTGGGCAAGTCACTTCATCTCTCTCTACCGCTGGTTCCCCCTCTTTAAAATGAGAACAATAATGAGACTTACGCTAACTCACCGGAATGTCGAAATCTAGGCACCTTGAGCCTGATTCTCATTGATGCTAACGCCCCTTTATACTCCTCTGGTAATATAAAGAGGCATAAATACATTGACACCCACTTCAAGGCCCCTCTACAATGCCACAGTAGGGTGAAGGGACCTGTGTATAAATAAGAGTCAAGAATCACCTCGATACCACAGTGTTAAGAGCATTAGAAATACAGAGCTAGATTAGATAAAATGCTAATTCATCTTTGGGATCCTTTGAGATTAAAGTGCTTGTTTTTTGTGCTTAAATACTTCAATTTTTTGTTAAATTAAAAAAAAATGGGGCAATGGATGTTCCAGAGTCTCCAGAGTCTGGTCTTAGGACAGGACTACACACAGACTTGCCATGAAATAACTCCATCAGTGTCAATTCCCATCTCTTGTTATTTCAGTGCCAGTTCGTGTGTGAATGGTCTTATTTCAGAATAAAAGTGTCCTAATTTGATATTAAGCGACAAAGAGTCCTGTGGCACCTTATAGACTAACAGACATATTGGAGCATAAGCTTTCGTGGGTGAATACCCACTTCGTCAGACGCATGATATTGCTTAAGTTGGTGAGAATACATTGATTTATTTCAGAACCAATGTTGGGAAATAAAGGAAAGGCAAAGGAATTGCTATACTAGATCAGACCAGCGGTCCATCTACCCCAGTCTCCTTCAACAGTGGCCAACACTAGTTGCTTCAGAGGAAGGCGCAAGAAATTCTGCAATAGCAATGATGGAATAACCTGCTCCAGGAAAAGTTTCTTCCTACCCCAAATAGTTAGTTTCACGGCTGTTGTTTTAAAGAAAATGCTAAAAAAGAAAAATTAAACCAAAAAATATTTGAAACCCGCCCCCCCCCCCCAGTGTGAATAAATATTCTGTGTAGTTCTCATTATCTCTTAACTGGCTGACTCGCCTTCCCTATTATATTAGCACTTTTGTGCAGGTGCAGAGGGAAAGGGTCATGGTGAAACATAAGGAGCCTGTTGCATTCCTTTTGCACTCGCCATTCAGGCAGCATTTATGTGACATGGGGAGATACAGTCTCCCCAAGACCTAGCATGCTGTAGCTGTGCAAATGAACAGGTATGATTTATATATCGACACCGGATATATAAGAACTAATAATTTACATGTGTGCGCCAAGGTAAATTATACAGGGCCTGGTCTTGGCTTTGAGACCCTTCACACATGTGGAGCTGGAACTCCTGGGGCAAATCTTTATTTTGCAGCCTGTCTAAGTTAACTTTTCATTACCCACCCCATGCAAAGGGGAGAACTCATTTCACCAAAGTCAGATGCCACTCAAAAATCAGGGGTTCCATGTTTAGAGCAGTATTTGAAACTTGGAGCTGGTTCCTTTCGGCTCTGGCAGCATGTGAGTTGTTCCTGCTGCAAATTTCTTTTATTTTATTCTCCTCCTGGTCGCAGAAGCAGAGGAAGAATAATAAGTGCTTGCTACATATAGTGGCCACAAAATAAGCCCAACTGGCAAAGCCTCACATAAGAACAGGTACCACTGAAAGAGTAGAACTGGAAGCCTGACATATGGTTTGAGCGTTGGCCTGCTAAACCCAGGGTTGTGAGTTCAATCCTTGAGGGGGCCACTTAGGGATCTGGGGCAAAATTGGTCCTGCTAGTGAAGGCAGGGGGCTGGACTCAATGACCCTTCAGGGTCCCTTCCAGCTCTATGAGATAGGTATATCTCCATGTATTATATTATTTGGATTGAAGACTAATCTGCAAATGCAGTTGATCAACTGGGTATGTAACTTGTCTACTGAACAGGATGCAAAAGATAGTCTTAAATAATTTGATGAGGTGTTTCACAGGCTGAGATGCATTAAAGATCGAACACACTGATCCATCAAAAATGCATGCATCATGTAATATCTCATTAGCACTGACAGATACAAATCAACTATCTCGTCAAGTTCAGCTTTTGTTTTGAGTTCACTCACTAACAGATTTCACTGACAGTCTGGTCATTCTAAAAAAACAAACAAATGAAGGATTTGTACAGCTCTAAAAGATTTCACAAACTTTTTTCTGAAAAATATTTCCCAACCATCTCTGCAGTCGCCACACGGGGTCTATTCACTCCTAGCCTGGATTCAGCAATCATGAAATGGATTGCTGACAACACTACAAGGGAAAAAATTCACAGCGAGGCTTGGGTTTTCCTAGACACTTTGATTCCTTTTTCCATCTCCTCCTGTTGAGTTAAGGGCTGTGGATTGTTGCTTCTTTTTTCCCCTAAGTTAATAAGAAATATACAAAGTCTAATTGAATCGTGTAGCAGTTTCCTCACCTCAGGACCCAGACTGCTGCATTCTAAAGACTATAACATGCTTTCCAATTAAAATCCCAACCATGGCCTCACAGACAGAAAGCTTCTTGTATGGGGCTCTCTCTCTTTTTGGCGGCTGTTTTCCTTTTAACTGTCAACACAGTCAGTCATATGAAGCGTTGCTGATTAAGTGGATCTGTAACAATAAATTTAAAAAGCACAGCAGGGAGGGATTGGTAAAATGATAAGCAAGGCAGTATGGCAGACATCTGCAAAGCCCTGCTAGGCCATACCTGGCTGCAGAAAGCTAAAAAGAAGGCTTTCCAGGTACATTAATCTTCAGCTTTCATCAGATCCAAGAAGTTTGGCAAAGAGAAGCAGAGAAGTAAATCAAGAGGCTGGGAGACAAAGGCCGCTCTTAGGAAAGTTATACAAAGTGGGGCTGTGTGGCTTGAAAGTATTGGCAAAAGAAAAGGAGGAAAACCAAGTCCTAGTCACATGCAATGCTTAGTGGTGTGAGCACAAGCCAGTCACCTACCCAAGACCAACTTTTCACCGCACTTTTTGCACCCACAAAATCATTCGTTTGCTCCTACAATCAAGGTAACCGTGGACCCATTTGCATGCACAGCTTTTCCCTGTCCCTGTGCTGATGTACACTTAGATGAAGAGGCTGCATGTGAATTCCCCTCACACCCTGTTTTGGGAATTTGATCCCTCTGGGGTTTAACAAGGAAAGAAAAGATTCATTTAAAGGGAGACCAAGTAAGGGGAGCTTTCTATTACTGACTATGGGCCTGATTCAACGCCCACGGAAGTCAGTGGGAGTCTTTCCCATGACTTTGCTCCCCCACATCCCCTCCTCCCTCACTTGAGGCCTGAACCAAAGAGGGGAACGGCAGAGAGAGAATGAGGAGAAGGGAGGAGAGGAGAGAGAGAGAAAGGCATGTGTGTGCAACTGTTAAGAGAAACAGGATTCATGGTAATTTCCTGCCAGATGCCTGAACTTCTCCAGCATGCAGACATTTCACATGCTAAATATCAAAGGGTTCCCAATAACAAATGTACTTCCTGCAGCTTCTCAGATCTGCCTCTGTGCCAGCAAGGGAGCTCTGGAACTCAGGGAAAAGGAATGCTCATGTTTTTGCAAAGCAATGTAAAGTTTCCTTGAATTTATATCTATGCATGCGTCTGTGTGTGCGTGATTACATCCCATTCATCAAATTAGCGTTAGCGAAAAAGAAACCCCAGTGCATCTCTCTCTTCCTCTGCCAGGTAAGTGAAGGGCACTGGCTGGTTGCACGCTTTCCGGTTTGTTCCACCGCAATCTGTGAAACGTTAGCCTCCTTTTTACAGAAGCGGTGCCTGCGCCTCCATGAACGCTTTTACACATATTGGTTCTGACAGCTTGAATTAATATGTCAGATTCTATGATCCATATTGGCGACAGGCCTTTTGACCCTATCAGCGCAATGCTTCCCTGGCTGAAAAATCTCTGGGCTTCAAATTGATTCAGAGCTTTGTAAACATCCTCACATCGGGGCTGGAGGAAGGGGGGGGGAAAAACCCACCACCAAGAAGCTGCTCAGCAGCTCAGCCCTGTGCCAAGCAGTGTGCGGACTAGAATGGAGGCATGAAAGAGAAAGTTCCTCTTGGCTAAAGGCTGGTGGGTGAAGCCAAGTGAAGTTCAGGATTTCCTTCTCATTGGGCCTCAGCTGCTGCTCCAGTGCCCATTAGCTGCAGAATCATGGGCCACCCCACTGGGATTTGAATTAAACTAATTTAAAGGGCCAAGTCCCTTTCTTAAAAACTAGTTTTAATCAGCGATTTGTTTATGGAATCCCTATGAAGGGGAAATCACAAATTGCCATGCCTAGCAGTTAGAGGAGTCAGGACTCCTGGCTTGTGTGACTTGCTTTCTTGGTCTGTTTTGCGGGGGATGGGGTTGGGGGTTATCTGCTATAAAGTTGGTCAAAAGTGTCAATAAGAAAAACAAAACAAAAATTGTAAAAAAGGGATTGTTGTTTACCCTGTTTTTCAGCCTGTTCTAAATACCACCCTAGTTGTGCAGCTTAATTAATTAATATATGTAGCGTGTTTTGAGACCCACCAGTTGCTGTTGGAGCACTCTGTGTTATCATCACGTAGCACTGGCAGGTAGAACTGTGGCTCATCACCCACCTTCTTTGCAAGGTATTTGTAACCTTGGAACAAATCTTCTTCCCCTATTTGCTTCTCCTGGCATTAACAAGTGTGTAATCCCTGCCTGCGTGAGAAAGTCATGCAAAGGACCCAAATAATCATAAATCAATATTAACTGTACATTGCTTATTATTTTCTGTTTATTATCCATTGGCCTAAGAAGTTAATATTGACTCAGTTGGCGCAAAATGTCAATAACCACAGACCTTGAAGGTCATGTAGCTTGATACTGATTGAAAATAAAGGCTGCTGTTGGATGGATTAATTGGGTACAACTTCTAGGCCAGAAGGGCAGCCTTTGCTTCTCTGGCTTTGCGAGCAACCCACAAGACGCAACTCATTGTGTGCTTCAGAAAACAGATGGGGGGATGGGCCTTGGAGAATTCTGGAATCAGGAAGAAGACACCACCATAACAGCCAGTTTCCAGAGTGAGCTGTGGCATGCCACAAGGTGCAAGAGACCAGGTTGTTGCACACTGACAGTTCAAAGGCACAGCCTCACAAAAGCACTGCTCCTTACCCATTTCTGATGTCTGTGGAAGGCCTCAAAAGTCCTTGAGCTGGAAAGAGGGAATGTTCTTGGGGCACCAAGCCTTGGCGCTCCTGACTGGGTCCCTAAGGGGTTATGATCTCATTGGCCTTAAGATGGACCTGCAAAGCAGCTGGCAGGTTTTCATATACACTAGGGTAAACAAACTAATTTCTCATTAACTCCTGGTCTTGGGTTTTGTACTGAGGCAGAAGGAAAGGGACTTCAGTGTCCCTGTAGGATGCTCCTCACAGGCCTCAAAGACACTAAGAAAAATGACTCATTGCCAACAATGGTTGTAAGAAACAGATCCCCTCTAGGGGGCCCTTTAGCATCTAAACCAGCTTCATCACCAGTCAGAGTATATGGGTCAAAGCAATTTCAAAGCCACTGCAGAGAATGGAATTGGCCCAGGGCTCCACAGCAATGCAAATGATTTGGTTCCATCTACAGTAACAGAAAAATAGTTTTCAGCAAAAGCCTCCCCTCAAATGGTGCTGAAAACTGTTGTCAGTGACTGGCCATTTCTCTAATGTAGATGGGGCCTTAATTTCTTCCTCCATGCCTGTGAGCTAATAGAAGGAACCTTCTGCCAGATAGCCAGGACTGAGCTACGTTGTCGTGTGTGAAATGGGAACTAGGCTTTCCCCATGTTCAGACAGGTCTAGCCATTTCGGTTTCCACCCCTTTCCCTCCGCCCTGGATACCTTCTGATTGGTGAGCCCCAGAAAGGATACCCCGCATAAGCACCCAGAAAATAAAATGCTTGTTGGAGGCTTTTATTGACCAACACAACAGCTTGGGTATGCCAGCTTGCGTGGGCAATCTTGCCGAACTAACCTTCCTCGTGGGAACAGGCAGTGCCACTTGCAATCCGGATTAGTGCTCAGGTACCACAGTGGTGGGTGCAATATAAGAACCAGAACAGAACATTGCATGCAATAGTCAGGCAGACAGACAGAGGGAGGGAGAGAGGCAATGACAAACCGACGAAAAGGACACATCACTTTAGGGACAATTAATGGAATGTTCCCAAACTTCAGCTAGTTGAAATTCAGGATGAAAACTTTACACTGATTCTAATTCTTTTCTAGACCATTTTGGCCTGCCCCTGTTTCTAACCTGCCCCCGCCAGTGCCCCTTTTGTGTGTGTGTAGAAAACACAGCACCAGCAGCAATTATTACCCTGCCAGATTTCCGTCGGCTTTCGCAGCAACGGCATCACAACAAAGAAACACCACTTCAAAAGCATCCCAGTCTGTTTCCTATTCAGCCCTTCAAGTACAACTCAATAAGGGAAGCTGACAGGCTGCTCTGGTGAGTGATCACAGTGTTTGCCGGCGCACCCCCTTTCTTCGGCTGTCATGTGCACCGTCCTCTCTCCTTCCCCTGCCTCCTCTGCTTTCTAGACGTGTGTGAAGAGGAGTGGGGAGGAGGGGCTCCCCAACTCGCCTGCGAGTTGCTAATCACACTCTTGTCAGGAGCCCAGGAGAGAGGGGGCGTCACTCAGAGATGTTACTTTCCTCCCTGAACTGGTTGCTTCCCTTTCTAAACACTGCTCCCCTTTGAAGGCTTTGTTGGGTGGGTTCTTTCTTCAGGAGAGTCCGGCAAGGTCACTTGCAGGGGCGGGGGTGGGGGGAGAGGAATGAATTACAAACACCTTTAGGAAGCCTCCATGTGAGTTTTGAGGCACAGCTAACCCAGTGATCAGCCCATACACCAAACCTTTTATGCCTTGAAAACAACTTCAGCCAGCTATTTGATGGATTGATTTATTGCTTGCTGCTGTTTCTTTATTTGAATTCCCAAGGCCAAGATTTCCACAAGTGACCAGTGATTTTGGGGGCTGACTTCAGACACTGTAGAGAGGCCTGATTCTCAGAGGGCAGGTGCCCAGCACTTCCTACAATTCAGGTCCCTTTAAGGAGTCTCAGAGACAATCAGGCCACAATTTTCCAAAGCTTGAGTTTCCTGAATTTGAACCCAAATCCCAGATGGTGGCAAGAAAGGCAGGTGGTACCGAAAAGCACGTTTGCATGAGATCACCTGGCTGTGCTTCCAACCCAGAGAAAACTTAGATTCGTTTGGATGAGAATTTGGGTACTTTTCCCATCATTGCGTCTGCTCTTGCATGGAGTTTGGTTCTGCATCTGCTCAGATTCTGAGCATTATTTATCTGAGTGCAGTTCATTTTGTAACAGGCAAAGAGTGCTTCCTGTTATTACATAAGTGGCTCTCTTAGCTGTTTCACTACAATGGAAAGAGTTTAAAGTCAGGCCTGTAAAATTTAAACCTGATGAAAGGAAATACTTTTTTACACATCGCACCACGAGGTACCACTGCGTCCAAGAGCTCAGCAGGATTCGCCAAAGGACCAGATGTTTATCCAGGGGTATCCGGGTTTTTTAGTGCTTACTTTTATAACTCTGAATGTTTTAGAAGGGCTATAAACTCCTCCCCCTGCTCCAGGGCATGCACCCACCTCTAATTAATGGGAGTGAGGCAAAAATTTCCCCAAGGGGTGAGTTATCCCACAGCTGCTACTTCAGGGTTCCCTGCACCTTCCTCTGAAACAGCTGGTACTGGCCACTGATGGAGCCAGGATACTAGACAGCCTGGCAATCCCCATGTTCCTCCATTTCAAACAGAATACACGATGGAGCTGATGACAATCTCAGGGGTCTGCACACAGGTTTGGGACCCAGGAACTCCGCTTAGGTTCTAAACCCCGCTCTGACATTGACATCATCCGTAGCACTGGGCCTTGGTTTCCCAAATAATAACAACAATGTACCTACTGTACCAGACAGGTGGGGTTGCAGGGGCTGGGAGCACTTTGAAGTTGAAAAGTGCTGTATGAGAATTAAAGTATGATTATTAATATCATCATGCGCACTCCCCTCCCCCCTGCAACATTCACATTCAATAACTGTGGCCAGTCCATTTCCATCAGGCAGCTGTGACTGAAACACCCCCACACACACACACACACAGCCACAGTCCCTCCAGCAGAGTTAGGTCCTTACTTCTTCAGCTCTGGGGACCATTGGGGCCAGATCTATTGTGGAGCTTAGCCACTGCAAATGGATGTCGTTTCATTGGAGTCGAGGGACCTGCAATGGTTTCCACCAGCTGACGATCTTGCCTGAACCTCACTCAACTGGCTGGGCTAGAAGTGTGTTTCCATTCTTGGCCCCACCTCAAGATTCTTCTGCTCAGTTTTCCATCAATGGCCCTGATTCTCCTCTCACTGACACCAGTGGAGTTATTCCTCATATGCACCAGTGCAAAGGAGATCAGTTCAATGGGAGATATGAAATAGGTCATGTGACGAGCTGTCCAGCCAGAACCACTTGAGTTTTGTATCTCCAAGGCTTGCAACAAACCAGCTGCTAACTATGGGTTTCCCTAAAAGGGCAAGTTTGTCTTTCTTACTCCTTGTCCTTTCAGGGGAAAAGAAAATCTCTTTAACTATGTAACACCCCTATTGGTTCTTCATTCTGTTAATGGACTTCTACACCACGTAAAGCAGAGCCATGGAAACGAGGTTGTTAAATAATACAGCACATGGCCGGCTGTGCTTGGGTGAAGCTTTAAGCTAGAGGATAGAACAAGCCAAACATGTGGTTATTCCCACAGGTTGACTCACTCGAAGCCTGACTGCAAAGTCCATGGTAATTGCTTCTAAACGTATGAAGGGTGGCAGTTTGCATGTCTCTGCAGTTACTGCAGTACTCATGTCCATGTACTGTCGATGCCTGACACTTTACCTTTAAAACTCATCCTACAGAAGAAAGCTTTAAAAAAAAAAAAACCCACACTCCTCTGAGACTGCTGTATCCTTCTTTGAGCCCGCCCGGTCCCAGTCACATCTGCCACTTCTTATTAGACCCCATCAGCAGGGTAATGTGACTTGACTGATGTAATCAGAGGTGACATGCCAGCAAAAAGGATCTCCAGAAACTTTAAACCATGCGGTTTCCAAAACCACACTGTCTCCAGCTCTTTCCTGGAACTGGAGTTTAAAGGGAAAGTTCTGCTCTCCACATGCAAAATTGGGGTCAAGTGTTTGCAAATCTAATCTTGTTTTAGAAGCTATGGAAGACTGACTTAGCCACTGCATATTTCACCACCAGCATGGGGAACTAGATTCAGGGCTCTGTCAGAACGTGCTGGTTAGAAATGCAGGATGCTAGTTGTAAATTCCCTCAGTCAGACTCTGAGGTTCTTAGCCAGTCCTCAGCTCAAGCAAATTTCCCACTGACTTCAGGGGGAGCAGTGAGTGACAGGACCCCAGAATAGGGCCCATATGGCATTGTAATCCCCCTCTTTCTGTTTTGTACAAAACCTCTGTTTCTGGTGCCCCAGCTAAATAGCAGATTCCCCTTGAAAATACACAAGTGCCCAGTGGGGGTGGGTCACACCAGGTTGATGCTCACACCTGTTTTGGACTCAGTGGAGCCTGATATGTAGCTTAAACCATCTATATCATAGCTGCTTTTGGCCCATTGTGTACCTGCCAGCCTGCCTACAGACTAAATAGGTGGGGCCGGGCTGATCTCTGAGCAGTGCCCATGGCACATTCTGGATAGAGGGAAGACATGGACTTTTCCTGAAGAAAGACGGATGAGAAAGGGTTAAAAATGGGAGTGGGGAGGGAGGGGGAGAGAGAGAGAGAAAGGGTATTCAAGCAATGGAAAAGCTTCCACACCCTAACAGTAACGTTATGTCGGGCCCTGACTGACTGCAAAATAGCTGGAGTGGAAGTTTCCCAGAACAAGAAGTTAATAAGATCCTCATGAGAACGGCCACACTGGGTCGGACCATTGGTCCATCTAGCCCAGTGTCCTGTCATCCAACCGTAGCCAATGCCAGGTGCTTCAGAGGGAATGAACAAAACAGGTGATCGTTAAGTGATCCATCCCCTATTGTCCACTCCCTGGCTTCTGGCAGTGAGAGGCTAGGGACACCCAGAACATGGGGTTCCATCCCTGACCATCCTGGCTAATAGCCATTGATGGACCGATCCTCCATGAACTTATCCAGTTCTTTTTTGAATTTATAATTTTGGCCTTCACAACATCCCCTGGCAACAAGTTCCCCAGATTGACTGTATGTTGCATGAAGAAGTTTGTTTTGTTCCTTTTGTGTTTTTTTAAACCTCCTGCTATTAATTTCATTGAGGGACCCCTAGTTCTTGTCTTATGTGAAGGGGTAAATAACACTTCCTTATCCACTGTCTCCACACCAGTCGTGATTTCATAGACCTCTATCATATCCCCTGTCAGTCGTCTCTTTTCCAAGCTGAAAAATTCCAGTCTTTTTCATCTCTCCTTATAGGGACAGGTTTCAGAGTAGTAGCCGTGTTAGTCTGTATCCGCAAAAAGAATAGGAGTACTTGTGGCACCTTAGACACTAACAAATTTATTGTAGCATAAGCTTTCGTGGGCTACAGCTCACTTCATCGGATGCATGTAGTGGAAAATACAGAAGGAAGATATATATATACACATGAAACAATGGGTGTTACCATACACATTATAAGGAGAGTGATCAGTTAAGGTGAGCTGTTGTCAGCAGGAGAGAAAAATAAGTGTTTGTAGTGGTAATGAAAATGGCCCATTTCCAGCACTTGACAAGGAGATATAAGGAACTGGAGGCGGGAGAGGAAGGGAGATAAGCATGGGGAAATAGTTTTACTTTGTGTTAACAACAGGCCAAATCCTGAGGTACGCCCACGCCTTGAATACTGCAAGCAGTTCTGATCACCCCATCTCAAAAATCTATTTGGAAAATATACAGAAAAGGACAACAAAAATGATTAGTGGTGTGGACCAGCGTCCCTACATTACACAAACAGTCCTTCTGACTCATAAGAGACAGCCCATGTCAAGATTGCTCTGAGCCAGTATCCTCAAGTTCCTTGGGGCAGGCACCTCAACTTCCTCCGTCTTCAGACACCACTGAGCAGGATAATGGGGGAGTCTGTTGAGAACTCAGGGCTGGATCCAATGTCCACTGACGTCAGTGTGTGTCTTCCCTTGGGCTTCAGTCTGAGGCCGAAAACAATGCAAGGTGCTTAATCTCAGAGCAGCCGAGGGCATCTCTGGACACCAACACAGCCTGTGAGGATGGACCTGGGGGTGGAGGAAGGGAGAAAGGAGCCTCCTGTCACACAGAAAATTTACCAGCCTGGGTGCATGACAAGCTCTGAGTTCCAGCAGCTCCCTCTGCAACCAGATTTAAGCAACCGCACTCATCTCCAGCCATAACAAACCCCAGCGTGTTAAATCACAGGTAAAACATCATCTCACTTACTCTAACAACATTCCTCCCTGGGTGGGATTGAGGGTTAAAGAATCTTTCTCACACCTCCACCTTGTCCGAGAGCGTGGGGAGGCCATGGACAGGTGAGACAAAGCTTGTCATGCGGCTTTGCCTGCTAATCTTTCCTGTCTCAAACGCCTTTCCATACCTTGTGCCTCCCCTTGTCTGGCTAAGTGATACCCTGAGCTTTCGGCACGCCCATTGTTCTCTGCTGCCAGAGTGGGCAGTGAGTGAAGAATCAGTCGTCGCCTCGGCTCTGGCTCTGCCGGGCTGCAGAAGACACCAGGGCGTGGGAACTCGGGTGCTGGGGGGGCAGCCGCACCCCTTGGCTTGAAGTGATAATAGTAACGGAATGGCCAGCTTCCATCCCATACAGGGCATCGGTACCCCACTATAAAAACTGCTCCAGTGCCCCAGTAATACATATAAGAGGCAGCGCGAAGAGGGAGAACAAGTTCCTGCTGGTCAAGGGCGCGTCCTCACTGCAGCTTTAACGTGAGTTCTCTATGCTCCAGTCACTCTGCTCTCCCTCGAGCTAGGCTCATTCGAGCGGTTACGTTGCGCCATAGCCCTAAGGCTGCCGTGTCCACACAGCCATGGCACTCACCCCTGCGTGGTGCTAGGACGTCTGGGGGCGCATCCTGTGGGTCTTAGCACTACAGCCAGCTGAGCCCGGCTATGAATTCTTTCCCAGTGAGTGGTGAGAGAACTTTTCTGTCCTTTCTGGGCACAGGGGGGAATTGTGGGAAAGCACTGGAGGACTAGCAGCACTCACTAGCCAGCATTCACCCTATAGAGTGGCAGTGTTAGCAACTGACAAGTTGTGCTCACTCGAGCTGTAGCCCCTGACAAACCAGCCAACGAGTGAAAAGCACCATCCCACTTGAGGCAAGGGTTTGTGTGTATGGACAGGACTCAAATTAGGGGAAACCCTCGAGCTAAAACTTGAGTTAACTTTGGAATGAAGACAAGCCAATAAACAGGTCCCAGATTGGATTGTACTCTGTCCTGTTACCTCATTCTCTCCCTGGGTACAATTCATCTCTGTGCAGAAGAGCTTAGAACAAGACCTTTGCATCACTTACACCCACTGAAGCCCTATGGGACTTAGCTGCCACCCAGTACTGGCTGTGTAGGTTGCAATTCCTGCAAGCTGTGATTACAACTCCTGACTGGGTAAACTGTACACGTCCATTTATTTTCATTACCCCATCTCTGACCCGCTGGCCCATCTCATCCACCTGCTATGGCTTGTCTTTTAGACTGTAAACTCCTTGGAGAAAGGGACTATTATTTAGAGTATGTTTGTACGGCACCTAGCACACTAGAGCCCATGTTGGTTGGCCTTTAGGATCTACCACCCTATAGATATTGATAGACTTTATTCTCATTGACATTTACAATCCCATTAAGGTCCTTTTATGCTACCAGAATGGCAAACGAGACTCAAACCCGTAAATAATAATAGATGATGCCGAGTGCTTGTGTGAACCCCTCTGCACAGGATGAACAGCTTAAGAACATAAGAACGGCCATACAGGGTCAGGCCAAAGGTCCATCTAGCCCAGTGTCCTGTCTTCCGACAGTGGCCAATGCCAGGTGCCCCAGAGGGAATGAACAGAACAGGTCATCATCAAGTGATCCATCCCCTGTCGCCCATTCCCGGCTTCTGGTAAACAGAGGCTCGGGACACCATCCCTGCCCATCCTGGCTAATAGCTATGGATGGACCGATCCTCCATGAACTTATCTAGTTGGGACTTAAGTGGTGCATCCTCTCTGTAAGTTTGTATTTGTACAGCGCATGCCCGATAAGGCCCCAATCTCAGTTGGAGCATCTGAGTGCTATTGTAATTCAAATGAAATACTAAAATATTGCAGCATCCAGAGGCAGGTAGTCATGGACTGTGGACCATCTCTAAACTTTATTCACTAACACATTATCTGCTTCACATTGCCGTGTCGCTCATCACAACAGACACATGGAAATATAGCAACCTGGTCAAGAACCATGGTAATAGCTCTAACAAAGTATCTGAAATGTCTTTGCCACTAAATTCCCAATCCTTTCAGGTCAGTTTATATGGTAAGTTTGTTGTTTTATTTGCCACAAATGCCTTCTAACTGCCAGCATCGTATGTAACGAGTGAGCATATCCGGCACTTTGGAAAGATCAATATCTTTGCCGTTGTAAATATCTTGGAAAAATCGATGGGGGACGTAAAATGTATTTTGTCTATTTTCACTTTTAACATCTCTTTGTAATAAAAATGCTATTTTAATAAATGAAAATGGTAAGATTCATCGCTGGACTGTGCTTTTTATCACAGCCACTGTTCCCTGAGCTCCCAGAGCAAAACAATTGCAACCTGGGCTTCAGATTATCCGCTTCCCCTTGCTCACCTCTTGTAATAAGTCAAATGCATCCTATGCTCTTTAGACTTCTATTTCCCCAGACCATACTGTGGAGCCCTTACTCATTTAGGTGAGCATTTACTCATGTCATTGCCTTCAATGGGGCAACTCATGTGAGTAGATGTTCGCCAGTGGATGGAAAGCACCCAGGAAAAGGCATATGTATTGCTTGAGTGTCACTTAAGTGCCTGTGTCGTGGGATTAACGTGAGGCATAGACCTTGGTTTTGATCCATTCCCAGGGTGAGGCAAGAATTGGACAGTTCTTTGATGGAGAGAATATCCCAATTCTTTTAGAGCTGGGGTTAGATGCATGGTTAACAGACAGTGTACAGGGCCAAACACAAGACAGAGGGGAGAGGACTTTGACATATGTTTATGGACTCATTCTAAGTATCATTGACTCACACTCCGGCTGTTACTGTCCTTGCAAAAAAACAAAACAAAGCAACTCAACTACAGTGTGTTGGCATGATATATAAATTGAATCTTTACCTCGTCTGTAATTACTGTGCAGTACTGGCTCGGTAATTACTATATAAAACCTCTTGCTGCATCTGAGATGGATTTATGGAAGAAATTCCCTTATCAACATTCACGGCAATGCCAGTGAGACATGTGTGGAGTGGTGGGATTTTTATATTATTTGTTGCTGTTGTAATCGTGACTGACCTTGGAATCTGCCGGGGGAGGAGGGAGGCGGACTCAGGATTTGGGAAACATTTGCTTTCAAGGAAGACTTCCAATATAGATATTTAGGGAGAGATTTCCAAAGGCACCTAGGTGACTGAATGGGAATTAAGCATCCAAATCCTTTAGGCAGCTTTGGATATTTCAGCTTTGACCCCCCAAAGAGGACTAGCCTAAGGGTATGTCTACACAGCGGCTGCTTCCCAGCATCTGCTCCAGCTAGCACCTAACAACAGTAGTGTGGCCTCAGCAACGCGGACTGAATTTCGGGCTCGCTGCCCGAATACATACCATGGAGGTCAGGCAGGTTTGTACTCAGGCAAGTAGCCTGAGCTGCTGCCTGAGCTGCCATGGCCACAATGCTATTTTAATACTGTAGGCTGAGCAGATCTAGTGCATGTCTGTCCAACCGTGCTGGGAAACACCATCCCTGCTGCTCCGTAGACATACCCTCAGCGGCAACCGCTCCAATTATCTTTATCATTGCATGTTTGTTATAACACATAACCATCTACTTGCTGCTCCAGAGTGTGCTTGGAAAGCCTGTTAATGCTACACCTACTTTGAGATCTTCAGATGACAGGTGCTAGAGACTAAAGTGCTTTACAGGCATTACTTAGTCGAGCCTGAGAACAGGTGGGTCAGTTTAGGTGGATCATTATATTGCTACCCCTTGACTATCTGGCTAAGACAGAATGTAATATCAAGTCATTTGCCTGCGGAACTCATTGCCACAAGATATAACTGAAGCCAAGAGCTTAGCAGGATTCAAAACACAACTGTAATATCTGGAGTTATAACAGTGAATATTGAAAAAATAAAACAAACAAGTGCTTCGCAAAGGCTATAAACCCCCCTATTTTAGGGCACCTCTAGCTATTAGTGGTTAGGAACAGCTATTCCCGAGGGACAGGTTATCCCATAACTGCAGGCTGCAGGGCTTCTGGCACCTTCTCCTGAAGCAGCTGGTAGTGACCCGAGTTGGATACAGGACACTGGAGTAGTTGGATCATTGATCTGTTCCTGTCTGGCAAATCCTATCTTC
Organism: Platysternon megacephalum; assembly: GCA_003942145.1. Lineage (NCBI taxonomy): Eukaryota > Metazoa > Chordata > Testudines > Platysternidae > Platysternon > Platysternon megacephalum. The sequence goes on from QXTE01000071.1 coordinate 5,621,726, forward strand.
CAGCTATTGGACATCTCCTTTCCTGGGGTGCTAGATCCTGCCCTGGCAGGGAAATGGACACACTCAGCACATGAGTCTTTCCCACCCCGGAATCCTATAGTGCTCATTTTACCCCTATGCTACAGACTGGGAAGTTGAGGCAGAGAGGGGTGAAGTGACTTGCTCCAGCCTTCCCTGGGAGTCAGTGTCAGAACTGGGAATAGAATAAACAGGATCCTGATTCCCAGCCCATGTTCCCCCGGTAACCTGACCTGATCCCAAACTGACCATACAAAGAAGAGTCAGTCAGTGAGGTTTACTTCAGACTTGATGTTGGGAGAAGACTCCCGTGCCACAACCATCAGCCCAGTCTGCAAAATGCCTTTTTTGGTGTATCTTTTCCCTTCATCTCAACCCTCCCCTCTCCTGTTGCTTGTGAGCCTGCAGGCAACTCATTCCTCCTTTTCATCTCCTGGAGAGCTTCACCCATTGTTTTAGCAACTCAAAGGATGGCCTAGTGGCTAGGGCGTTAGTCTGGAACTCGGGAGACCTGATTTCAACTCCCTTTTCTGACACAGACTCCCTGGGTGACCTTGGGCAAGTCATTTAGGCCCAGATTTTTAAAGTACGTAGGAGTGGCTATGCTAGAGCTGAAATCTCATTTTCAAAAGTGATTTAGGGACTTAGAAGACTAAATCCCATCAACTGTAAATGAGAATATGGCTCCTAAGTCCCTAAATCACTTTTGAAAAATCTGGGCCTCAGTCTGTCTGTGCCTCAGTTCTGCATCTATAATAACACTCCCCTACCTCACAGACATGTTGTGAGAATAAGTGCATTAAAAGCTGTGAGGTTCATAGGTAGCACTGTACTGGGAGCCATAATTGTACTTAAGATAGAAAGGAGACTGAAGTCTTGGCCAGACTGACGAAGCAAGGTGGAGCTACAGTGGTTGTGAATTTGGGTTTGCTCGGAGGCACATAATTCTTCTCCACTTCTCCAGCCCAGATTTCCACAGCTCTCACGGTGTAGGAGCACTGTGTCTCAGGACCACCCAAGCTTGCCAATCCCTCAAACACAAGTGAGGAGGGAGTGGGAAAACCATCTTCTCACCTCGCTCCTGCCTATGAAGAAAAGTCCAAGAGCCCCAAAAACCAATCTCCTGGCAGCTGCCTAACTGTGCAAGTGTTTGATTCTACAAGACCAATCAGTCAGTGACAGCTGGCTGACATCAGCTTTCATGTCTCTCTAGGAGCATAGAGTGGAAGGGGGGCCAGGTTAGCCTGGAGATAATTACAGAGCAGAGAATGTCAGTAAGTAGAGCAAAGGTAAGCACAAACCACCAAAGAATACATAAATAAATAAGGTGGTTTTTATAACAGGGTAATTACACAGCTTAAATATACAATCATCTCGCATTTTGCTAAACTTTATGACACATGATGACAAGTTAATAAATGAGATGTCTTACCAGCAGTTAAACAGCTGTTACCAGCCACCTTGTGCGGATGAGTAGCCCAGAGCAAAAAAACCACTAAGCCAAATGAAAAGAAACTGGTTATTTCTGTTTGTCGAAATAGCCCCTGTAATAAATCACCATTAACAATGCTGTCATTTATCAAAGGGAAAGCTCTCATTGCAAAAGCCTTTGAAGTCCTGGCACCCATCATTTCCTACCTATAAAAAGATACCTTTGTGTATGTGTCATACCTTGAACTGACAGGAGCCAGAGCCAGAAGGTATTGAGGAGTTCACTACTGAAACACACCCCTCCTAATGAGCACGTCCAAAGCATCCCAGGAAATTGCTCATATGCATATGTAGGCAGTGAGGTGTTGGCTTATGACTGGCCAGCCAAAGTGAACTCCTTCAGAGCAGTAACTCAAGCGGAGTGTACTGCTGTTGTGGAGATGGTCCATCAGATTGTGGAAGGAGCCTCCCTAAAAGATACTCTAATTCAGCCACAAACTACCGGGAATCTGTGGTTGAGATTGCTTGCCCTGTGTTATGCAAGTCAGCCTAGATGACTATCATAGTCCCTCCTACGCTTACAATCTAGGAATTCAGGGAAGAGTCTCCCAAGGGAAATGGTGGAATCTCCAATAATCAGGACTTTTAAAATGCTGGAGAATGTACAGTAGGGAACAATCTTGGGCTAGCCACTGAGAGACTTTTTGAATCTCCAAGCACCAAATCCTGAGAAGAGAGCTGAGTTTCTGTAACTCCCAGTGAAGCTGCCAAACGAGTAGCGGTAACCCCATCCCCAACAGATTGAACCAATGGTAAACCTAGTCCAGTGTCCTGCTCCTTGTCATGCCACAACAGCTCCAATCCAGGGTCCCTACTCCAGGACTGGAGGTTACAGAAGAACAGGGGCCTCCTTCCCATAATGCACCTCACCCGCAGTACCACACCACAGCACACAGAGGAGGAATGATGTCATGATCCCCCCCAGATAATCAGCTGATGCTGCAAAGTGAGAGGATGAGCCCCACCTCTGCACCTTTTCATTCTCTGCACAAGTATTAATAAAATTTGCAGCTTTGACACTATTATCGAATACTTGCAAATATCCTTGTTTAACGCTGCACCCTGGGAAAACGTGCAGCATCCGCTGCTTTGATAACACGCAGTTTTCCTTTTCATCCCAATATTGTGTTGTGTCAAAGGGTAACGTCAGTACAACAGGCGCAAGCAAAGGCAGTTGTAACAAATCCTGGCCCTGTAAATACGGACAGCTTGGCTGTCAGTGGGGATTGAATCCTTCATCACCCAAAAACACAAGCTTCCTGCCACTTGAACTAAAGAAACAACTGTTTTAGATGTGGGAAAGTAAGAGGCTGTTAGTGCATGTGACCATGTCTCCTGTTATGGGCTGGCCCCAGCGGCTATAAGCCAACATATTATACAGTGCATGCTTGATAACACTAGAAGGAGCTGGAGTGACAGAGGAAAGATGGTCTCCTGGCTAACGCTCTAGACCAGGTCCGAGCAGATCTGATTTTACTTCATGGCTCTGCCTAGACTGTTTATGTGACCCAGGACAAGTCGCTTCATCTCTCTGTGCTTCAGTTCCCTGTCTATGAAACTGAGGTAACAATCCTTCCTTTCTCCTGCCCTTCATCTGACTGGTCAACGTAAGCTCTTTGGGGGCAGGAAGTGTCTGTCACTGCATGTACAGCACCTGACACAATGGAGCCCTGCTCTCATTCAGGGCCTCTTGGTCCACCACAAGATACCTAGTAATACTAATGAAGGAATATTACTTAGAGATAACACAGCGAGATAATGGAGCTGCTACCTTGTTTGAGTTTGTTCTAGGGTTGGCTGGAAAACAACATTTCCATTTCATGAAAAATGTGACGGTTCTGGCATTTGTTTTCATTCTGATGCAGCATTAAACCAAGACATTTAGAAAATCTCCATGAAAAAATGAGAGAGAGAGAGAATATGAATTACCAGAATACCATATAGTCTGGGGGGGGTCAGGGCATATAGCTACAAAGTGGAAGATCCAGCGTGAAGTTCCTCTCTGCCTGATTCAGAATTTGCCTATTGAGTCAATCTCTCCTGCTGGCGCTGTTCCATTTTGGATAAATAACTAAATATTCCTGGTAACTGACTCTCTAGCCCGGAGGTCAGAGCACTCACCTGCTCTGCCTGATTTGGAGCAGCGACTTAAACCTGGGTCTCCCAGATATTGGGTGGGTGTCCTAACTATTGACCAGTCTGTTGGCTTGCTCTGGCTTGGAACCAGAAATTCCATCGTGGACCCGAGAAACCTTCCCAACGAAAGTCTAATCAAAACTGATCATTACATTCCCAAGAGAAAATGTTTGGTCGAAAAATTCCTGACCAGCTCTAATTTGTTGTAATAAATACTCCAATATAATCCTATCGAGTATTTGCTTACTAACATACATCGTGGGGCTGGACCCTCCGCTGGTGAAAACCAGGATAGATCTCGGGCCCATATGTTTTAAAGCAGAGAATATTCTACAGCCACCCACAAATATTACAAAGCCAGGGAACAAGTGCAGGGATCAAACTGTTGTTCCAACTGCATAACTTGAGGGCTGTTTTCTCCATCTGCTTTGCCCCCTGACTGATGGAGGGTTTGAGAAAACTGAACAATTTAGGCAGCACCTAGCAGCCAAGGGAGTTGTCCTGGATTCTAGGGAGGGAAAGTTTTACAGCAAACAGGAGCCCTTTGCCAGTCGGGCCACCTTGCCCCGATGGTGCAGACTGGAACACAAGCTCTGGGTGCAGCGTGACCCATTCCCACGCCTTTCAAAGAAAATAAATGTCTCATGGGATAGATTTCACCCCGCCTCAAACAGTCATAAATCAGCCTCAATGTACAATGAATGAAACATCTCCAGCGAGTCAACAAAGGTGACTTTATATCATCCCGGCCAGCTGGGAAAACAACACACCCAGTCATGGAGCAAGAGGCGGCTTATCACTGGCATTTAATTGAAGAATATAGACCAGCAGCATTGGAGGTTTATCCTTCATCTGGGAATGCTGGATGGGGTGGAACAGGAAGGCCCAGAAAATTAATTATTCTTACATGAGCTCCAACCTAGACAGACCCAAGGGATTGGATTAGAGCTGTGTGAATACTTGCCATGAATCCTGAAACTCAGCTGGTTTGAAGTTCTGTTACAAACTCAAAGCCCAGACCGTGACTGGGCAGAGATTTGCTCCGGAGCCCGAATCCAGTTCCCAATGATCCTGGGGTTGATTTACGGTTCTGTGAAACATGCATCATCACACAGGTTTGATGGGACACTGGGTGAAAGGCATCACTTTTCAAGTGATTTTTTGCTGCAAGTTTTGGGGCGCATTCAAATCTGAACCTCAGCGCTATCCTCCAAGTGGTAAAATATCTCACGCAGATTGGAATCAAAGGAAACATGCATGGATCCCAGAGCTTTAGAAGAAGGATCCACACTTAGGGGCCCTTATTCAAATGCCATACTGAGCTCTGGCCTGTCTTCAAAGATGACTCAAAGAAGGGCAAAGATCGGGGATGGGGTTTTCAAAGTAGCCTCAGGGAGTTTGGTGCCCAAATCCAATTCAATGAGACTCCTTTAGGGCTGCTTTGGAAATCCCAGCTTGACTGCTTAATGGAGGTGATAAAGGTGGAGCAGAATTGCACTGAATGAGTCAGAACCCAGTCTCACTTACACTGATGTAAAACTAGAATAACTTTATGGAGTCACCACTGGTGTAACCCAGATCAGGATCAAGCCCAGTGGGATTGAGAATTCCTTGGGGCAGTCTCTCAAGATAAGAGTTTGTTTGCAGTGTTGTAGCTGTGTTTGGTCTCAGGATAGGAGAGAGACAAGGTAGGTGAGGTAATATATTTTATTGGACCAACTTCTGTTGGTGAAAGAGACAAGCTTCTGAAGTACACAGGGATCGGAAGACGAGCTCTGTGCACCTCAAAAGCTTGTCTCTCTCACCAACAGAAGTTGGTCCAATAAAAGGTATTACCTCACCCACGTTGTCTCTTGCAAAACAGGAATTAGTCTAATAAGGGTGCCTTCTGGTGCAGGTTAAATTGTACTTGTTCCCATTTTAGCAATGCAAACAATAATTAGTGAGACTGTAAACGCTTCAGGGCAGGGACTGTCTCTAACTCTTACAAAGTACAATGGGGCCCTGTTCTTGGCTGGCCCCTACGTGCTACCATAATGAACACGTTAAATAATCAATTCTAAATGAATGCATTTACTCCTCAGAGTATCCATCCATTTAGGAGGACTAGTCTTCTTATTCCAGAGACCTGGTATTTTTTCTTTCCTCGGTTATTAAATGAGGCAGCTCCTGTGTAGCTTTGTCACTTTTCTGCTGCTGAAGAGGCTTTTCTTTTCTTCTCCTCTGAACGGCACGCTCTTCGCCTGCCTCATAAACATCTGCCACAAAAAGTCATCACCTGTCACCTCATCCCAAGTGACTTCAGAAAAAAGGATACGGCAGCTATAAATAATTAAGGCCCTGTCTTAGGCGGGCGCAACGACCGAGTTTTGAAACTGCCTGTACATCATGGAAACTCACTTGGTAGCCAAATGGGAATCTAACCTGGTGCGGAAGGATGGTGTGAACGGAGCCATGACCATATGCTAAGAGTAAATAAGAGCGTGAGCAAACTCTAGCCTCCATTCCTACCTAGTAATCCCTTAGCTAGGAATAACCCGCCCACAGTGGTGAGTCAAATCATGCTAGAACCCTGTTTGGCCACAGCCAAGTTCAGACTGTGCTTAAGCCCGCAAAAGAAAAGCCCTAAAAGGAGCAATATTTGGTCTAAGCCCAGGATCCCAGGCACATGGCATATCTGTATCCCTTCATATTTCATGGGAAATGAGGAGCTTCTTGCATTTCCACAGCCTCTCTCCATTAGCATGCATGATTTACTGATCAAATCCTCCAGTCATCTCAGAGCGTGTAAGAAGTTAACATCAAAGCCACGGAGGGGAGGGGATGGTGAGAGTTAGAGAGAGATGTCACATTAGTGTCTGGCTCACCGCGTGCTTCTGCATTTTAAACCTTGTTCGTTGAGATTTCAACTTCATCGCCGTGTTTCATAGAAAGAAAACACGCCACACAGACCTCTAAAGTCAAAACATCCCCCAAACAGCCTCATCTTTTCGGAGAGCTGCCCGGGTCCTGTACTCCGTGTGCGGCATGCTCTGTGTTCTGCTTTGCAAAGTTTGGCGTTCTGTTTGTGTCTGTTCGGCTTCCCGTACTGTGTGGTGGTGGAGCACCCTCCAGTAGGCCGGTGAACAAGGGGATTAGCTTCTATTGTGTGTGTCTCTTTCCTTCTTTTTCTCTTCCTCCCCGAATAAGAGCCTTTGCAAATTTCACCACTTCCACCAAAGAGTGCTTGGGAAGGCAGCATGATCTAGTAAGCAAGGGACTAGATTAGAACTCAGACCTGTGGTCTCTACTTGCTTCTGCCACTGACCCATTGTGTTATCGTGGGCAAGTCACTTCCCCGCTCGTCACATTGTTTCCCCTACCACTCTTTGCCTGTCCTTGTCTATTTAGAGGGTAGTTCTTTGGAGCAGGGACTATTTCTTAGTATGTGTTTGTACTGGGCCTAGCACAATGAGGCCCCAACTTCAGCTGGGTTTAGGTTCCACAATGACATTAATACCACAAACAAAATGTTAGGATGTCTAGAGAATGGGAGAGACAATAATACTGAGGCGGTAAGAAGGGCATTATGTAATTCAATGGTACCCCACGCCTGGAATACTGCGGTCAGTTCTGGTCCCCCTACCCCAAAAGAGAGATGACAGAAATAACCAAGGTTCAGCAATGCCTGGCAAGCTGGTTAGAGTCCTTCTGTGTATAGGACAGAGTGAAAAGTTTGGGACTTCTAGAGAAGGGACATGACAGAGGTATAAAAATAATAAACAGGCTAGAGAAGGTAAATCTATTTACCTTTTCTCATAGAACAAGAATAAACAGAGTAGGAATTAAAAAAAAACACCAGACATTAATCCTCAGTCTGCTTAGTGGGGGAATGAACTACTTGACCTCTTGAGGTCCCTTCCAGCCCTACATTTCTATGATTTTTATGGACAATGAGAACAATCCACATTTAAATGAGAGGGAATGAAAAAATGTCTAAGGGATATGCACCCTCCTGCTTTGGAGCATAAACCAATGCAGGGCATAACTGACAAGGGTTAGGTAGAAACTTTGTGTTGGAGCAATTCTGTAATTGTACGCTAGGGCCCTGATCCACCAAAGCATGCTTAACTCCCATTGAAGTCAAAGCATGCACCAGTGAGGGTAATTAACCATTGGGACACTTTACCTGGGGGCGTGATGGATTTAAATAAAGGCTGGATGTCTTTCAAAACGCTGAGCTGTGGATCAACCAGAAGTCATTAGGCAGAGCTGGTTGAAAATTTCCCGACAGAGCAGTTTTCTGTTGGAAAATGCTGACTCAACCGAATTGAAACAATCCATAGGAACGTATCGATTTTGTCAAAACTTTTGATGGAAAGCAGGCGGGCAGGCTAGCTGGCCCTGCTTCGTTCCCTTCCCTCCCCTACAGCCCGGCTGGTAGCTCTCCAGGCTGCCTATCTGGCAGACAGGCGGGCGGGCTGCCCAGCTCCATGGCTCCCCAGGCATCTGGCTCCCTGGCTCCTCACATGACCCTACAGGTGACCCACCTCTGAGTTGGCCGGCTCCCTGTGCTACCTGCCAGGCATTCAGCCAGTAAGTTGAAATTTTCCATTTTGGTTCTCCAAATCGCTCAGAATTTCTTTCCCATGGGAAATTTGGAATATTTGATTTTTTTGGTCCCAATTTGTGATTTTTTTTTTTCCCCCACATTTGAAAATTTTCACATAATGGAAATTCCATTTTCTGGCTACCTCTGTTATCGGGCTAGAGGCTGGAATCACAGTCTCTGCCTGTGTTGTGCAGGAAGTCAGACTCGATGATCACAGGACTCTCCTGACCTTAACTTTATGAACCCTTGCTGATTTGGGACACCTGTTAAATTGCGGCCCTGGAGTTTCTTGCACCTTCCTCTGCAGCAGCTGGTACCAGCCAGAGACAGGAGACGAGGCTAGATCAGTCTGATCCAGGCTGGCAGTCCCTGTGTTCCTAGGCTGATAAGATAAATCATACAGTTCTGCCCTAGAACAAATCATAAATGTTCACTTGTCTTATGCAAACAAAAAGTTATTTTTTGCTGCCATGTTTCAATTATGTCTTTTGGCTTTGCACAAACCAGTGAGAGAATTTGCAACAAAGCCAGAAAATACTTCACAGGCTTTTTGCAAATCCCATGATCGGGGGCCACCTTTCAATCCCCTGGTGGTGCGTGCACTTACTGAAGCCTGAGAAGAAGAATCGAGCACTTCAACCCAACATCATCCTGCCTCAGACCCTCCCAGGGATAAATCTTTGGCCCCAGCCCCTGCCCTGTTCATCTGTCAGACACATGCAGTAGGCTCTGGGATTTCTCCCTCCCCACCAGTCTTTATGAAGGGACACCCATTAGCGCAGAAAGCTGCTTTGGTTTGGACTCCATGTTACAGTCACTGGGAGATTTATGACCTGAGCAGCTTTGATGTGGGCCTCTGATAAGCATCAGGAATATGTTTGTTTCATGACAATGTCAGCCAGTAAGCTCTGAATGAAAAGAGTTTACGGGCAGCAATGTTTCCTGGAGCTATTCAGCCGGCTGTTACATACCAGGGGAAGGCCGACCATTAAAACAAAACCATAAAAAATCCTCCTGGTAGGCTCTGTAAACAGAGCGAGGCTTCTCCTTTAAGGGAGAGGACAGGGGAATATTTCCATTTCAATTGGGAGGGAGAAGGGGGGCAGCCCTGGAACAAGACTACAGAAAGGGCTGTGTAGAATTTGTCAGAGGATTAGCTCAGGAAAAGAGAGAGTGCAGGATTCTTCCCCTTCACACTCACTCGGCTGTTATTCCAAATTAGGCTGTTCATGTTCACCTCGGAGGAGGGATAATGAAAACCAGAAGGGCAGCAGCGGCAGGGGCTGGGTGGAAGGGAGGGGACAGTTTAAAAGTCGAGAGCGCATCTGGCAACTCACGCTGGCCCAGACCATCTCCTCCTGTGATTCCTCGACAACCCAATGCAGGAGATGGTGGTGCAACCCCACGCACCAATGCACCACCAGGGGGCACCCACCACCCTCTACGCCCAGGTTCTCCTGCCCTTTTGAAGTGCCACTAGATCACCACAGTCAATGTTTGGGGAGCAAAGGGCCATAAAGCCAGGATGCATCTGCTAGGGTTAGGTGGAGATTGGTGGGTGCCGTTTGGGCTGGAGAAACATCAGGTCATTGGGATACCTTGTCTAAATGTTAGAGGATTCCCCTCCCCGCCACTAAACTCTGCTGCCCACTCGCCCTCACGCCTTGGGAAGGCTCCTCTTTACTTCACGCTCTCTTCCTGCCAGGGACGACAGGTTCCTAAATGGGCCACAGTTTATGGGGGATAGAGAAATTATTTTTCCTGCCTCCCTAGTGCCCAGCCAGCCTTCTGGTGTGCGTGACCGCCTCGTGGGCAGCCAGGAAGTGTGCGACTGTTGTGAATGTGTTAGTGTCCTGCTCCTTTTTTGCAGCTTTCCTGGAAGGCGAGCAATCCCCTGGCTGGGCAATGATTGCCCATGTGTCTTCAGGGCCACGTGTGTGTGTGATTAGAAGGGGTTTTTTTAGGGGCTGGGTGTTTGATCAGGATACTCTAGCCCTGGTTCAAACAATGGAGCAAGGTTCACATCCAAGGAATCTTACAAGAAAACCCAGTGTCATTTTTCCCTCACTTGGTAACCAGACAGTAAGTGACCAGCAGAGCTGGAAACATTCAAGTAACTGACACCCCTGTTTCTCAGCATTGAAATTTGAATTGCTTGGTTAGTTTGGATTGGACCGAGGTCACATGGTATTGTTTTCTGTTCCCTGATTGGATAAAATGCAAAGACTCACAATGAGCAAGAATTATTTCCCCTTCTCCAAAATTTGTTTGTTAATGGAGATTATTTGATGAATTAATCAGAGCATGTCGTAAACATCTCACAAACACAGGAAAAGAGTCTGAAAACATAGACTAAATTGTCCACCAAGAACCAAGAACCACTCCTACCATCCTGGACGCTACCTTGAGCATCATCTCAGGATCCCCGAGAGCGAGGCGGCATATTCTCACACAGCTCAGATGGCAGCTGAAGATGGGACAGGTCATTTTTATCCTAGGATCCTCACCCTCACCTGCTGCTCTCCTTCCCTTCCTACATCCCCTGGTTCCATTTTCTAGTGTTATTTATCATAGATAGATTATTTATTATCTGTATTGCGATAGCTTCTAGGAGCCTCAGCCAGGGACCAGGTACAAAAAGAACAAAAAGACAATCGCTGCCCCGAAGAGCTTTCAATCTATGTCTAAGACAAGAGACACAAGATGGGCACTACTGGATTTCTAGGGTCACTCCCTCGGCACATTTTTAACCAGAGTTCTAATACAGCTTGTTCCTGTTCATCCTGTTCCTGTTCCAGCCAAATTGGGTTAGGAAGCAGTTAGATCAAGGGCAAGGTTTAAACCTGCTTCTGGGTAATCCATTCCTGAGCCACGCAGGCCTGCGTGGGAGAGGAGCTGGCTTTCCTTGGGGCTCAGGCCTTGGGGTACCGTCCCCAGGCTGATCCGGCCGCCTGCTTTGGAAGGAGCGGTAATTGCCTGGCGTTCTCCCCACACCAGGCTCTGCTCACTGTCAGCTGTTTCCATTTGATTTATTTGAGGTTTACACTCCACTCTGTAATGTGAAACCACCGAGCACATTTCTTCCTCCTCGCAATTAAGGGCTCCCCCCTCCCCTCGATGCTGCAGCACACACCTGGCATAAACAGCTATAAAAAAAATATATAGCACCAGCCCAATTTAAATGCTGGCAATGCGTCGTGACACCGAGGTGCACATCCAAGAGCAAGACAAAAGGGGGGTGCTGGCAGAGTTGGGAACAGCAAACAGGACTGGGGGCCTGGTTCGCCTGACAGCAGCTGTGTGACTCTCCGAGGAACCCAGCACGCTATCGCTCTTTTGCACCACAAGGGATGCAGGGGCTTCAAACAGCCACCACTGCACATGCTGCCCAGCACTTTCTCCGTTTATACTGCTCTGGCACCCTGTCTGCAGCAATAAAAAGGTGGCTCCCCTTTCTTTTCTTTCTTTCTTCACTAAGGAAAGTACAGAGGCTTTCCAAAGGGAGCTAGATACTTGGCTGTATGCTCAGGGCTAGAATGACAGCTTGAACCCAGCATTATAACAAATTCCCTTTTCAGTCCCCACCCCTCCCCACCAGGTACACCTACAGCCCTTCCTCTTCACTGCTGAGATTAAAACATGGGACCCACATCTAAAATTAGCTATTAAAATGCCCTGGGCAGCAGACTGGTGTCGAATACATCATGCTGTGTCTCCCACTGCTGCTGAGACTATGAGCTGGAGGCACAAGGGAGCTGCAGAGCATCTACAGCCATTCAGTAGGATAACTCTGATGATGTCAGCTGGTGCCTTCATAAGCCCCCATACTAAAGTTAACTCACTTCCTCCGTAATGGAACCGGACAACGAGAGGGAGCTCACTTCCACTCTAACAGCCATAGGAGAAGTGTTACTAATGTTGAGCAAATTTACCCTGCCTTCAGCTCTCACGGTGCTTGGCTTGCGTCTGGCTCCGACGTTCCCGTCCCCGGCTGTTTTGAGGAAGCAAACGTAGCAAGGAAGCTTCCCTCTGGTGTTCGGGATTCCAAGGGGTTCCAAGCCAACGGGATTGTCATCACATCAGTGTGAACCATGGGCCTGAGTCTCCATAGCATTAGCCCAGTGCTACGCCCGCACAGAACTGGAGGAACTTAGCGGTGAATCAGGCCTCTGACCTCCAAAAGGTGCCATTACAAACTCTCCACATCATGTCGGTTTTCAGCAGAAATGCAGCATCCCACCTTTCCCCTTCCTGCCCCGGCACTCGGCACCCACCGCTCAAGCAGACTGTGCCAGTTGGAAGTCAGAAGCATCAGGCTTGTTAGATACATGGTGCTCCCAAGGAGGCAGGAAGAATGTTCAGTCCCCGTAAGCAAAGAACTCTCCTAGTGTAGTGCCTATCAAGTTTCTAAGGCCAAGCTCCAGGCTTTGAAGTAAAGTGATTAATGTTGGATGGGTTTGAACTTCCCAATGGTAAAGAGATCTACAGCAATGGTCTTCCTGAACGTAACTATCATGAGATGAAGCCGGCATGAATTCTAAAGCGTGCTGTCTGCAGACAGCATAAGTCCACTTGTCAAGGTGCAGTGGAATGAAAGAATCTCCATACAGTTTGGAGGAGGAGACAGAAGTACACATGCTTCACCAAACCTCTGTGGTCTAGAAATCAGACTGGAACTGAAACCCATAAGAGCCAGGAAACCCATGCCTACAAATCAAGTAGCTAGGGCCAACATTTTCCAACCGGGCTCCTTAAATTTTGGCTCCTAAATCCACGTCTGACCATCTCAATAGAAAGTGGCCTGATTTTTTCCCCCAATGTGCAGCCCCTAGTGAACAATGTGCAGTCCCCGGTGACTTTTCTGTTTCTGCCTGTGAGTCTACTGTGGATGCAAAATTGCACCATCAAAAATGGAAGCCAGGTCGAGGCCCTTGTAGAAATCAGGAGCACAAAAAAGCAGACGGCAAATGCTGGAAAATGAAATAATGCAACAAAAAACCACACGCCTCCCCTCTTCCCACCCCTCCCCCAACGTGTGCCACTATCAGATTGCTTAAAAGCAACTGTCCCTTCAGCCCCATCACTTCCCAGATTAGCATAGGTGAAGCAGACTCTATTAAACAGGCTCTGAGGAAGAAGAGGGGCCGTTTGTCCGGCTTTAACAAGGGGAACAAACATGTGCAAAGGGGCTGCCACTCTGCCAGTGGCTTCCTGAAAACGATGCACAAACCCCAGCATTTGGGCTGCCACTCACTGCACCCAAAGCAAACAGAGGCCAAGCTGCACGGGAGTTTAAATCCAAGGTTTGCAGAATGGGGCACATGGGTGGCTGGGCTTGCTGTTAGTTCTCCCCTTAGTCAGAGTTAATAAACCCTTGATGGATTAGAGTTGGGGCAGCTTGTTGTATAATACAGTATTGCTTATGGGCTCCATCTGAGATCAGGGTTAGGCGCTGTATAAACACATAGGCTGTAAATTTTTGGGGGCTGGGACAGTCTCGTACTAAGGAAGCGCAACAAAAGTCTTTGCTGTTCTAGTCTCAGAGGGCCCTGTTGCAGTCAGGTGATCCACATGGTCCATTCCTTCGAATGCAGGTGTGCTGGAAATCTGCTGCCCCAATGCCTGGTGAACAGGGCTTTTCATAGGCTGAAATGCGGCCATTTAATCAGTTTTGACTGGAGTTTGGGGATCCCTGTTGCTGTTTTCAACATGGAAGCATAAAGCAGGCACAGTTTTATTCACAACATGGCCCAGGATGGTCATGGACCCCAGCAGTGAGCCTGCACCGAGCTTCAGGCTTGTAATGAAATGCAGCGAGGGGAGTTTTGCACCTTAGGGGTGTCTCATTGATATCACTTCAGCAGCAAGAAGAAATGGGCATAAGCCACAGAATTCAACTCTGTTTCAAGCACCCCAAAATGCAGGGTTTCTGCATCTGGGGATTTCATTCAGATCCATCCCTTTTAGTGCTCTCTGAATAATATATTGTTCAGATGACTGGCAGTTCTGAAAAATAAAATAAAAAAATCATTTTGGTCATCCCCAAAACTGTTGGGGGGTTTTTTTTCAGAATTTTTGGTGAATTGAAAAGTTTAGAAATGCCTGAAATAAAAATCCATTTCATGTTGAATGAAAATTTTGTTTCTAACTTTTTATAGGGGAAATGTCTAAATGAAATAGCATTGTGACACAAAAGATCAAAAAAACACATTTTGACTTTTTCAGATTTTTTTTCTTTTAGGTTTTTTCCCACAAAAACAATTTTCATGTCAATTTCAGCTATCACCAAAAATGTCACCCAAAATATTCCACCCCGCTCTAATGCCTGGCAGCGATGGAGCATGGGCAGTTGCATTTCTAAAGCTCCTCAGATTGTTCCATTCCGGCCAAGTTTGCAAAGCCAGGCCAGACATCTGGCAAGAGCAGATTTTCTCGTGAGATTTCTGACAGCTTGAATTCTGCTCTGGTCCAGAAATAAATCCAGTCTGGAAGCACCTTAAGAGCAGGCTCTCTCACTGCATTTTTGGCAATTCCAGTCCTTAGCTGGAAGCTCACAGGGGGGAATAACGTTGTCCCCGAACACCTCAGAACCATTAAGAAATGCTCGGTTTGAGTCTGGTTCTAAAATAATGGACAAAGACTTGGAGGGAGGAGATGTCCTCCTTTCGCCCTTCACAGGAAACAATCGAACACAAAATAGGAGGCTTCTGAGACGCACCTAATCATTTTGGGTAACCACACTTGAAACAACCTCAAAGCTCCAGCCATGGGGCTAAATCCTGAGGGGTGCTCAGCAGTGCAGCTGCAGCTGACTTCAGACCTGGAGAGCTGTGGACTTGCATCCGAAGAAGTGGGTATTCACCCACGAAAGCTCATGCTGCAAAACCTCTGTTAGTCTATAAAGTGCCACAGGATTCTTTGCTGCGTGGACTTCAAGGAGATTTCTGATGTGGATGCAGGGCTGCATGCTGTGACACAGACATGCCCAGGCGTACCCAGGCAAAAATGTTAAATTGGGACTTGTCAGCTGAGGCAAGGCGGGTCTCAGGGCTAACTCAGTCAATATTAAGAACAATGGACATTCATGGAGATAGCATTTTGTTTATTGTCTGGACCAGATGGAGACTGGAGCATTTACAGAGACAAATGAACCCCAGGAGAGTTCTCTGAAGATGGGGCCCCCTGGGCTAAGAGCCAATAGCCTGTAACTGTAGAAAAGCAGAAGAAATGGCACAAGTGGCTCTCCATTACAGAGGAGATAATTGGTTAGTGGGGGTGTCTCATGAGACGTGAATCCCAGCTCTCACGACGGGACAAGCACTGCAAGGACTGGGATCACTGGGTGAGAAATACCTTGTTAGACAGGAAAGTCACCTGTTATTAAGTACAGGCTACAGCAGGGGTCGGCAACCTTTCAGAAGTGCTGTGCCGAGTCTTCATTTATTCACTCTAATTTAAGGTTTTGCGTGCCAGTCATACATTTTAACGTTTTTAGAAGCTCTCTTTCTCTAAGTCTATAATATATAACTAAACTATTGTTGTATGTAAAGTAAATAAGGTTTTTAAAATGTTTAAGAAGCTTCATTTAAAATTAAATTAAAATGCAGTGGCCAGGATCCGGGCAGTGTGAGTGCCACTGAAAATCAGCTCGCGTGCCGCCTTCGGCACACGTGCCATAGGTTGCCTACCCCTGGGCTACAGAATGCATTTTATGGTGTTCTTTTGACTCTTACCTGAAACCTTTTATTCCCAAATCCTTACACTTGCTTTTATTTGAATCTTTAACTGAAGGTTTGTTAAATAAACTTCAGTTTGGTATTACTAATGACCAAGTGCCTTGTGCTAAGGAGAGTGTAGAACTGAGGTGAAACCAGTAAACTGGGGGGCCCGGCTTCCATGAAGGCAGCAGATCAGTGGCCATTGGGGTGTCCAGAAGGCCAAGGACTGGGCACTCGGGGGTAACAAAGTGGCGTGTGTAAACTGCAAGCCTGCAGGAGAAAAGAGTGTGGCTCACAGAGCCCAGGGCACAGCACCTGTGTTACCAGCAGCTGATGGCTGGGGAGAGTTTTCACTGGTGGGCACAGAGAGGGCTCCCTCCTCCTGTGAGCAGCTGGTAGTGATTCACACTGTACACCTGGGGTAACCCTGAAAAGTGTTACACACACCAAGGGACTCTTAGGCCCAACTCCTGTCTCGCTGAAGTCAGTGGTGGTTTTGCCATTCACTACACTTGGAGCAGAATTCGCTCCTGGTGCAGCTGTCTCTGGGATGTAGTCTTTCTTTACACTGGCCTGAGAGCCATGCAGGCAAAGGGAAGGGTGGGTTGCAAGAGGAGCAAGCCCCACAGGGATCTGTTCACCAGGCAGGAGAGCGAAGGCGACCTCCAGCCAACTGCATGGCTGGGTTTTGTGTCTGGGGAAGCGAGGGAGTCCCTCCCTGTGCAAAAGGAAATCTAAATGCTAATGCAGGCCAAAAGCAAACAGCCAGGGCTTGGTTGGGTTTGCAGAGGTAGTGAGAGCAGGCGCCTGCACTGCTTAGCATTGCAATTTACCCCGGACAGGCAAGATGTCTGACATTCCACCACTCAGCATAAGGAAATGAAACTTTTTAATTGGACTCCGCTTAGCAATCACGCTGGAGGGGTGTATTATATGTACTGCATATATAACAAAAAAAAATTACAGCACATGTTGGCCATAGCAGACACATCTGGGTTGCCAACTTCTGCCTGTTATAACCCGAGGGGGAGAGAGAGGGAGTGTCTGTATGTGTGTACATGGGATTGGAGTGAGGGGAATATAGTGCAAACACAAATGCAGAGATGATTCCAAATCCTACCCAGTAAGTCTGCGGTTTTAGCTAAGTTCGCTGCGGGACTGGGAGCCTTTTCAAAAGGAAGTGTGCTGCCAAGGTATTAGCGAGTCCCATGGCCTAGGCCCGGTTCCTGTAAACATTCTGCTATGTGCATTCAGGACCTGTCCCTGACAAGCCAACAGTTTCATTGCTCCAGTCGAATGTCGTTGTCATAACAGTTCACAGCAATGGAGGGAGAGGCAATCTGTCAGGGAGGGCTTTGAATATCAGGACAGAGGCACTTGGCTGGGCAATGTACTCAGTGGAGAACCAATGCAGAGAAGAAAGCCCCAGGATGATGCAGTTGCATTTTGTGCAAGGGAGTGCACCTCCATTCCTCCACACAAGTTGCAGAAACCATGCTTGAAGGTCACAAATACATCCATCATCCATGGCGGGCTCTGTGCCTGAAAGGTGCAGGAAAAGAAGCTAGGAGTCCTGCCTCTAACCACTCTCATGCCTGTTGATAATGGTGAGAAGAAAGCTCTTCTGCGTATTGATTAACCAGTATTTATAGTGACCAATAAAAAAAGGCTGCTCTTACCGTATAAATAGGACACAAAAGCTGAATTTGCTTTGAAGAACTCACCCAGCTGAAAAATGGAAGCATCTAATTAAGACTAAATGCTATTTTAAAAAACACACACACATTATTTTTAGAGACTTCTTTCTTACTGTCAAGCCCTTCTGCATAAATTAAAGTGAAAGGAAACAGAAGGCGTGAGGGCATGGAGACTTGTCCCTTTTAAGTGCATCTCAGCCCCGCCCCCGTCGATTTCTTCCTGTGTCCTTCAGTTCCCTCCACTTCGTAAACATGCCCAGCTGTCCATCAAACTCATTTATATTATTTGGGCCTAATGCGTTTACCTGGCAGCTTATGCCATATGATTCCTAGGAACTGAGGGAGTTCTGCCGGCGTCCCCTGGTTTGCCTCAATTTGCTGTTCTTTAGCGATTATCTCCTGACAGTGCCTGTGCGCCGCTGGAAGGGCTGCCTGCCCGGCAGAGGGTGCTGAGCAGAGATACAGACTGCCGCTAGCATTGAGACGTGAGAGCCAGGGCACCTTCCACCAGTGCTCCTCTGAATGACACGGCTCTTGAGCACGGGTGTTGCTGTTCTAGCAATGCTGAGTACTGGCGGTGCAGTACTGGGGTATGTTGTGCTGTGCAGGGGGGCTGGAACAATGTGCATAGTGGGGGGGCTGAGAGCCACTGAACCAAACTGTAAACCCTGTCTATGATGGGAACCACTTTAAGTCAGGGGGTGCTGCTGCACCCCCAATCCCTCTGGTGCTATGAGGGAATATTCCCAGCAAGGTGACCCCTGCTCTTATCTAGTGAGCTGATAGCCACCCACGTGCCCCAGAGAAGAGCAAGCCTGGACAGCAGATATGCCAGCCAGCCCTGCTCAGCATTAAGCTCATCAGCAAGCGCAGATTATTCCCCCCCACCCCCATTATTCAGGGAACAAAACACACAGAAGCGCCAGCCCCGTGGGTAATCAAATATGGTTTCTGTTCAGAGTCTAACAAATAAACATTTAATCAAAACCTACTCAAGCACTTTGCACAATTAACCTTTTATAGCCCTCAGGGCTGGCATCAGGCAAACCGAACTGGGGGAAAGGAAGGGACACAACACAAGCCAGCTGAGGCCAACCCAGGCCCACGCAACCATTCCTCCGCCAGGAGACTCCTCCTCCCACTATCGTCTGCCTGGTGTGCATGGGAAGGAAATCACAAGGCCGGGGCATGGAACCCCTGGAACAAAAGGGAACATGTCGGCGAAAACCCCTCCCCCAGGTCAGCCCTGCAGGGATCTAGGTAACAGGTTATTACTGGGAATCAGACACATGTGTGGGACTGTAAATTCACATTGTGCTTCACGGCCCGGCCCCATGTGCCACGGCATGTCTGAGAAATGAGCACTGCTGGGGCATGCCCCTAATACCGACATACCATGGTGGTGGTGTGAAACAGGGCCCGTGCTCATGGTACTTACACCAGGAACCTACCAGAGCAAGCTACGCGCTGGTGCAAATCTCCCTCAGGTAGGCAGGCTTGTAGTCAGGCCAGGCCCAGCACGATTCAGCCGGGGGAGGCTATGAGGAGGAGACAGTGGGAGGAGGGATTTCCCAAGGAGGTGAGCTTTATGAAGGGATTCTGCGGTGGATACAGAGGCACTCGGCAGGTGGGTCCTGCTGTGATGGTGGAAGCCAAGAACAGGAGTAAGGGAAGAGGACTGGGCGGAGCAGTGATAGGTGGAGGGGGTACAGAGAGAAGGAGAGCAAAGACGGATTTCATCATCTTGCAGGTAAGGCACTGGACTATGGGTTCAGTTCCTGCATCTGACAGACTCCCTGTGGAGCTCGGGAAGGAGCCCAAGGGGGTTGAAACTGAAGGGAGAGCAGTATGGAATGCTGCTAATGCAGAACAGGAAGGGAGCTTGCCGCTGCTTTAGTGGGGAATGCAGGTTTCCCAAGCGAGGCGCTCCGTCCTAAGGAGCTGTGCTATCCCTACCTGCCCCCTACTTTAACCCCAGACCCTGGGCAAACGGCCTGTGGCCAGATTTCCCAGTGCTCAGCACCTACATGTGGGGGCGAGGATTCCAACAGCGCTCTGCACCCAGTGTGCTGCGCTCTGTTAACGCCGCCTAGGCACCAAAATCCATGGCTAGGTTGTTATGTTCAAGGCAAACACACACACCGAGGTTAGATAAAAACACAGCTCCTCTTGCTGGAAGGTTGCAACGCCACTCGACTTTATTTCCCTTCAGAACGATAACACACAAGATCCCAAAACCTAAGCGAGAGAAAGCAGGCAGCTCCCCAGCACAGCGAGGGCCAGCTCACCTCACTTCGCTTGAGGCTGACTCTTTCCAGACTGACTCCGAATGCACGCTTTGCTACACAGGCCCCTAGCCTGCAAGCAGGACCAGGAACCACTCCCTCCCTACCACGGGTAAAGTGACAGTTTGCAATTCCTCCAAGTGGGAGCTGAGCTTTACTAAAAAATCAGGCCTTACCTTCTATGCACCTCCATTTCTTCCTCTCTAAAACAGGAATAATGACGCATCTTCCTTTCACAGTGTAGCTGTGAGGACAGATCCAGCCATGCTATTGTTTATGAGTGTCTCAAACACTTCAGTGAAGTGTGCTGGATAAGTACCTAGGAAGAAGTAGGTGAGGATGAGGTCATGTGATGCTTTGTAGGCTCTAAGACCTGCGGCTTAGATGAATTAGTTAATCAACAGCACACCTTGAGCTGATGAATTCCAGCCTTAGAGCTGAGCAAATCAAGCCCACTTCTTCTGTAACCCCAAGTATCAAATATAAATCTTCCTTTCTTATAAAGCAGTTTGATCTCTCTATTGATAAAGAAACACAACCTGGCAACCCCCGCACAACAAATATACAGTAGGAGTTCTGGAGCACAGCTCGGTCATTTAGATAAAAGACATGCCAAAAAACAAAACAAAAATCTCTTCTTGAGCTAACAATTTTGCATTGTGTTACCCGTGAACAATCATTCCCATCATAATAATACCTTGCAATTATATACAGTGCTATTCAGTTCAAAATTAACAGCATTTGATGTGAAATAATATTCAAGAGAAAGGTGGGGGAATACTATGTAAAGTAGCATTTATTTCTCTTCTATAAAGGACATAAAGTCAGAGGCACACAAGATATCAGAGCTCAGCTCTGTTGTATTCACCTAAGGACTTCTATAGCCCTCATCACCATAGTATCCAAGTGTCTCATAGTCATTAATAGAATTTTATCCTCCCAGCAGTCCTATGAGGTAGGCAAGTGCTATTATCCCCATTTCACAGATGGGAAACAGAGGCACAGGGCAGATTAAGTAACTTGGCCAAGGAATTGAACCCAGCTTTCCTGCATCCTAGTCCAGGGAGTCATCCACTAGAGCAGCCTCTTTCACTGAGGACTTGTGGGAATACATGGGATTTTTCTAAATTATGTTATCCTTTGGCTGCCTATGCCCTTCGGATAACATCCTTCCTGCCTTAGACTCTGGAGAAGCAGACCACACACTTTCATGACCCTTCTTCCTCTTTTGGTGTGATTTTACTTGCACGGGGGCATCGGATTCTGACTCTAACTGCAGTGTGCACAGGTGGTTGAGGGAACAGCCTGAAGACATTATATCAGTCAACAATAATAGAGATGTAGAAGACCTATGAGCGCTCCCAGTCCATCTCTCCACTAGATGAGCAGAGGCTGTTCCCCTTGCTTGAGATGATGCATTTTATATTGATACTACCCTTGATCGTAGCCCAAGGTCTAAGGCAGGGGTAGGCAACCTATGGCACGCGTGCCGAAGGCGGCACGCGAGCTGATTTTCAGTGGCACTCACATTGCCCGGGTTCTGGCCACCGGTCCGGGGGGCTCTGCATTTTAATTTAATTTTAAATGAAGCTTCTTAAACATTTTAAAAACCTTATTTACTTTACATACAACAATAGTTTAGTTATATATTATAGACTTATAGAAAGAGACCTTCTAAAAATGTTAAAATGTATTACCGGCACGCGACACCTTAAATCAGAGTGAATAAATGAAGACTCGGCACACCACTTCTGAAAGGTTGCCGACCCCTGGTCTAAGGTCTCACTCATTAGTCACTGAAGGACATATTGACTGAGATGTAAGACCAAGGTACTGGCCACTGGGCCACTGAGATCTTCACATCCATTCCCCCTTCCAAGGCAGGGTAAAGTCCATCCCCAACTATACAATGTGCTGGGGATTCTACTGACTCCTCCACACCTGATCTTAGCCAAAGGGCTCAGATTTCACCGGTTGCTTATTGAAGGCTTAGTTTTACTGCTATGATATCCTCTTCCTGAGGTCCTGACTTCTTGGTAGAACCTGGCCACCCTCAAGCTACAGGGCACTGGGCAACCTCTCATTATTTGGGGTTAGGAGGAAGTGTCCCCTGGGCAGATTATTCCATAACCACCTACTGCAGGGTTTATTGCACCTTCCTCTGAGGCAGCCAGCACTGGCCAATGTTGGAGCCAGGATACTGGACTAGATGGACCGTATCCTAGTTCCTAAGTCCCTTTGTGTATATGAGGGAGCACAGGTATGCAGAGGGAATGCGTTTAATTCTCCGGTACATCTCCCAAACGAGGGAGGTGTATACACAAGGAGGAGGGGCCTGGGGATCTATGTACACACAGAGCTATTCTCCCCTGTGAGTAGCTGGTGTGAATAAGGGGAGCAGGCTGGTTTCCTCATGCTTTGATCATAGGAAATTTCCTGGCCTCCCCACACAAGCAGGACGGCGGGTTAAACAGGCTTGGCAGGCGGCGCAGAGTCACAGGAAGCATTTAATGTCTGAACAAACATTCTCTTTTCTATTCTCGGCCGACGATAACAATCAAATCCCCACCTGCGGGTGACGGAGAGAGCTGAGAACAACAGGATCTCTTCCCCTGGCTGCCACACTGGAGTAGGGTGACCAGACAGCAAGTGTGAAAAATTGGGACAGAGGGTGGGGGATAATAGGAGCCTATATAAGAAAAAGACCCAAAAATCGGGACATCTGGTCCCTATAAAATCGGAACATCTGGTCACCCTACACTGGAGAGGATCCAGCCAGTCCATAGCAAGCCATGTCCTCTCCCATTTCCCAGAGGGAGTGACACCCCAAGCCAGATGCCAGGAGCAAATGCTCCCAAACCTCTTGCATCATAATCTACTCCCCACATGCTCAGTAAAGGTTTGTGACTTTGTTTTAACTAGAGATGGAGTAAAATTTGAAACCACCATTTGAAGCTGTCCTGGCAGCAATGTTCCGAGGTGTTTGCACCCGGCTTTTGGCTCAGGCCCATCTCTAGCTATTTCAGGTGTGGGCCCCTCACCGGCCATTTCCCCCTCTGTTGCTTGTCCTCGGCATTATGCCCTCCCGGTTGCACAAGCTCCAAGAAAGTAATGGGGAGGGATAAGCTGCTGTGCGGAGTGGAACTCAAGCTAATCTGGTGCAGATGCTCACTTTTAGCATCCCACTGAGCTAACCCACTTTCTACACCTTGATGTGCCTTTCGCTCAGCAGAGAGCCAAACGCGTGATTATGTCATAGCTCGGCTGCAGCGAAAAGAGCCGCTAACACGGCTCATCCGGAAAAAAATAAACACCCCCGGGACCTTTTACATCTCACCTCCAATCTTTACCTCCATCCCTCGAAATTATCAGAGGAGGCTTCAGGGGACCTTGCCCTGAAACTGGGAACATATGTGAATTTTTACCCAGCACTGAGCAGGAACAAATCAGCACGCGGTGTGGCTGTTTGCCAGCAACAAAATGCCTCTTTCAAGGGGGAAAATGGACACACTGAGGTGTCAGGCCTCCTCTAGTGCAGCAGAAAACACCTGTTAAGGGCTTAGCCTTCATGCCACTCACTCAGGCCTGTCATTAATACTTAACACCTGCATTAGTGCCTGCCCCCCTTTGAAGGTCAATGATGCCAATTTAAATAGCACTAGTGAGAAAAACTTCAATCAAGAGCTGCCGACTCCATTACTTATGTTCAAACTTTCCCCAGTCATCCATGTAATTGAAATAACGGAGAAGATTTTGTCCCTGCCAGTGCATGGGAAAGGTTGTTTGAGACCTTGTGTATAGGATCTCATAAATGCGCCAGGTTGGGTTGTTTTGTTTTGCTTTGCTTTGCTTTATGTCAGTGTAAGGTTTAACTTGGGAGGCTTTTTCCCTTTGGCACAGAGATGGTAAGAGCTGCAGTGCAGGGAGCCTTCCTGCAGGAGGCACTGTGGGGACCCATCCTCCCCAGTGCCACTGGCTAGGGGACAGTTTATAATGGGAAAAATTTGTACAATACCTGCCTTCAGAGATTCCCCAGTACGGGGAAGGATTGTCTTGTGGTCAAGGCACCAGACTGGGACAATTCAAGAGATCTGGGTTCTATTCTTGCCCTAGACTCCCTGTGTGACCTTGAGCAAGTCACTTCCTCTCTCTCTGGCCTCATGCATTCCTCCTCTGCTGGAGCAGGAGTCTCCTGTATGCCTTGCCATGAGTATCGCAAGTAGCAAGGTTTCTGGGCCGTGATTTAGATAGCAGAGACTCATCCCATCAGCCTGTGAGCCTGCTGGTAGCAGATAATCCCCCAAGAGCAGAGCACCACAATCTATGTCAACCTGAACGTCCTGTGGTACCTGAGAAGGGAAAGATGCAGAGGCAGGAAGCTGATCTCACGCTGGTGTAAATCAAGAGTAATTCCACTGGAGTCCACATAACCTGGTGTGAGAGGAGTATCTAGCCAATGGCATTCTGAACTCTCAAGACACCTTCTTGTGGCTTCCCAGGAGGACATGTAAGGCTCCATCCCCACCCAGGAGAACCTGTAGCTACCATGAGGCTTTTCCTGTGGGGCTGTGATGCAATGAAATTCTTGGACAACACAAGCCAGGTAAGCATGGAGGAGAGTTGTGCTGTCCAGCGGGTACCCGTTATCCATATTTCACATGGGAGGAGATAACAATTGGGCATGTCACTCCTGAAAACCAGGAACTCAAAGCAATTTTAGGTGAACTTTCAAAATGATGAACAAATAGCCCTGTCCACGTTATACAGCAAATAAATCACACCACAATGATAGTTGTAATTCCCAAAAGAACACAGAGGATTGATTTTTGCTATGACACTCATCGTGATAAACTGGCGCAGCAGCACACAAGCACATCTTAAGTTGCAGCTGGTTAACCCCCGTCCATTTATCTCCCATTCCATCTGCACCATCTGTATTTACAGTGCCATTATCACCACAGTTCGCAATGGTCCTGGAAGCCACTCCAACTCCTCCTGACACAGCAACCCAGCCCAGCTGCTTCTCCTTATCCCACAACAAATAATGGAGCAAGGCCCGAGCTGCACTTGAGAAACTGACCACACCACGTAGAACCATTTTAACCTCCTAGCACATTTATAATGCACAGGGGTCAGATCCTCAGCTGATGTAAACTGTCGTGTCAATAGGGTGTTTACACTGCAGCTGGGAGCATCCTTCCCTGCACAGGTAGACAGACACACGCTAGCAAATAGCTGTGTGGCCAGGGGTAGCACCTGAGTACAAACCCATAGAAATGCCTCAAACACTTCAGAAGTGTGCTACAAACAGGGCTGGGCAGATTTTAGACCTGTCTACACTGAGGAACGTTCAACCAAAAGGATTTTAAACCTGGTTTGAGTAGTAGTGATCTTGAGACCGGTCCAGTAAAAATGGGTCAGACGACCATAAACCACCTATAATCAGGTCTATGCTACAGGATCTAACCAGTTTTAAAAGCAGTTTAGCTAAATTGGTTTTAAAACCAGTTAGAAAATGTCTGTAGTGTAAACAGGTCCTTTCCAGGGCTAAATACTAGTTTAGTCTGAACTGATTTAGTGGACACACACAAGCTAAAATGGTTCAACCAGTCCTCCTGCTACTGTCCCATGGTGCACAAATGGCTTAGTGAAATCTCCCAGAATGCACTGCTTCTGGGAGCTACCCTAGGAATTGAGGGATAGGTCCCAAGAGGCCCATTTCAATGGCAAAGGTTTAGGACAGCTCTAGTGTGGACAAGGAGAAACCTGCAATGGATCCTAAACAGATTCAACCTGGCTAGCGTGGATACGACACCATGCTTGTGCTTAAACAGGTTCTATACAACCAGACTAGCTCTCTAGAGTAGAGAAGTCCCTGACGACTTATTCTGCCATTCTGATATCATTGTTTGCTGGAGGCCTTTGCTTTCATTGGGACAGTCACCCCCATTCCTGATACTCTGTTCATCAGATGAGAGAAGCAGTTGGCAACTTGGGTTATCCCAAACAAAGGAACAGCGCTGGCTCCAGGGTTTTTGCTGCCCCAGGCAGCAAAAAAAAAAAAAAAAAGCCGCGATTGCGATCTGCGGCGGCAATTCGGCGGGAGGTCCTTCGCTCCGAGCGGGAGTGAGGGACCCTCCGCCGAATTGCCGCCGAATAGCTGGACGTGCCGCCCCTCTCCCGAGTGGCTGCCCCAAGCACCTGCTTGTTCAGCTGGTGCCTGGAGCCGGCCCTGCAAAGGAAAAGGAGCCCCCCTTAAGCATGTCTATGTTCCCTGGCTGTACCCAGTGACTTTCATGTTCCCAGGCTGGCCTCAGAGCAGAGAGGCAGAAGATGTAACCCGAGTTCCAAAAGAGAATCAAAGGGAGGTCTAAAATTTTCAACAGGAAACTCAATCCCTCCCCGAAGCACTGGGTTGTTCTCCCAGAAAGAAAGCAGCAGCCGTGACTGTGCGATGAAACCAGCTACATGAGGATAACATTGTTTTCAATTTGCAATCGCATTTAAAAAACGACACCCCTTTGTCGGAGCCTCACCAGGCCCTCCCTCCTCTCCTTTATTTGTCTTACTGCTGTTGCAGTGAAAATGTATTGGCTTTTCGGTTAGTGATTACATATCATCACCTACCCAATTTATAACACCATACCCCAAAGAACAGATGTAATAAAGCCAGGCCAGGAAACAGCAACGCTATAAAACAGAGCAGGCAACGCAAAGGTCCTTGCACGTGTGCAGGAAAATAAGCATTACACACAGGGGTTCAGCAGGGTCTCACTTTGTGCTCAGAAAGTCAGTATAGGATGTGTGCGCGTGCTGGGTTATCTAATCCAGGAGCTCTTAGCCTAGGGGTC
The DNA here is from genome assembly GCA_003942145.1 of Platysternon megacephalum. Taxonomy (NCBI): domain Eukaryota; kingdom Metazoa; phylum Chordata; order Testudines; family Platysternidae; genus Platysternon; species Platysternon megacephalum. The sequence goes on from QXTE01000071.1 coordinate 5,648,513, forward strand.
GTAAACAGGTATCAAGGGATCACAGCCACCTGGCCCTTCTTATATTGCTAAATGGGGGGGGGGGCTCCAGGGTGATCCCCAGAATGGAAATGGGGGGGCACGAGGTGAGAACCTCTGATCTAGTCGATCTCCCTGACAATGGAGGATTATGAATGTGTAACCAACACACACAAACAGCAGGAGTCTTTTCTTATCTCCTAATGTCTCCCTCCCCACACATACCCCACCACAACTCCAACATCCTCTATATTCCCCAAACGTCCCTACAGAACAGCAAATCACCAGAGAGCAAGCAATATCCTATGCCCTGGCCAGGAGGAGGGCTGAGAGTGCCTTCTTCCGTGGCATCGTCAAACCACATTAGAGTGCCCCCTACTGGACAATTGAGGGGCTGGCCAGCACCCTTTGCTGGGAACCAGCTTTTCAGCTGAGGGAACAATCAAATCTGCCTGGTTTGAACTTGGCTCATATAAATCCAGAAGATAGGGCTGGGGGGAATGAAGCTGGATCAACTATATCTGGAGCTAAATATGGTCTGTACAATTCCTAGTAAGATACATGTTTTAATATCCTGCTGGCTGAACACCCACTGTTATGAAGACACCACGCGGGAGTTAAGCCCAGGATGCGCGTTAAGTAGGGCCCTTTCTTCCTAGGCCCAATGGGCCCTTTACTCTCTTTCAGCTACTTACTGGGTTCTGATCTAATAGTGCTATTTAGCATTTACATCACGCTTCCTATCTTCAAAGCTCTTTGTAGTGCACTCACTAATCCGCACACCACCCCTGCGAGTTACTGAGCAGTATCGGCTCCATATAACAGGGAAACTGAGGCAGAGAGATTAAGTGATTTCGCTCCATCCTGGCCATATAAGGAGTGTGTTTTAAAGCCAGGATTAGACTCGCTCCCAGCCCTGTGTTCAGGTCACCTCTCTGTCTTTTAGGTGGCTTGGGATGAGGGGAACTGTTACTGAAATAAAATTAAAATGCAATGGTTCTCCCCGTTCCAAAGCCCTGAACCAAAGAGCTGTTGAATCGTGAGAGCCATTTTCCAAGAGGACCTACCCAAAGCAACAATTTATCTTCTATTATTCCTCTTCCATAGAGACATGAAATCTACCAGCACGACTGACTAATAATAACCAGAGATAGACATAAAACCCTTGGCTCTGATAAACTATGCAGAGGCAAAAGGGTTTAGAACAATGTAGCATCTGTGCCTTGATAAAGCCAGCTTAGAAAAGAGCAGGTCTCCATTACGGTGATTCCAAGTTTAAAAACAAATGTGAAGATCCTAACATTTCGTTATCTATAACTGTTTGTTTAATAATCCCGGGTAATAAAATGCACCTCTTGAGGGCTTTGCACAGATAAAGGAATGAAGATCAGTGATAAAGAGTTTTGAATCTAGCTACCACAAAGAGTTTCTATTGTTCTCTTTTGGATCATCGAGGGGGTTACAACAATTTCCAGCTCTTCCTTTAGCATCCTGGGGTCAGGCTTGCACTAAGAGGGTTTTTGCTAAAATCCAGGGGCCGGACTGAGTGAACTGCAGAGGAGAGCGAGGCGACATTTTTTGGACAAATAGTTTATTCAAAGAAAAATGCAGCGTCAGTCGATCCAAAACTACTCACGAATTGGACACAAATTGTTTTGACCATTCACAAACTGGCTGGAGGAAGAGGTGCTGCTGCCACTACTCCCCGCATAACCTTAGGTTATAGCACTCACCAGGGATGGGAGAGACCTAGATTCAAATCCCCCTCTGGAGCAGACCTGAAATGGACTTTTTCAATTCACTAACAATTCTGATAATTTTCAGATTCGGAACGACCACTGACCCAAACATTCAGTTATTCACCCAGCTTTGCTGCAGAGACCTGAATCAACGGGCTCCTCTTCACTAGAAAATTAGGTTATGTTAGAGGACGACCCAGAGGAGTCATGTTAACCAGCACAACCTTGCAGCCAGTGCAGGCAAGGCCAGGTCACGCTAAACATCGTGTTAGCTCTACTCCTCAAGGTCATATTAACATGACAATAATTTTCTAGTGAAGGGAAGCCCAATGCAATCAGCCATCTGCCACCAGAGTTCTGGTCTAAAATGTCCTGCTGTTGCCACCACCAATTCAGCTCCACTAGCAGTAGCAATGGTGGGAACTCCACTGTAGACCGGGGTCTGGGCAGCCACTGGCATCTGCACCTCCAAGGGTGGGATTTTCAAAAGCATGTAGGTGATTTAGGAGCACAGGTCCCAGTGTCTTCCCCGAGATATAGCATTATATAGTCCCACTCACGTTCCATGGGGCCTGTGCTCCTAAATCTCTTAAACTCTTTTGAAAATCTCACCCCACATCATCTAACCCTGCTCATATCAGGTCTCCACAACATGGTGCTTAAAACCCCTCATCTGCAGTAGGGAACCCAGTCTTGCTACCCTAGGATAAACAAGGCCACTGGGTGTGCTTCCAGGACAAGCTTGAACCAATCCAGCACCTTTCACCAGCGTGAATCCACATGAAAAAAAGTAAACAAAGCAAATCACATAGGAAGGGTCAAAGTCCCTGTAAACGGAAACCAAATCTGTTCGGGATGGTGATTTAGGCGAGGAGTGATCTATGGATGATGAAAGCAGCCCCTATTGTGTTATATGACACACACATGCCCACATCTGATCTAGGCTCTGGGGAAAGAGTCATATTAAACAGCAAAAAAGTTTGAATAAGTCTTGAGTTCGGGGTCTGATGCATTCATTGACCTAAGCCCTTGCAAATGTTTGGCAAACATGGCCTAAGGAGGTTGTAAATACAATGTAAAATACAACCCTGTACTCAGTACCAACACAAGGCCTCTGGCGCCTGTACACTCCGAGGGTCTAATCCTGGCTCTGTTGACTTCAAAGGAGCCAGGATATCCTCCATAAGGTTTAAGTAGGACTTAAGTGGTACATTAGGGCTTGCTGGGGGCAGGGAATGGCTGTTGTTGGTTTCCTCAGTGGGGGAAAGTCATCCCTGTACAGAAGGCTATCACAGATGCTGACAGGAGGGCCAATCCTGGGGATTGTGTGGGAGACCGGAAGAATGCTCTGTGAGGCAGACATAGGGAGGGACAAGCTGTGGAGGTTCAAACTCACCAGATTTGGACTGGCAAGGGAGCCAGCAGAGGATGCTTTGATTTGATTCCAAGCTGTGCAGGGCTCTGCTCCTCGACACCTGTATGAACCATGTCTTGCAGGGTTGGCACGGGCCTAATTAGATACTGATCATTGTCCATCTAAAGGGGAAGAGCAGGAAATGCAGGTAGATATACATATGGAGCGATTGGCTGATATTTCATTCAGCCCGTCACTGTCAAAGCTAAAACCACTTCATCCTTCTGCCCTGGATATACAAGTCGCGTTGGCAGGAACATCTCACCATGGCAGCACTGCATCAAGCCAGCTTTTCGGGAAGATTGCAGATAGGGGTGACATGTCTGCTGTTACGGCATTGGCAGCAGGAAACAGGGCCATCAGTTACTGCCAGTCTCTTATTTTAGAGGAATCAGTGCTGGGTCATTTGAAATCAAAGCCAAAAGCATAAGAAATTGAAAGTCACTGAAACAGAAAAGAAGCAAAAGTAAGCATTGAAAAATTCACTGCTAACGAGATCATTATGGGACAGAGTTAAAGCCAAAATTAAACGGGATTATAATGTCCCAAGCAAAGCCTCTACAAGAGAATGTAAATTATCTAGAAAACATATCTAATCCATGTGCAAAAATACATACACCCTTACTAGACTGACCTGTGTTAGCTCCCTAGTCAACGTTTTCAAACTTGGCTGCCTACATGTGCACCCATCTTGGAAAACAGTGGGCAAAGATTTTCAAAATTAAGGACCTAAAGATGGCCTCCATGGAAGCTTCTGGGTGTGGAGTGTTTTTGAACATATGGCCACTAGGACCAGATATTCAAGGGCTCAGTACATCAGATGCATGCTGGATGCTAAACTCTTTTGAAAATCTGGCCCCAATTTCCAGTGCTGAACATTTGAAAATCTGGGCCTGAGCAATTTGGAAAGTCCTCAACACTGCAAACACTGACGCCCATGGTTCACTTTGCACACAAGGAGTCCCAGTGACTAAAGGGACCATGTGGATGCATGAAATTTAGCACACGGGTGTCTGCAGGATCAGGGCGTAGTTTAGGTACCTAAATATGGATCTGAGACCCTGACTGTCGGCTCCTATTCTTTAAAACCTCAGCCTTGGCTGGTGTATATAGTTTAGAAACTGACATTATGCAAATTAGTTTGCTTAAAAAGCTAATCACTTTGAAAGGTCAAAACTCCCATTCATAATCGGACTAAACAAAAAGCTAATTAGAGGCCTTTTGTGTGTGTAAATGAGGAAGGAGAATTCTGCGTACTCTCAGGAGCTTTGATGTTCAGAAGGGCTCTTGGCAGGATTAATTCCATCCTGAGGTATTTACTAGTAAAACACTCTTGCAGAGTGAGTGGAAATAATGACACAGAAATGGCAAGAGTTTTAAATGTGTATTAATGTAGCATTAAACTGCCATTATGGATTGAAGGATGAATTAGACAGAGGCCAGAGCCAAAGCTGGACCTTCGGCTGGGAGTATTGAGGATAGAGCATGGGAGTCACCATTAGAGATGTTAGAGATAGTTACACACCTTGCCCACCCTCTCTGGCCAGCCCCAGACCGGTCCCAACACTGTACTCTATCAGGCTCCCCATTACCATAGCATCTGAGCACTTCACAGCCTTTAATGTATTTAAAGACTCTGAGCACTGCTTTGTCATCCCCATTGTACAGGTAGGGAACTGAGGCCCAAAGAAACTAAGTGACTTGCCCAAGGTCACCCAGGAAGTCTGTGGCAGAGCAGGGAATTGAACATGAGTCTCCTAGGCTAATGCCCTAAGCACTGGACCATCCTTCCTCCCCGTTCTCCAGTGCTTTGACCAGTCCATTTTTAAATAAATCTAGCCATGGGGCTTTCACCACTTCCTTTCTGAGATTATTCCAGACCTTGCCCTTTGGCATTTCTGAGAATCATTTGCTGAATATTTTCCTATTCACTCCAGTTGTGGATCTGGCCTTTTGGCTTTAGAGGAGCTGTGCTGATAACGGAAACAGGAAATCCATTCAATGACAATATTGTGTGCACACAAAGGCAATGTGCGCCAAATAGCCATGCAGGAGCTCCACGTCTGTCCAGCCTTCTCATTAGCAGTCCCTGATTTGGTAGGGGGTGTCTTCATTCCTGGCTGACCCAGTGCACCCCCTTGCAGGTGGGCGTGGTATTGTGGGTGAGCACTTACTCAATTTACTATTAACCGCTCCAGACAGTTAGATGCTAAACCCACTTTCGGGGGGCCTCATTTATTAACAGAAAAGCCAACGCAGGACACAAACAAAGCTTTCACCCCAACATCTCAGCTGGAGACCAGGTCATTCTTAATCCACGTCCAGTTCTTGCCTCCAGCCAGGCTCTTCTCCGGGGGATCTCTCAGTTCCAGTCCCTGCCCCTGGTGTTAGGCTTCCTGCCTCTGGAGTCAGGAGCAGCGCCGGCTCCAGGGTTTTTGCTGCCCCAGGCAGCAAAAAAAAAAAAAAAAAAAAGCCGCGATCGCGATCTGCGGCGGCAATTCGGCGGGAGGTCCTTCGCTCCGAGCGGGAGTGAGGGACCCTCCGCCGAATTGCCGCCGAATCGCTGGACGTGCCGCCCCTCTCCCGAGGGGCCGCCCCAAGCACCTGCTTGGTCAGCTGGTGCCTGGAGCCGGCCCTGGTCAGGAGTCCAGGGAGGTCTGTCCACTGCCGCTTTTCTCCCTGGATAGTGGCTGATCCTTGCCAGGTTGGGCTTCCAGCCGGTGTCAGGGGCATCCCTGGCTGAGACCAGGCCCTCCTGCCTGCTGACTGCAGTCCTGCATCTAGGAGGTTCCCCCCTTCTGCAGCACCAGTCTGGTGGGGTCCCCAGATAACTCTCACTCTAGACTCTTCAGCAGCATCTTCTCCTGGGAGCTGCTCTGAACAGGAGCTTCATGTCTCCCTGGGGGGCTCCCCTCTAACTGAGCTTGGGGAACCTTTATTAAGTCCAGGTGCTCGTTTACTAACCTGCCCTCCAGGGGCAGGCTGGGCACTAACTCCCCATAAAGGGCAGCTGGCCTGTAACCGGATGCCTCAAGTTTGGGTGGCTGAGGAGTGGAAGTCTCTAAGGGTGACGTCTATGCTGCAGTTGGGAGTGCGCTTCCTAGTGCGGGTAGACAGAAACAGGCTAGCTCTGCTTGAGCGACCTCGCTAAAAATAGCCGGGGAGGTGGGGTAGCACAGGTCAGGGCTCGGACTAGCCCTGCAAGTGGCCCTGAGTTCGTATTCAGGAAGATAGGCCAAGCCACCACAATGCGGCTATCACACAGACCTAGCACGTCTGTCTAAGTGGGCCGGGAAGCGCACCTCCAGCTGCAGGATAGACATTGCCCTAAATGCAGTCCCTCGCTTTAGGTAACCAAGCTCAGTGGTGGTTTGGAAAATGTAGCTGTTAGATCCCAAACCTGTCGAAAGTGACTTCACTGCTGTCTCAGGGTGCTGGGCCCCAGCTTGGAGGATTGGGACCTAATCAGGCTGTATTTGCATGAAGGCCGAGTCAGACACGCCCACGAGTTTGGGATGAGGCGAGTCTCAGCAGTCAGAGGAAAGGCTTTTGAAAAGAAAAGATTAAAACATGGGGCCAGGCAGAAGATAAACTGTGCTGCTGTCATTCTCCCAGCAGTCCAGCTCACAGCACACAGACTGCTGGGGACAGCACAGGCTGGGACGGAGAACGTTGATCCCCTTGAAATGGGTTTTCACACGGGTGTAGCACCAGCCTTCCAGCTCTCCCCAGCTGTCATGCAGCACTGTCACTCCAGCTGTTACACAGCAATGGATTCCTGTTGCCAAGCTATGGATTTGGTTTTAATAACAGTTAGTGCAAACATTGTAAATTTACTGCTGCTAGAGAGAGTTTTTGAAAACGTCCAACTCTGGCTATAATTTTTCAACCGCACCAGCTGTTTGCGCTCTGTTCATACCTGACATGGTGCTTTGAAATAGCAATCACTGTATTTATAAGAAGGGAAGGACTCATAAATATGTCAGGAGTGGAATATACAACGCCATATTTCACCATTTTCTATTTTAAAATTGTGAGTTATGGCTACAGAAATGTGGACCCATTAAAGGTGATATGATGTATTTTGTGTCTTGTTCAGGAGCCCATCCATCATTGAGACAATAAAGAAAACCGCACTTACTTTTTTCCCCTGTCGTCTGTAATTTATGATGCCCAAAAAGCTGTAACCTTTTGGCAGGCTTTGCAGAAACTGCTGCACTGTTAGCAACTAAATAACCTTTTATAAGGTTTTAAATGTGTTGCTGCAGTCTCAATGCACTTGCCATATCGATCCAGAATATCTTGCAAAAAAAAAAAGGGAAAGGAACATGATCTATAACAGGATCGATAACGGTATATAGATTGTTGAAAGATGCTTCTAATGATTTTTGCCAGCCATCATCTCTGTGTGTTGCTCCCCGTCTTTTAGGCTTCAGCCTTCGCTCAAATTAATTAACCTTGCTGAGGCTCTCTGTGCTCCAGCATTAGTACAGCAGAGACAGGGAGCAATGCAATGTGTTTGCAATGGCATATTTGCAGGCTGGAAATGAACCCAAATAAATAAAAATTAATTAATCATTAATGAAAGGCAGCAAATAGGGCACTAGTCAGGAGAGCTGGGTTCTATTCCAGCTTTGCCACCAATCTGCTGTTTGACGTTGGGCAAGTCACATCCCTCTCTGGGCCTCAGTTTCCCCTCCCACACCTTTGTTCGTGTTCTCTATTTAGACTGCTGTTTTGGGGGAAGGGTCTATCTCTTGCTATGTGTTTGTACAGCACCCAACACGATGGAGCTCAAATTTCATCTGGGATCTCTAGGCCAGTGGTTCTCAACCCAGGGTACACGTACCCCTGGGGTACTCCGAGGTCTTCCAGGGGGTACGTCAACTCCTCTAGATATTTGCCTAATTTTACAACAGGCGACATAAAAAGCACTAGTGAAGTCAGTGCAAACAAAAATTTCATAGACAATGATTTGTTTACACTGCTCTGTATACTAATACACTGAAATGTAAATATAAAATAAATCAATTGGAATATAAATATTGTAATTGTATGGTAAACATGAGAAAGTCAGCAATTGTTCAGTAATAGTGTGGCTGTGACACTTTTGTATTTTTATGTCCGATTTTGTAAGTTGTTAAGTGAGGTGAAATTTGGGAGTACACAAGACAAATCAGACTCTTGAAAGAGGTACAGTAGTCTGGAAAGATTGAGAGCCACTGCTCCAGGCATTACCGTAATACTACTAATAATTTTGCACATAGGGAACAATAGTTTTATGTCCCCAAGAAGTTTGCTCCAAGATAGTGACTTAGGACCAGTTCAGCCGTGGTACTCGGAGGTGCCACTTCCATTTGGACCGTTGTTCTTATGGCCCGAGCCCTGCCTCCACTGTTCTTATGGCCCCTATCATCACAACCTCTCCCAAATATGTAAAAACTGACACCCAGAGCCTCAGCTGTGGCCTAGGAGCATCAGGTAGTTCCAAGTTACCTTTACACTCCACTAATCCTGGGTCACCTGTGAATCAGGCTCGTTCTCTACTGGGAGTTACAGCAGTGGCCATTCTAACTTGCAATGGCATTGCAGGGTGCAAAGGAGCCCTGAGCATCCCCTCTTTTCCCCAGCCATGCCTCTGCTCTGGCAGGAAGGGAGGGTGGGTGCAATAAATGCTGCTGGTCAGCGATGATTCCCCACCCCACCCCAGGGGCTGCCCTGCCAGCTTGAGAGAGGTTTTGCACTGGCAGTGAGGTGCAAAGCAGAATCCAGCCCAGAAAGTCAAGGGTAAAACTCCTGTTGAATTTTAACGGGGCAGGATTAGTCCCTTTGATTGCAGAAGCCCAAATCCTTGACAAAAAGGGAGGTCTTGTGAATAAGGCATTGCAGTAGGACTTTAGAGACCCTGGTTCAGTTCTTGACTCTGGCACAGACTGGCTGGGTGACCTTGAGCATGTCACTTCATCTTCTCTGCAGCAGCTTCCTATCTGTAGAATGGGGATAAGAATACTCCCCTTGGCTACGTAAACTGTCTGCTCTTTGGGGAAAGGTCTGTCTCCTACTGTGTCTTTGTACAGCACCTAGTATGATGGGACCTGATCACAGTTGAGGCCTTTAGGTTCTACTAGTATACAAATAATAAATAATAATAGGCATGGCAAGTCAAGTAGCACAGAATGAACACCTGGCAGAAATCGCTTAGTGAAGTGGGATCAATTATGTTAAGATACAGCATATTTTTCCAGACTCTGATTTCTCTAGAGATAGGCCTGAGCCTCAAAGAAAGTGATGAGCACCCACACTTTGAAAATCAGGCTATTTAAGGTGTCTCATGCTGGGCACCCAAAATCACTAGCCTCTTTTGAAAATCTTGGCCTGGTGGAATTCTGCTGCTAAGCTAGGTCCACTCACAGACCCACTAGTTTGTAGACATAACAGATCCACTTTACCGGGTTTAATTATTAACACGAGACACTTACAGGTTTTCAAAGTGCTGAGTGGAAAGCAATTATAAGGCAGAAGTTGCCTGGTTCGCAGAGCTAGTCAATCAAATATAAGAGAGAATACAAAATGAACTGAGGAAGCACGTAGCCATGTATTGACAGTACACTGCTCCCATAAAGCATAACTCCGGTTACTGTCCCTTTGCGAATTGGTCTCTTTGTCATTTATGTTCTCCCCTCGGAGCAGCCACCAAATCATTATTAACATTATAAATAAAATGAGAGGGCAAGTTATTAAATCTAAAATATGTGGAGTTCTCCTAGAACTCACTGAGTAGTTCATAAATATGATGGCTTAATTTCATCTGTAATCCAAATGGCTGATGAAGCATTACACAGCTCTCTGTTAATTGAAGTTGTTAACAAAGCTGAAGAGAGAGATTATTATGTATAGACTTTTATCCTTCAGGGGTATCATCATAACAGATCATAAATGGAAATGAATTCATTGCCTTCACATGCCACTGCAGGATCCCTGAACACAGTTTTAACTGAAATGGACGGACACAGACACCCAGCAAGTTTGGCGGATACTGTGCTGCTGGAAGCAACGTCTTTTGGATGGAATGTAAAACAAAGGATTTGGACACTTGTGGTCGTTAAAGTTTGTGAAGAACAAGGTTGCCAGCCCCATGTCCTGACCAACTTCCATTCTCCCTGCTTATCTTAGCCCAGAAGTTTCAGCTGAATAAGGTATTCTCCTTCATTTACTATCCTAAACCCCTGTGAGCCATGAAACAGCTGCCTCATTCCACCCCACACATAGCTGCATTGCAAGGTGATCCTGTGTAGAGTTGGTCTATCAGACTGTGATGTTTGAAAAGCTCTTTGAGACCCTTCAGGATGAAAGACTCTATAGAAATGCAAGATCATTGTCATTACAAGGAGTGTACAATACAGGAGTAAAGATGGAAAATCCATTCCAACAGCCCATATACCCTGACAGAACTGTCCAAATGCAATAGACTCCTCTGAGTTCAAACTGATTAATCTACTCCAGAGCATAAGCCAAGTTTCTGTGCTCATTGCATACAAACAAAAAACTAGCACATTTTTCCGATTCATAGACAAATGGTCATTATTATCCCCATCTTAAGTGTCTATATTTTCAGCATGTTGCTTACAGTAATAATTGTTTCACTTCTGTAATAACGGCTTGTTAGTGATGAGCTATTTGTTTTATGGAGAAGAGGCTGCATGCTGTAACTGAGTATTAGAAGTTTATTGATACAACTGTACCTCTTCCAGAAGCTTTTGAATCTTTGTTTCTTAAACTCTGATTCCTTTGGGCACCAGGAGATATTCCAGACACCGAGCACATGCACATGCCACCAGAAAGCAAACTAGCTAATCTAATCCTGCCCATCTCCATAGGATCTATAGCTTCAATTTCTATGGACACACACGTTCTAACCACCTAATGGAACATTTTAAGCCTTATTTGATGTGTTGCATTTATATAGCTATCATGGATTCATATAGCTATATTGGTGTAACAGAGAAAGGATGATCTTCTAGTTAAAGGACTGGACTGGGAATCAGAAAATGTGCATTTCCGTTCCTGGCTCTGCCACAGATTTCCTGTATGACCTTTGGACAGTTACTTAATTATTCTGTGCCTCAGTTCCTCATCTGCATAATAATTAATAATGTATCAGAGCAGGAACTGCCCCTTGCTCCATGTACATACAACACATAGCACAATGAGGCCCCAACTGGGTTGGTTGTCCCCCCTCCCCACCCCACATGTACACCCTGCAAAACACCCACTGTCCTGTCACAGGGGCTCTAGCTGGGCCTGTCAGGGTGATACTAATAAGAAATAATATTGCATCACAGCCCAATGAGTGATCAGGGCATTTCTGCTGGTGGATCCATTATTTCAATGGGGAGGGGGAAATACTCCTGTACCCTATAGTAATGGTTTGAAGCACTTTCCATTCACAATGGTTATAGCTGGTGGGCTAAACGTCAATGAAAAGGCCAGTTTTCCCATAAAGTTATTGGCTCTTAAGAATAGGTGTGTCTCAAAGTTTCAAAGACCAATCCAGCCCCCTCCCCATAGGGATTCCTCTTCTGGCCACCTGCAGCTTGCGTGGTGGGCTGTGACTGAATCCCATTCCATGCCAGAATTCAAAGTAGGGTGCACAGAGGTGGGGGAGGGGCCTTTGGCCATTGTGGGATGCAAAGCCATGTATAGATACAGCCTATCAAATTTGCTCACTGATCAGAGGATCCGCGCCACCCCATTGTCCCCATTAGTACTGCCTCAACCCTAAGGCTTAATATGGAGCACAGCAGCCTCTTCGCTGTTACTGCCGCTTCTGGTCTGCCATTGTATTTGCAGCACTGCAGTATGTATTTCTAAGCTGCGCCTATTCCAGGTGGCGTTATGAAAACACACAATGCCGTTTCCTTCTCCTGGATCCCGGCGGCTTTTTCCATCCAGCACATTAGCCAGGAAATTCTCCTCTATACCTTTGAGGACTTACCACGATTATCTGGAATGTGTTACTTGCACACAGCAAATGCAAATTAACATCGTCTTCACATTTCGCTGGGGCAGTAAAGGGGAATGTTGACATCAGCCTGAAAGTAGAATTAGCTTTTGCATTATGTGGTGCGAGACGGAGGTGTTGAAACCTGCATGTGAGACTTTCCAAGTTCAGTAAAGAACTGTTCTGGCAGCACTGCAAAAACATTGTACGGCTTCCAAAAGCCAGAGGTAAGCTGAGCGCTCTCTCTATCAGAGGCTGTATTATTGCTTTTGCTGGCCTTTCAAAACCCTGCCATTTTGTCTAGTTACTTCTAATGTGCTGCTTGGTTTATTGCAAGCTCATCTCTTTAAGAAGAACAGAGTTACAATGCTGTCAGGCTCTGCTACTCTCTGATAAAGAGCTGCTTTAGTTCCTAGCAACATTAGCCCCCAATTACAATCTCTCTAACGACATTTCTTTTATAACAGCCATAGGAACACTTTGAACTAGACTAGACGTGGACTGTAGGGACTACTCTGGGAGTCAGGCGGTTGCAGGGCAGTCGGGCTCAGTGGTCAGAGTTCATGCAAGGGGTCTGATCGCCAGGAGATCCAATCCCAGGGGAAGGTACAGCAGGGCAGCTGGCAGAGTCAGGGGGTCCATGGAACAACTAGTAGGCAATAGCTTGTTGCTCAGACAAGGGAAGAAGAGAAGCAGGAAGTTTTATGTATAGTCACCAGCCAATGAAGGCCAAGACCATGTGGCCAATCAGGAAGCGGGTCACGGAACCCCGGAACTGGACCACCCACGTCTGTGAATTCCCTGGTAATCTAATGTCTTGGTGTGGCACAGAGGCTAAGCCTGCTTTCCGAAAGTCCAGCGGGCCTGGATTTGAGACCAGGGTCCTGACGCAATCCGGCACTGGCGGAGATGGGACTTAACACAGACTCACAGAAGTTAGAGCTGGGAGAGATCGATTAACACCTTGCACACAAAGGTGATGTTTAAGCTACTGGCGGCTCCTTAAATCAGGGCACGAAGACTCCATAGTAAGATACAAGGCTATGAGCTTTTCCTATGGGCATTCATGCACCAGCGTCTAACCTCCAAGATCCTGTGCCCAGTCCTGGCAGGGATGGTCTCTTTGGCTCTTCCACAGTCCCGGAGGAGATGTCCTCAGGACCCCACCATGATGTAAAGATGCTGGAATGCTAACTCCATCCCACTGAGGGTATTTTCTTATCCCCTGGAGATCAACACTAACATTTGTGTAACAAAGTGTCTGGTGGTTTGGGGCACCCAAAATGAAGCAGCTTAAAGGGGACTGATTTGCAGACAGTGCTGAGTCCTGACCCTCTGAAAATCAAGCCTCTTTAAGGTGTCTCAAATTGGGAACCCAAAAATTCAAATCACTGTAGAAAATCTTGGGCAGGTAGAAGTCAAATACTTCATGCTTTGTCAAGAGCAGCTGCTGCAGTGAGTGCTAGGCTCTGGTCCTGTCCTTTCGCTGTACCGAGGACTTTCATAGTGATGGTGGAATGGACGTGTACCTGAAGCCATGGCAGGTCAGGGTTTGACCCCAGCCTGTGAATAGTGCTGGGCAGCACTGCCAATGGGCTATTTTCCCACAAAAGTAGGTCAGTTTCAGTTTTCCACCTGCTGTTTCAGAGCCGTCAGATGTGTTGCAGGTTTGACGTTTGGCTCTTTCACTAATTACACTGAGAACTGCTTTACCAGACATGCTGAGAGGGCTGGGGCTAAAGGGAGCAGCAAGAGCAAGACACTTACAGGGGACAGGCTTGTGAGGTCAAGTAGCCTTTGCTTGCCTGGCAATTATATTCCGTCCTTCTCTCGAGGCAGAGTTTTGAGAAGGAGGGTAAATTAGGCTGGGTGATTCGAATGAACCCTTCATCTTCCTTTGCCTCACAGGCAGCCTTCAGCACCTGCAAGACGAGAGGCTGTTTGGGGAGCAGCCTGTTTGGGGATCCCACGTAATCCAATTCTTACCTCTGGGGAGGCCTCCCACCGTCCGGTTCCAGCCTGCCCAGAAGCAGGCAGCAACTCATCACTGAGTCCTCCTACACAGGGTCCTGATCTTTCCTATAAGTCTACGGCCATGGCTCCTACATAATGGGGGGACCTGACAAGGAACAGGGCAAAAGCTGATGGAAGAGGAGCAGCAGTCAGGGATGCCAAGAATAGAACAAAATTGGGGTATGTGCCCAGTGGGGGCAAAATCCTCACTTAACTCCTTGTTTGTCAGAAATTGTGCTTGCTACACTATTGTTATGGCAGGAGTCACCAGGTGGCACTGTTACACATAGTCTTACAAGTTTTTCTTAGCATGCAAGCACTGTTCAGTCTTTGAACAAATGCTGTATTGTTATTAGTTTTGTTTCTACAGCATCAATTGGAAGATGCCGTTGCAAAGAGCAGGAGTTTGCTCTCTGCCTTAATTCTCCAACTGTTAAGTTCCTGGGGCAGAGTTGCTTCCTGGGTGCCAGGCATTGGTGTTTTGCCTGAGATTCCTGAGAGAGGGGATTGCCTGGGTGTCATTTGTGACCACATCTGTTCCAGGACTGGTGTATATAGTGTAAATAAACAAGTTACACTAAGAAAGAACAGAATTATCAGACACACAGATAAACATGATAAGTTAGGGAAGAGTCAACACGGTTTTTGTAAGAGGGAAGTCATGCCTCACCAATCTATTAGAATTCTGTGGGGATGTCAACAAGTAAGTGAACAATGCTCAAGAGTGTTTGGTGGGGGTCCTTATCAAAGGCTTTCTGAAAGCCCAAGGACAATATATCCACTGAATCACCAAAGTAGGCAGTCATGGGATAAGAGGAAGGTCGTCTCATGGATCAGGACCTAGTTAAAAGATAGGAAATAAAGGATAGGACTAAATCATCGGTTTTCACGATGGAGAGAAGTAAATAGTGGGGTCCCCCAAAGATCTGTCCTCGCAGCTGTGCTGTTCAACATATTCCTATATGATCTGGAAAAGGGGGGTGAACAGTAAGGTTACAAAATTTTCAGACAATACAAAACCACTCAAAGTATTTAAGTCCAAAGCTGACTGCGAAGAGTTACAAAGGGATCTCACAAAACTGGGTAACTGGGCAACAACATGGCAGATGAAATTCAGTGTTGATAAGTGCAAAGTAATGCACACTGGAAAACAATCCCAACTGTCCATACAAAATGATGGGGTCTAAATTAGTTGTTACCACTCAAGAAAGAGATCTTGGAGTCATTGTGGATAGTTCTCTGAAAATATCTGCTCAGTGTGCAGCGGCAGTTGAAAAAGCGAACAGAATGTTAGGAATCTTTAAGAAAGGGATAGATAGCAAAACAGGAAATATCCTAACGCCACTATATAAATCCATGGTACGCCCACACCTTGAATACTGCGTGCAGTTCTGGTCATCCCATCTCAAAAAAGATATATTAGAATTGGAAAAAGTACAGAGAAGGGCAACAAAAATACAAGGTATGGAACAGCTTCCATAAGAGGAGAGATTAAAAAGACTTGGACTGTTCAGCTTAGAAAAGGGATGGCTAAGGGGGATATGATAGAGGTTTATAAAATCACTAATGGTATAGAGAAAGTGAGTAGGGAAGTGTTATTTACCACTTCACATAACATAAGAACTAGGAGGTCAACCGACTAAATGAATAGGCAGCAGGTTTAAAACAAACACAAGGAAGTACTACTTCACACAACGCACAGTCAGCCTGTGGAACTCGTTGCCAGGGGATGCTGTGAAGGCCAAAAGTATAAGCTGGTTCAAAAAAGAATTAGATCAATTCATGGAGGATAAGTCCATCAATGGCTTTTAGCCAAGATGGTCAGGGATGCAACCCCATGCTCTGGGTGTCCCTAAGTCTCCAACTGCCAGATGCTGGAAGTGGATGACAGGGGATGGATCACTGAATAATTGCCCTGTGCTGTTTATTTCCTCTGAAGCATCTGGCCACTGTCAGGATACTGGGCTAATGGACCCTTGGTCAGACCCAGTCTGGCCATTCTTACGTTCTTACGGAAATTCCCAGATTCCATATCACTGATTTCTCTTCCACCAGAAAACCGACCTGTAAGGCCACCCCAACATCTGCTACTGATCAGCTCAGGGGTGAGATTATCAGTGTAAAGGAGAACGCCTCCTGGTGAGGCCTGGTTGCCTGGTGATTCATGTTCCAGTCTGCCAGGAAGCTATGTTGTTGAGTGGTTAGAGCCGGGGAGGCAGGATTCCTGCGTTCATTCCCAGATCTGGTACTGACTCACTTTGGGCAAATCACTTGCCCTTCTTGTGTCTCAGTTTCCCCTTTAGTAAAATGGGGATAATACAGTCACACAGCTCTGCCTCACAGCTGGGCTCATTTCAGTTCCCAGGTCCCAGGAGGGGGATGCTGCAGATGCAGGAGCATACCCAGAGCATTCCTCTGGAATGAATTGGGAGCAGTCTTCACACTTTCTGAAGGGAAGCCACATCCAACCTGCTCTAGCCAGAAAGCAGGCATCCATCGTAACAACTGGGGCCGAGAGGTTTGTAAATGGGGAAGGAGGGAAACCCAGTGATGCCAGAAGCAGGTGAAGGAAATGAAGGAGCATTATGTATAATATTAAATGTAATGCTATTCCATTTTCCATCTCAGTTATTATATTAACTGAGAACTTACGCTTGCACTTAAAAGATTCCTGTCACATTTTATGAATGCGATGATCTCAGAGTAATTGGTGCTAGAAATATGTCATATTAAATTACAGATACCAATAAACCTTATTGAAACTCATACATGGTAGATAAAGGATACGGGGCAGATTTTCCATTGTCCCACTCCCTACGTAGGTATTTCCATCTGTGCAGAATGGGCATCAAATCAGAGGTAGCATTTCAAAATCGCCGAGCACCGGGGTAAATATCCACACAACTGGTTGTCAGGGTTTGAGGTTCCTTTGCTTTGGTACTTTGCTTCTTACCTTGGGCCACCAGAATGTGTGCGCGGTGACCTTCAGGGCCTCATATGAACCCAAATCACTTTCGCTTTGCACCTTGCGTCATCATTTACACGGTGTAAATTGGGCGTAAAATGCTGTGCCATTCAGATCTAGTAGGTCTTTGCACTCCCTTGCACGGCAACACAAGGTGCAGGTCAGTGGTGATTTGGACCCTTTGGCCAACATTTTCACCAGTGCTCAGCAACCCACACTTGGGGCCGGATTTCAGAAGCGCTCAGATCCCATTTAGGCACTTAAATAGTGGCCCGTTTTCCAGCGATGCTCAGCACTTCTGGTGTGTGCTGTGCTCTGTTGACAATCCTACAAATCCAGTCTTTTCTCCCAGGATTTTCCTGGTTGGGTGGGGCTGAGTAGGATTACTGGGGTTCTGGGGTGGAGATTTTGGAAGGAATTTATGCTATTGAGAGTTGCCCTGGGACTGATTTCAATTATACCCTTGATGTTTATTGAAGGCATTAGTTAATTATTGTCTCACCTATTTCCTTGTGCTCCCTCGTCTATCTCCATCTGTCTCTTGATTGTAATCTCTTTGGGGTAGGGACTGTCTTTTTGTTCTGTGTGTACTCACCTAGCACAATGGGGTGCTGGTTAATAATGGGGGCTGCTAGACACTACCATAATATCTATCATAAATAGCAATACTTAATAATAATTCCCTTGTGCTGAGAGAGCTGGGGGTGTCAGATGGCTCTGGGAGTGCCCAGTCTCCTGACTCTCAAAAGGCTTTTCACAGGAATCCCTTTTCAGACATTGCTGTTGCTCTGAGATGGGGTTTTTAAAACTGCAGAAGTGCTGGAAGAACTTGAGAGGGACAGTAATAAACCAGAGTAAATAACAAATACCTGTAAATACCCACACACCTGAATAGGACTGAACACTTTGCTACAGGAAAGTATAAATCAATCCATTTGATAACCTCCACGTCCAAAGCAAACAGAGACATCTCCCAGGTGCTTTGGTTATCCCTTGGCTGGAATGTCAGTCACCTGCCAAACAAGCTTTTGCTCACAGACTGCACCTTACCTCTGCTGGGAAGTTTTTATAGGTTCTAATCAGCATGAAAATACATCCTTGCCACTTTAAAAGCTCCTATCACTTGCCATACTTTACCCAGCAACCAGTATCATGATTTGAGACCACTATTCTCATCATTCTAGGGTAGGTTGTTTTATCTGCTTCGCCAGACATCACAGAACAAAGTTTGGAGCGTATCACAACGCAGTGTCTGGAGTGGGACATATACACAGTATTACTCATATCCATAATCCAAACAGAGCCTGCAGAGGTCTTTGCAGAGAGCTGGCAGCTTATCTGCTCGGAGGGTGTTGCTTGATGGTGTGGCAGAGTGGAGTGGTAGCCCATAGGAAAGTGACAGGCATGGCTGAAGTGGGACAGGTGTTCTGAAGGGGAATGCTGGTGGCTGGGGAAATATTGTTTATCAGCATCAAGATTTCATTTCTCAGTATCAGAAGCGGAATGATGCAGGTCTGGGCCATATTCTGTGTCACTTCCACCGGCGTGAATCCAGAAGACCTGCTGTACTGTGCACGCTCATTTGCACCAGTGCAAATGGGGTGTTAAACACCAACGTTCTGATCTGGTAGCATTTCACACCCGTTTGCCCTGGCATCACGCATTCGGACTCCATTAAGCTCAGTGGGCTTACTCTGAATTTGCACCAGTGGAAGGGAGAGCTGAGTTTGGGCAGTTGCTGTTTCCTGGCCAGACTGAGGAATGCCAGAATCCTTTTCTTTATTCCATTCCTGAATCACATACCAAGGTCTTGTCTAGATTACAAGTTACACCAGTTTCACTAATGGCATGTTTTGTTATTGATTTTAGGTAAATCTGTAGGTACAAATCTGGCATATTTTAGGTTTAAACTAATTTCAGCACGGCCCACACAGACAGCTTCACCAGTTTAACCAAGGGCTTCTCTACACATGGAATTATTCCAAAATAGTTATGTGAAAGTGGATTAAACTAAACCAGATAAAAGCACTCTTAATCCAGAATGAGAGATTCCACACATAGAGTTACTCTGGAATAGCTATTGCACCTTAAATTCACACCCCACCTTAATCCGAATTAATTTTCTAGTGTAGAAAATCATAATCAATAAAAAACCATTATTAGTGAAAACGGTTGATGAGTGACGGGGAGAGGAGAGAAGGGAATAGGGCTCTGTCTAGGTTATAAATTGCACTAAGACAGAACTCACCCTGCCTTCTGCACTGCAGAGCTCTCGATACCATTCGCTTTGGGTCGCTTTAGGGCAAATGTAACATTGTCCTTGTTAAGAAAGTCAATTCTTATTAAATAGGACATCTTATCAAGTTTAAACTGCCAGCTCCTGATCACTGCATGGCTCTCACTTTCTTTTTAGCATTGTTCCTGGGACGAAGGCGAGCAGGATAGGGCCCTGTGTTGTTAATAATACTCAGCACTTTATCATGCTTTAAACATTCAGATCTCTCGACAAGCATTATATCATTAATCCTCCAAGCAGCCCTGCGGGGTAGGGAAGAAATAATTATTATCCCCATTTTACAAATGGGGAAATCAAGGCAGAGAGGTTAGCATGTGTCTTGCCAAAGGGGACACAGCATGTCAGGGCAACACTGGGCGTAGACCTGAGGAATTCCTGGCTCATTGTGGAAGCCTGTGTTGCTGGTTGGGAAATGGGCAGAGGGGAAGAGGGAAATTACAAAAATGTTCCCCTCCAAAAAATAAATCTGCAGAAATGTTCACAAAATGTCGTTGCCGTTTTTCATTGAAATTTAAGTTTCCAAACTCCTCTGCTCACATTAAGTTGTGCTGAATATAAACAGTGAGGCTTGATCCTCAGCTGCCAGAGCTCCATTGACTTCAGCAGAGCTAGGCCGATTTCCACTGGCTCAGCACCAGGCCAGTGAGTCAAGGACCCGATCCTGCACAACTGACACTCCCACTGAGGACCAGACGGGCATGAAAAAGAAACACCTAGAATGTGACTCTTAGCCCTTTAAAAGAGTAGCTGCTTGCTATACTGATGCTCTCTCCTCCAGAGTTATTTTGCCTGCTCTCCCAGCTGCCTGGCAATGCAGCGTGCGCTTCTCCCTGCGTCCTGACGGTGGTGGAAAATAATTGGGTGCAGCAGCACATGTTGTATGGCTGCTTTAATCCTGATCCAGGTGGCTGCAATCCAGTGCATGATTTACATGGCCCTGACCCTGAGCTGTCAAGAGGGAACAGCCAGATTAATGGGGTGGGCGGGTTAGTGTAATAATCGTTTGTTTGATGTGACAGGCCTGATAGGCGTTGATTTACTTACAGACTGATAGGCTTTTAATTGAGCACCTCCATCCCAGTCACATCAAAGGCAGAGAAGTTGACAAGAGGCCCCTTTTCCTGAAAGCTCTCAATGACTGACAGATCCTGTATGCTAATTATTCAGGGGTTCTCAGGATTGGCCAAGCCATATTCAGAAAAAGCCCCTTTTCTTGCAGAGGGTGTGTCCCTCCTTGCATTATCCAGTGCCCTCTAGCAAAGTAACACATTCTCTGTGTAACTCAGCAATAGCCTTTTGTCAGCTTCCAAGAGGGCTTTTTAAAGGCCCAGCGTCTCTTTCCTGCTGCTAGGAGAGCAAGAGGGATGTGTGGACAGGGAGTGGCATGCCATGATCAGAAGCAGTGCTGTGCTGTAAACCCAGGGATGGTGAGTTTATTTTGACACAAGCAGGAGTGGCAGCTGCCACTTGTTTGCAACTAAAATAATACACATGAGAGTTTGGATAGGGGGACAAGAGGCCAATCGGAAGTTTTACCCATGAGCTATGTACAAGCTCTGAGTATTGGTTGTCACTTCCACTAGAGACCAGGGAGCTTACACCACCCAACAGTCAGGCCCTTGTGTCTTGTTATTTGCTGTCTCCAACAGCTCTTTGATTTTGTTTTTAAAAGAGGATTCAGTTTTGTACTATTTGGTGGTCACTTAATTCTTCCTTTGATACGATGGGGCAATGTTTTCCTTAGGCACAGGTAGGTCTTATCTGCACTGGAAAGGGTTTGCTAGTCTAGCTATGCCAGCAAACCCCCCTGGTGGAGATGCATCTGAAAGAACTTTTTTCCCAGTATAGTTTATACCAGTTCCCCAAATAGAGTAAGCTATACCAACAAATGGATTCGTGCGTGTGTCGTTTTGAGCTGGGCTTTTGAGGGCAGGGCTGTCGGTCAGGGGTGGGAATAAATCACACCTCTGACTGACAGCGATGGTGCTTTGCCTGGGTAGGAATTGCCGGTTTGGGTTTATTATGAGCCCAGTTTTGCTATCCTTATGCAGCCAGAGTAGTCCCATTGAAGACTCTTCTCAAGCTGAGTAAGAGTGGCACAGTATGTAAATATGTGTTTTCCTTATGCCTGTCAGACAATTTCACTGTGGCTCTGGAGATATTTAATCCAAGAGCACACCAGAGCCCTGCAGCCAAATCAGAGGCCTGGCTCTGTTCTGAGAGAAGTTTGTATCCTTTAGCATGAGGGGTCATATTAGTGTTTAGAACCAGGGTTCATGCAGTAGGACACAGTAGGTACCTGAAGAGTGTATACTAGCCAGTATTGCCAATGCCAAACATTCAAAAGTCATGAGATTGGCTTAAAAAACTCATGAAAGTGTACTTTTTATTTGTCTTCCTGTCTTTGAGCCTTTAGGGGGTCACATTTTCAAGCTTTTCTTCACAACCATGAGGGCTAGATACTTACTATTTTTAAACAACAATGCAAGCCGAGATTCCCATGTAGTACAGACTCTCCCCTGGTTATGCAAGACCCAATTTACGCAAATTCGCACTTACAGAAAAAGTTCCATAAGCCAGAAATAGGATTTTCGAGTTGCGGAAATTTTTGTGTAATGTACGGGTATACGTTTCCGATTTACGCAAAATTCGAGTTACACAAGGCTTTCCGGAACGGAACAATTGCGTAAGTCGGGGGGCATCTGTATCATGATTCCATGAGCTGGAGCTTTAAAAAAATGCCAAATATCATGAGACCCACGAGAGTTGGCAATGTTTGTGAGATCACTCTGCATACTTCAACTCAGCCCACAGAGGGACTTTAAAAATGTCCCATAGAAATATTGTGTAAAATGCAATTAGCCAAGAACTTCTAGACCTCAGTAATATGACTCTCCCCGCCCGCCCACCAAATTGAGCCAGATGCTTGGGTCTTTCTCATCCTTCACTGATGTATTAAATATTTGACACAAACCCAGTCGCCCCCTAAACATGGCTAAGCTTGTGGTTCCATCTGTATTAGATCATGAACAAAAGATGGTTTAAAGGATGTGAAAAGGGGGCGGGGGGGAGCAGGAGCCAATATGCAGTTGTTTTATACCTGATTTGTTATGTATCAGTTATTTTATCTATCTCTAGCTAATTCACAATATTTATTTTTCAGCAGAGTAACCAAATCCCAACAAATACTATACATCAGATAAAAAAGATTAAAGACAAAGAAAGTAATACTGTATCTCTAAATGAGAAAAGTGTAGGACTTTAGTGCGTGTATACTTTGTGTGTTCATGTGCAATGTGTCTATGTGTACATTTTCATAAAATACTGAATGTGGTCTAAAAAAACCAGATACTTTATGTGAGACTTAAGGGAGATTATACTCTTACTGGGAAATTTAAGAAACTTGATATAAATCACTGCTCTTTTATCTAACCTACAGTACAGTATATGCCTGAGTCTTTGGGGTAGGATTAGCTATGTATATTTATGCTTTAAAGTCTGATGTGTTTTTCAGTATCTAAATATAAATTATTTTTACTGTATCAATGATTAAATATTTTTCTTTGAGATCACAGAGTCCAAAAAAACAAATGTTTCTGAAAAGGCATTCAAAAAAACAACTGAGAGCCTCTTTTGTCATTGGCAACCAATAAAAATGCCTATTGTTATGAAGGGCTCATAAATAATCTGATTTTGGCATGCTTTCCTACCATACAGAAAATGAATAAATTAAACTTGATTTACAGCCTTTTTCATTTTTATTAGCACTGCTCCAAACATTTTATGTAACGAACATGCCAGATGAGCTATGCCAAATGGTTTAAGGCTCTGGTATTGATATTGTATAAATTAATTTGCATAGTTCAATTAACTAGTACTGGCAAGGAAAAAAAGAAAACCAGAGGTAACTGCCTCTTTGCATTTGAAGACTAGAGGAACTCACTGAATCAGAGAGCCCCAAAAGCATTTCATTCAGCTTCAGTCAACTGTTTTCATTTCTTTTCACTGTACTTTGTTAAAGTATCGTTACAAACTTTGGACCAGATCCAGCACCCGTTGCAGACAATGGGAATCTTTTCCATTCACTTCAGTGGGCTTTGCACTGGGCCTTTTGGACTAAATACCAAGAGGTGCTGAGGACCTGCAACTCCCATTGACTTCAATGGGACTACAAGTCCGTCGCTGGATCAGGGCCGGTGTGCCTTGCAGGATTGAGCCCTGCTTGCATTTCAGTGAGTGATCTAAAATGTCAACCTTTTCCTAAATAGGCAACCAAGATGTCACAAGATTTACTACTCAAGCGTTCCAGCTGACAAATTCCACCTCTTATCGGAGAGCAGTTCTAGAGCAGATGTGGTTTGGGGAGGAATATTCTACCATCCTCTGACTTACACCTCCCACCAGACACTGAGCTCCACACAGACAGGGACCCCAGGCACTCATGTGGAGCTGAGTGCATGATCGGGGCCATAATTAGTTTAAACTATGAGACACAACTCAGCAGGCTGCCTCGTGGCTGTAGCCTGAGAGTTTTGCCCTAATTGGGAGAACAGGATCACTCCTTGTTTTTCAAGAGCAACCGTAAAACTGTAACTAAGATGAAACAATTTTTTACTCATTCCAATGGTATGAACAGTAAAAGAATAACCACACACCTTCCAAAACATACCATCCGCTCAGGGCTGTAGTCTGTGCATGACACTGAGACTTGGATGTTAAAATTATTGCGGTTTCATGCATAGGATTATCAGAGATTGCCCACATTATGAAAACGGAGGATTTCTATCCAAGCAGTTACATTTTTATTTGGTATAGGCCAGGGTTCTCAAACTACTACTATCTGCTGGCCCTCAGAATGAAGGATTTGAAAATCAAGCAGAAAACATTCTCGTTACGTAATGCATAATTGGCCTGTGGAACTCACTGCCACTAAATGTCATTGAGATTGAGAGCTCATTGGGATTCCAAAAAAGATCGGACATACACAGGTAACAAACGTATCCACAATTATGTTAGATGTGTGTGGGTGAATGGGGGGAATATATAAGGGATATAAAACCTCAGGCTTCAACCCTAACCAGTCCCTAACTGCTGGGGGTAAGGAAGAAACTTATTTTTGAGGCAGGTTATTCCATAATTGTCCATTACAGGGGTCCTTAGCACCGTCCTCTGAAGCGGCTGGTGCTGGCCACTGTGAGAGACAGGACTAGATGGGACTGGTGGGCTCCAATGTTCCTAAGCACAGTGGGTTGAGAACTGATCCATGTGAGGAGGGCTCTTTCATTAGACGAGGAATGTAACCACCAGCATAGGCCATTTGGAAATGAATTTGAGCCAAAAAGTGAGACATTCAATTAAACTTCTAAGGGCTCAATGCTACACATTTAGCGCTGGGTGACATTTTTCATCGGAAACTTTTTTTTTGCCAAAAATTGCTGATTAGCGTCGATCAAAACAGTTCATGTATTTGTTCAGATTTCAGCAAATTGTGTTGGTTGGGGGGAAGAAAGGGGTGTAATCAGAAACGTCAAAATGGTTCGTTTCCACATTTTTGAAAAAAAAACCCAAACCTTTTTGATTATTTGGGCTAGATTCCCAAGTGGACTTAGGTGCCATTCACAAAACTGCGACGGCGATGCCTCCTTTGTGCCCAACAGCACATTTTGATTTCAGGCTGACTCCGGACAATTTTATTTTGGTGACTTTTTTTTATTTTTTGTAACTGCCAGCAAAAGAAAAATCAGTATTAGCTCAGCTCTGTGCGCTGTATTCTCTGTGTGTGTGTGTGTGTGTGTGTGTGTGTGTGTGTAGCTGGGGGCTTGTACTGCATGGTTCCATTAACTGTGGAAACCAAATGAGTTGAAACCATTTTGTGGCTGTATCAGGTAGATGGAAAGCTGTAAATACTCAGTCTCTGAGCTAGAAAGCCTGCTGCTGCCTAAGATGGCACTTTGAGCTTCTCCTCCTTTGTCACTCAGCACCTCCTTGCGGAGCACAAGCCCGGGGGCACTTCCTCTTGCCCCCACCTACTCCACGCCGCCTGTCTGACAATTTCAACTAAGCCCGGTCTACACCACACGGTGAAGTTGACGGAAGGCAGCTGACATCACCCTAGCTGTGGAGTGTCTACACTTACATTTGGCTCCTGCCGACATAATAAACCACGATTTGAGGACTTCAATGGCTCAGACATTATGTTAGGGGTTTGTTACAGGATTGGGTGGGTGAGATTCTGTGGCCTGCGTTGTGCAGGAAGTCGGACTAGATGATCATAATGGTCCCTTCTGACCTTAAAGTCTATGAGTCTATGAATAACCCCACCTCCCCGAGCGGTGTAGAGTCATGGTCGATGTAGTTAGGTCGACGCAGTGTCAGTGTGGACGCTGCGTTATTTATGTCAGCTGTTACTGGCCTCCAGGAGCTGCCCTACCCGGACCTCTGTAGCACCAGTACAAGCGCTCCTGGTGAGGACGCGCACCGCCGGAGCAGAGTGTCCAGATGCACAAACGATGGAATAACTGCGGCGGCTGTTTGCTGATGTAACGTAGGTCGACATAATTTTGTAGCATAGACCTGGCCCAAGGATGTCAATTGCTGTTGTCTAGGGGGGGATAGCTCAGTGGTTTGAGCATTGGCCTGCTAAACCCTGGATTATGAGTTCAATCCTTGAGGGGGCCATTTAGGGAACTGGGGTAAAAATCTGTCTGGGGATTGGTCCTTCCATGAGCAAGGGGTTGGACTACATGACCTCCTGAGGTCCCTTCCAACCCTGATATTCTATTATTCTAACATGTTCAATCCTCAGGGCTTGTCTACACTTACAATGGTACAGATGGAGTGCTGCAGCTGGGCCACTGGAGTGCTTCTGTGTAGACGCTACGTACTCCACTGGGAGGGGTTTTCCCGTTGGTGTAGGTCATCATCTCCCCCAGCGGCAGTAGCAAGGTCAATGGAAGAATTCTTCTCTCCCCCTAGCGCTGTCTACATGGGGACTTAGGTTGGCTTAACTATGCCACTCAGGGTGTGGATTTTTCACACTCACGAGCGATGTAGCTGGGTTGATCTAGTTTTCTAGTGCAGACCAGCCCTCCAGTTTAGCAGTAGAAGGGAAGGGGCCCAGTGTTCTTGCCTGTTCACACAGCCTGTTAACCTTTCAGCTCTTTAGCTCACTTGATTGAGCTTTGAAATCTGAACTCTGAGATCCTCAGTGGAAATCCCTCATGTTCCTTCCCTTCCCCCCATCCTCTCCGCCCCTGCCAACTTGTTTCCGTTCTGAAAAGCCCAGCAGCCTACCATTAGCACCCTCTTGAAATCCCTGGCCTTCCCGTGAATTAAAGAGATTTACAAATTACCACTGATCAGGCGAGGGGTGTTTTTGTTTTGTTTTTTCACACTTCCTTGGGGCATGTTCTGAAAGGTTTCTCCGAACATTGCTGGAAATGTATTTGAGGCTGAAGTCCTGCACGGACCCGTACAGCCGGCTCCGGCTCCCACGGATGTCAATAGGAGACTTTCCATTGACTTCATGGGAGTTGTATAAGGCCCATATGAAATATACAGAGTTTGGGGTTTGTCGTGAAGTCCAGGAAAAGTGGTCACATGGAGGCTATGTTGTCACTGCCCAAAAAAGGTGAGATCAGCACGATACCCCTTACCTGGGTTTGACCTCCCCTCGCTACATTGCAGTAAAAATTACCTGTGCCTTTTCTTCACTCGAATTTTACAGTGAGAAAGTGAATGTGTTCTTAAACTGCTGAACACACAAGGCAGTGTAGAGTTTACAACATGTTAAGGTGGTTGGGTTGAGTGGGGAAAGATAATTTGCCCTGTCTCCACTAGAGTTTTATAATGCATTGGCTACCACCTGCTAACACCACACCTTTAAATCCTACTCAATTCAAGCCCTGTGAGACTAAGATGTAAAACTGTAAACTCTTTTGGGCAGGGACTGCCTTTTCAATAAATAATAATGCCAAGCTCTTAAAGAGCGCTTTCATCAGGCCAGCTCAACACACTTTACAAAGGATGTCAGCGTCATTAGACCTATTTTATAGAGGGGGAAACTGAGTCACGGGGTGGTGACGTGACTAACATATGGACAGCACCTAAATACATACAAGTAATAATACAATTGGATCATCTGGGGGAAACAAATCTGAATTATGGTCATCCAACATAACACAAACCATTTTTCAATTAAGAACATCATTTTGCTCATAAAAGGCCTTTAAAATAAGTGAGAACAAATAGTATTAACTAATATCACTGTGACCCCATGTCAGCCACTCAGAGTGTATTTTGATCTGCTGGCCATCCCTGCAGAACAGAGGAGTGGTGTCCCCCCAGCACTTTGATAAGTGTGTGAAGTTCTCCTCCCCTTGTGCAATTTATCCTGTAGAACTTCACACCAGGAAACAACTTCATTATATCAACAACAGGAAGACCCCACTGATTTGTCACAAAGTAAAACAGCTGTTAGTCACACATCAAGGGAATGGGCACTTACCTTTTTTTTTAATGTTCACACAGTTCTTTAATGTTAATCACTCTGAGGGAAGCAAGCTACCAGGCTATTCAAAAAGTAACCATGATCCAAGTATGTATCAGTTAATATCTAAGTGTCTTGCTGTTTTTCCTGCTACATGATTGCTTTAGAAATAAAGATCAATTCCAACTTTAAAAAAGAAAACCCTATTTTTATCATTGCCAGAAGTCTATACGGTTTAAAAAAAAAAAAAAAGAAAGCACTTGCTTGTCGTTTTACATCTTGCAATTTTGTCAGTTGTTTTAAAACATGTCTCCTGTAATAAATAAGATCATTTCTAGGCACTTGTTCTGCAGTTACAAAGGAGGCCTTTAGATTGTGTAACGCTAGCAGTAAGGTGGGACTTCGAAAACTGTGGGGAGAAATTGCTGACTTGTACAAATTTTCTTCCACGGAGTCAGCTGAAAGGGACTGTTACAGTTTGAGTACAGGCTCCCATCATCTCATTTACAGGGCGGCTAATAGATTTACCTATAAAATAGCAGGTGCATAACAAACCTTTTCTTCACTCTGTTATGTCAGAAAGCCGCAATGGATCACTCCTTGCTTCCACTGTCCCTGCCCCCACATATACACACACTGCCGCCTTCTCCTCCTCCTAGCCTAGATCTTATCCTGCAACACTCATTCAAGTTAAGATACTGGTATTCCCTCCTTTGCTTGCTTTCTTCTCCATTGGGCCTGATGCAGATCTTACTTACACTAGCATCAGTCCATGGATCACAGGGCCGCTACTCCTGATTTACTACAGTGCAAGCCAGCATTTCTAGCAGGGAGAATGGAGGTTCACCCATTTTCTTGGCAATGTCCCCGAGCCTCTCCTTTCATCCAGGCGTGCTGCCAGTGCATCTAGGGCATGGGCTGCCGCGTCTCCGATCTTCTCCATGACCAGACCATTTCATCTTCAAAACAAAAAGGTGGAATATGGGGGTGCAGCATTTCCCACTTTCTCTTCTGGGCCTTCTCTACAAGTAGCCTCTGTTCCCATGAGGGAGTGAAAATAGATGACACACACCAAGCCCCAGTATGGCTGCCTTAGCCCTAAAGCTACACATGCCATTTCCCCATATTTCTAGTACTTTAGCCCCTGATTAGGATGACATTTAGGGCATGATCCAAAGCCCACTGAAGTCAGTAGGAGAACCCCCGCTGAGTACAATGGGCTTTGGAGCAGGCCTTTAAACACATGCTGAAGTCCATCCTGAGTCAGGAAAGCCTCTTAGGCATGTGCTTAAATTGAAATGTGCTAAGTCCCATTGAACAATGTACTCAGAGCTAAGCAGGTGTTTCCCTGGATACAGAACGCTTTCCTGAATCCTTTGTGGCAACTACAATGTATCTTCCAGCGTGCGTGCTATACAGATCTGTCTCATCTTACGCTGGGGTTACGTTCCGCGGTCAGCGCGTAAAGCGAAAACCGCGTATAGTCAAAATTACATTGAGTGTAATGGCGGGCGGAATCACCCGCACTACAGAAACAGTATTTAAATTCAGCAAAGAATCCTGTGGCACCTTATAGACTAACAGACGTCTGTTAGTCTATAAGGTGCCACAGGATTCTTTGCTGCTTTTACAGATCCAGACTAACACGGCTACCCCTCTGATACTTAGTATTTAAATTGTTATTTTTCTCTTTTGTTGTTGTTTTTGCCGACCGCATAAAGCTGAAATCGCACATGTTAAATGCGCCTAAGATACGACAGACCTGTACTCTTTACCCTCTCCTTTCTTTGCAGTCCCCTGGGCAAATACAGTTTTCCTCTTTTGGCTGGTCTTCTAACCACTAGGGGACTGGCTCCATGAGAGGATCTCCTGATATAAGTTTAGGGTGTGAATGTAAACTGAGCCGTATAACTCCCCTGTGGACTCTTATTCAGCAATGAGACTGGATTTTTCCAGTTTAGCTTAAGCAGCTTCCAAAGCGACACACTAAATTGCAAAAAGACACTCATACCGGAATAAGAGTGTCTCCATGGGGAGTTACACCAGTATAACTATAGATGTTTAAATACACGCTACCCCTTATACCACTATAACTTCCTATGTGGACAAGCCCTAACATTCAAATACCTCTTTCCCTGGTTCCAAATCTGGGATTTGTTATTTAGCTAACTTGTTAACTTTCCACAACTCCACCCATTGGTTTCAGAGAAAAATGCTTACATCATTAGCTAGCACAAATCCAAACTGCAGTAGATGCAAGTCCTGAAGCTCAGGACAACGTTCTGCATATCAGCAACACAGGAATATGTTGTAAAAGTCAGGGGTTCCTTGTTGAACGACAGGGCGGACATACAGAATGAAAACGTCCAGTTTGAAAACTCTGTAATTTGTTGACTGAAGCTTTGCAACCTTATTGGCTACAAAAGCAGGTAGGTAAGTGAATATTGTTAAGACAGTAAGAAACTATGTCCATTCAGTTATTTATTACCGCTACAGAGCGGGGGACAGTGACCACCTCAAACAGTAATTTCTGGAAGTCAGGATTACTGTCCTATCCATCATAAATGATGTGCTTCCTGTGTTAGTAACTCTGCAGACAGGTCTGGTATTCAGGGAGTTTTTCCAGTAGTCCCTGTACATCACTCACTTCCCAGTCTGCATTTTTTGATTTTTGCTCCCCTCCCCCCCCGATGTATTATATTTTTCTTTCCTTTAGAAAGCATGTTGAGGGGTTTTTTGTGTGTGTGTTTTTTGTAGTGTCTTAAACTGCTGGGACGAGGCCGGAAACAAGTACAAGGAGTGATGGACACCCTAATCTATGTGTTTAACAAGGAAGCCTTGCCAAAGGGTAATTACAAGTTGCTGAAAGATCTTAAACACAAGAGGAAAACAAAATTCCCTGTTTGACATACATACTTTTCAGTTTGTAAATATATAAATAGCTGCACAGGGAGATATTATTACATGTTGTTGCTATTAGAAGGTGTGTGTTGTTGTGGATTTGCAAAGAAGAGATCAAACAATACAGAGGGGAACACTTTGGCTAATATACATTAAAGCCCTGGTCCTGCAAATACTTGTGCACATTCTTAACTTTACACACAAGTAGTTCCATTTATGTCCTTCAGCAGAACTACTAAGCTGTAGTGCTTAACTTTATGGACATTAAGTGTTCTCAGAACTGGGGCCTGAGCTAAAACAATTCATCATAGAACAATATCTGTTGGAGCAGATTTCCTGGGTATGAAACTTTATTTAAACTATTACAAACACCTAAATATTTATGGCCTACATTTTCTAGAGGTTTTAGGTGCCTCCATTTTTGGGTGGACAGATTCAGGCACCCTTTGAAAATCAGACCCCTTTAAAGGCACCTCAGTTTGGGCAACCAAAATCATGGCACCCAAAAATCATAAGGCAAGATTTTCAAAAGAGATTTTGATAAAGTTCCCAAGAAAGCCTTTTTTGTTTGTTTTTTGTTTTACTGTTATTCAAAACATTGTTTCTCTTTATTTAATGCTGTGTGTGATTCTTTTTCTTTTTCTTAGCAAATGTTCTCGTTTCTACTTTAAAAATATAAAATATATATTTCTTGAAAGGCATTTTTTTGTGGCACAAGGTGACTTTTTACAGAGCTGAAATGAATATGAAATAAGGTCTTATCCCCCTCCTCATCCCCCTGTTAATGTTCTGCTTAGGGAAAATAGCACCCAGACAGATTTAAAAACCAAGAGTATAATCAGAGATAATAAGTCCCCATAATATTAGAATGTTAAACAGGACTCATCATTATCTGTGATGATCTTTTGATGACGTTTTATTCCCGCAGACACAAGTTTGATCTGGCAATTTTGTTTCTAATGTACTGTTAACTGCCACACGCTATTCCTGCTAATGCTCCCCTCGCTCTGCACTTGTTCTCTGGCTTAAAACATTTAGAAAGAAAAATAGCCCCTGCTTGAGCCTGAAAACTGTCAGTACAATTCAAGCGTCAGAATGCCGCACCTTAATTATCATTAGAAACTCAAATGCAATCTATATAATAAACCCTCACTTTGGGAAGGGGAGAATTTATTTTCTCTAACTTGACTGGTTGGGATTTAAAAAAAATAAATAAGGGAAAACCTTGTGTATTTCATTCTGTGGGGCTGATTCACCACTTCATTTACTCTAATTTTACAATGGCATAACTCCATTGACTTCAGCAGGCTGCATCAGCATCCAAGCAGAGTTGAAGCAGGGGCAAACTAATCCCTATAATATTTCTGGGGTCCAACATATACAGTCCTCAAGATACCATCTGCTCCCTAACTTTGTTTGTTTGTTTGGAGAGACGTTCTTGCAACTGCCCGTTGTAATGGCTTCCAGCCCACATAACAAACTAAAATAAAAATAAGGTGGGACGTGGGTGTAAACGTGGTGTTGTTGTTGGCATACAACTTGAATTACTTGGCGGAAAGGTTTTTTATTTCCTTCTTACTTGAATGGCTCCTTTGAAAGGCAGACCTCTCCTTTTGCATTTTTTGTTGTTCGGATTGAATCAATCTTGCGGTCAGCTTCAGGAAAAAAAGTCTCACAATGAGGCGGAATTGACAGGTCTGACAAACAGAGTGATTGATTGTGGTTGGGAAAGTGGTCCTTGAAGTGAGGCATGTAACACAGAGATGCCTTCACTCCACTGGGGGAAATCCAGCAAAGCTTTTTTTCCCAGAACACTGAGCACACAGACTTTATAATGGGTGGCCGTATGAACTTAATAATAGCAACATTGTTGTAACATAAAGCATCTGCCAGGACCTAATATGATTAATTATACGTCTCTCTCTTGCGCTCTCTCTCTCTTTTTTCCCCTCCAGGTAGCTGGAATTTGAAAAACACTCTGCAAATGTAAAAGTGTAACTGTACTGCAGAACTCTGGTTCCCAACAGTGAATTTCCCTGGCCAATAAAGTGTATACACAGTTAAGAAACACACTGCCGAAAGGTTGTTCATTTCCATTCTCCACAACTATGCAGCCAACAATTGCCATGCAATGTACTATTGGCAAATTATATGCCTTCAGCCAGAAGTACATGAAAGAAAACATGAAAATGTCAAACATTCAGAGTTATAGATATGTTAGTGATATACTATGCCAACCAGAGAGGCAGGGTTACTGGTTTTTCAATAGGTAATTTGTTCCAGATAAACCTTGTTTTTAATACTGCAGCAATGACATCACCCAAAACGTACTAAGTGAGTGGTTTTCAACCTGCGGTCCACAGAGGGGCTGCAGACTGTCTAAGGTTTCCACAGGGGCCCACACCTTCATTTGAAATTGTTTAGGAGTCCACAGATTGAACAAGGTTGGAAACCACTGTACTGAGTGGTTGTTCCTTGGCTTTTTAGCACATGACCTGTCTGTGCAGAGAACACTCAGCCTTTAGTGGGTTTGGTGATTGTTTCATTGCCTAAACAAATGGAAAATAAGTTATGATGGCTGCCAGAAATAATTAGATCGATAATTGGAATGTGACTTCCAGTTAATTCTAAAGAAATCACATTTTTGTTCTATTGGCCAAGGCAGGCCTCTCAACACAGGCCTCACTCAAATCCTACAAACTCTCATACAGGTCAAGTATCAGAGGGGTAGCCGTGTTAGTCTGGATCTGTAAAAGCAGCAAAGAATCCTGTGGCACCTTATAGACTAACAGAGGTTTTGCAGCATGAGCTTTCGTGGGTGAATACCCACTTCTTGTGTAGCTTAAATGCCAATCCTAAAAAGATTTACATATGTGCATAACTTTATGTAGGTGAGAAGTCTGGACTATTTAAAATTAAGCACCTGCATTAGCATAAATCTTGGCAGGATTGAGCAAGGCCCCAGTCCTGCAGACTAAGGGTACGTCTTCACTACCCGCCGAAATCGGCGGGTAGCCATCGAACTAACGGGGATCGAATTATCGCGTCTTGTCTGGACGCGATAAATCGGTCCCCGAACGCGCTAGTTCGAACTCTGGTACTCCTGCAGAGCGAGCGGAGTACCGGAGTTCGAAGTAGGAGCCGCGAACGTCGATGGCGCGCCGCGCGGACGCGAGGGAAGCGCGCCAAATTCGAACTAAGGTACTTCGACTTCAGCTACGCTATTCGCGTAGCTGAAGTCGCGTATCTTAGTTCGATCCCTGCCCCTAGTGTGGACCAGGCCTAACATGCTTAATTTTACTGCTCCCACTAGTTCCCTTGATTTCAACCAGAGTACTCAAAGCAATAAAGTTTTTAGTAAATTTGTAAGTGTTGGGAGGATGAGAGCCTTACTTTGCCCTGGTTCACTGGGCTATGCATTCAGTGCACACACCTTGATGAGTTCACATTTAATGATTACATCAATGTAATTAATTGGCGTTTATATAGCACTTTGTTTTCAGAGTGTTGACAAACATTCACTAAGTATTATTATTATGAAGTATACTTTAAATGCAGTGATCGCATACTTTATTTCACACATGATAAAACGTAAACTCCCATACAAGAGTGCACAGCACTACACTAAATCCAATAAACCCAATTGCAAATGGGTGCAGTAATTAGGAAGTTAACCTGGCAAACAAAACTGGAAACTATAAATAAATAAATAAATGACGCTTGGCTTGGAGTGAGAAACCTCAGAGCATTCCCGAGAGCAGCCGAGCAGCCCATCGAGGTGACTGTGTCTGCTCCGGGCGCACACTCTTAAAACTAGACATTGTCTGGGGTGTGCCCTGTTGCAGTCACCTGCTCTGTACCTTTTCGGTGGGTTATATTTCACCACCTGTCTCCGGCATGGGACTGGGGTCTCTCTACGCCAAAAAGCCGCGCCACCCGCCACCCCCCCCCCCCCTTTCCTTTTAGCGCTGTCATGATCTTGCTGGGCTGGGATGGGCTGTGCTTGTAAAGGGGGGCGTGTCTCGTCCCTTCTATGGGTGGAAATAGGTCCGGTTCAGCCTGGGATCTGGCATTGTTAGCGCCAGGGAGAGGAGGGCCGCCCAGGGCCCTTTAAGCATCTCCCCTCCTACCAAGCTAAGCTCCCCCCACGGCGTCCGATCCCGCCCCGGGGTCCCTGGCAGGTCCCGGATTGGTGGGGAGGGTTGGTCCCTTTGAAGTGTGGCTGCTGATCTGGGCTATTTGACGTGTTGATAGGGGAAGGGGAAGGTTTTTGTCTTACCGGGGCCGGTGCTGCTGCTGCCGCCACCGCCCTGCTCAGCTCGGCAGCACTGCGGAGCTCGCCCCGCAGCCCCCGGAGCTCGCCTCCCTCCCTTTCCCCTCCCCCCTTACCCTACCCCACCCCGCCCGGCTCTCTCCCCCTGCAGCCTCCTCCAAATGAGCGGTTCGCCCGCTGGATCTAACCCAAGGACATCGCAGAGCAGCGGAGGGGAGAGCGCACCGTCCCCAGCAGCAGCAGCAGCCTGTCCGGCGCTCTCTCACCTGCCCCCGGCGGACCCCCTGCGCCAGGCGAACCGGCTCCCCATCAGGGTCCTGAAGATGCTCAGCGCCCACACCGGCCACCTCCTGCACCCGGAATACCTGCAGCCTCTTTCCTCCACGCCCGTCAGCCCCATCGAGGTCAGTCCCGGCCGGGGGCCCCCAGCCGTTCTGCCTGCCCCGGAGTCGCGCCTTTATCCTCCTGCCCCGGGCAGGGATCGCACCCGGACTGGTCCCCGATCCACCTTGCCCAGGACCGCCCCGGTCCGCTCTGCTAATCGGAGCCGCTCCTCGTCCCTTCCCCGGCCCCTTGGTGCGAGCTGGCCGGTGCCCCGGAGCGCTGCCCTGGGGCAGGGCGCACGGTGCCTCCCCGAAGTGCGGTGCGCCTTTGCGCGCACACCCCGCAGCGGGGGATGGCACCAGGCCCCCTCGCTTCCCTTGTTTCTCTCCCTCTCTCGGCGCTAGGAAGCTCCGGGCTCCTGCGCCCTCCTGGGGGCACGCTGGGGTGGGTCGCCCCGCCCTGCACCTCTCTGGGAGAGCCTAAGGAGTCCGGGCGACTCACACGGCACCGGGGTCCCTCTCCTCGATTTAGCTGCCAGGTTTCCAAGCGAAGTTCCGGAGCGGGGCGAGTGGAAGGAGCAAACCCTCTGTACCCTGCCGGGGGGTAGAGCAGCAGGGCGAGCCTGAGGCGAGCCTTCCCTTGGCGAGGGTCCAAAGGAGAGAGACGGGGCTGGGGCTCCTCCTGCTGGGGACCAGCAGGGGCTGAGAACCCCGAGACCACCCGGAACGGGGGGGTTGGGAAGGGGCTTCGCTTCCCACTCCAGTCTCAACCCCATTGGCACCCTGCAGCTGGGGAGTTACCCCCAGTGTCTCCCCGAGGCTGTGGGGGTCTGAGAGCGCCCCGGGGCTGAGCCCGTCTCTGTCCCCAGCCTTGCGCTTGGGAGCTGCGGACTCCCCCCCCCCCTTTGGGGGGCTTTGCGCGCGGCTCGGAGTGAGCCGCGGGGTCCCATCACTGCGCCCCGGCTCACCCGCGCTCTGACCTCTCTCCCCGCAGCTGGACGCTAAGAAGAGCCCGCTGGCGCTCCTGGCACAGACCTGCTCCCAGATCGGCAAGCCGGACCCGCCGCCTTCCTCCAAGCTCAACGCGGTGACCGCCAACGGGCTGCCCGGCGCGGACAAGGAGCCGGGCGCCCGCTCCACCTCCTCCGCCCTCAAGCAGCTGGGCGGCGGCGGCGACTCCCCGGCCGAGGACAAGTCCAGCTTCAAGCCCTACTCCAAAGGCGGCGGGGACCCCCGCAAGGAGGGCGGCTCGGCGGGCGCGGGCCCCGGCGCGGACAAGGCAGGGTTCCGGGTGCCCAGCGCCACCTGCCCGCCCTTCCCGCCGCATGCGGCCGCCGCCTCCTCCCCGGGCGGCTCCCGGGGCAGCTCCCCGCAGCACGGAGACTGCAAGGGCCAGGAGGACAAGAAGGAGCCCGAGGCGGCGGCCAAGCCCAGCCCCGAAGCGGCGCCGGGGCCCGGGGGCAGCGGCTTGAGCCGGGCCGGCGGGGGCGCAGGGAGCGCAGACACCGGGGCGCACGGCGAGGCCGCCTCGGGGCGCAAATCGGAGCCTCCGGCCCTGGCGCCCGCCGGCCACGTGGCTCCGGTGTCCCCCTACAAGCCGGGCCACTCCGTCTTCCCCCTGCCCCCTTCCAGCATCGGCTACCACGGGTCCATCGTCGGGGCTTACGCCGGCTACCCGTCCCAGTTCGTGCCCGGCCTGGATCCTACTAAAGCCGGCCTAGTGAGCAGCCAGCTGCCGGGGACCTTGGGCTTGCCCGGCAAGCCGCCCAGCTCCAGCCCGCTGACCGGGGCCTCCCCGCCCTCCTTCATGCAGGGATTATGCAGAGACCCCTATTGCTTGAGCTACCACAGCGCCTCGCACCTGGGCACCAGCAACTGCTCCAGCTGCGTGCACGACCCCGGCAGCCTGAAAAGCGGATACCCCCTGGTGTACCCCACGCACCCCCTGCACTCCGTCCACACCACCCTGTCCTCCAGCGCCACCCCGAGCCTGCCCAGCCACCCCCTCTACACCTACGGCTTCATGCTCCAGAACGACCCCTTGCCCCACATATGCAACTGGGTGTCTGCCAGTGGACCCTGCGACAAGAGGTTTGCCACCTCGGAGGAACTGCTCACCCACCTACGGACCCACACGGCTCTGCCCGGGGCGGAGAAACTCTTGGCTGGCTACCCTACCTCTGGTCTTGGCTCTGCGGCATCCTGCCACCTCCACCTCCCACCCACCGCCCCAGGGAGCCCCAACACTTTACCGGGATCCCTGTCTTTGAGGAGCCCACACACTTTGGGACTAAACAGGTACCACCCTTATGGCAAGAGCCACTTGCCCACAGCCGGTGCTCTGCCAGTGCCCTCCTTGCCAGCAGCTGGACCCTACTACTCTCCATATGCGCTGTATGGCCAAAGACTAA
This sequence comes from Platysternon megacephalum, assembly GCA_003942145.1. NCBI lineage: Eukaryota > Metazoa > Chordata > Testudines > Platysternidae > Platysternon > Platysternon megacephalum. The sequence goes on from QXTE01000071.1 coordinate 5,686,334, forward strand.
CTTCAGCTTCCGCGCTTGGATATCAGTAACTAAAGCACCCCGTCTCCTCGCCCTCCCCCGCTCTCCTTCCCTTCCTTGGACTGTGTATTTATTTACTGTATGTTAGCTTAAAGCTGGGAATATTAAGTGCATTAATATACCAATGAATCAATGGTAGGCAAAAAGTCTGTGTCTAAAAAAAAAAAAAAAAAAATCCTTTCCTTTGCAGGTGTGGGGCTTTTCTTTTTCCTTTATTTTCCCTTTTCTTTCTTCTTTTGAAATTCTATTTTATTGTGTCCCCTCCCCAGGAAGTCCTTGCATGGCCTCTTTTAACAAATACATTTTCCCCTCCCTCATTTTATCATTTTGAAATTCCGTTTCTCTTTGTTTGTACAGTTAACAGAGATGTGATTTTTTTTTTTTGTAATGTATTTTGGGGAAGGGGCAAGGGCGGTGGGGAGGGAGGAAGGGCAGCTGGGAGAACGTCTATGGCAGTGCTACCCCAGAGCTCTCTTCATCCCAAAATGTGGCACTGTCTGCAAAAGCCAAGGAGACCTACTGATCGGGACAGTGGGTGGACGCTCCCTGCTTCTTTCTGTAGTTTGGAAAAGGACATAGGAAGTGCCATACTGATTCAGACCAGTGCTCCTTCATCTAGTCCGGTATCCTGTCTCCTGCTCTCCCATGCTTGGAAAATCTGCCTTGCCTTCCAGCACCAGTGGGCTCCTGTACAGACCTAGAACTAGTCTACCAGTCAGCCTGGTCTCTGGACTCCCCTGATAATACGGAAGGAGTCCGCTGATGTCCTGGGATAAGGTGTAATGGCTGTGCCACTGCAGATGACTTGCTTTCGCTCGTTGATCCACCACAGGGCACCTGATCAAAATTAAAAGATGTGGATTATGAATTTGGTGTCCGTGGCTCGCTGATGGGGGCGGGGGAGAAGAGACCCTTCACAGCTGCAGAAATAGCTAGGAGAGAGCCGCCCAGCCTGGTACAAACTGGGTCATTTAATCCAGCGCCCAGGGCCAAATCCATCTTGATCTGATTTCTACAGGCCCAGTCTACATACCAAAAACCCCCATCCCCAAGCCCCAGCTTTTCTTGACCTACAGGAATGAACCATGAATGGGGTGCAGAGCCTGCCCCCCTCCCATCCCCACTCTAACGCAGCAGGGAAGGCTGCGGATCATTTTGGGTGAATAGAGCTCCATCTTGGTAAGTCTTATTTTGTTAATAAATGAATACTTGGTTATATTCACCCTGTGGTGTGTTCTCTCTTGCATTTTCTCGCCCATTTCCCCCACCCTCTTGTCTTTATACAAATCGCCTCCATTTGCCAGGCACTTCCTTTGCAGCAGCCGGAAGGTTTTCCATGAAAAGTGAGCCACTAACTGTGACCACAAATGATTTGGGGGAAGAAGGGAAAAGCCCACAATGTTGTTGTGAATGTCACTCCTGAGTGCTGCGGCTTTTGTTCCCTGTAACAAATGGAATGGTGTTGGGTGCAGTTTTTACACAGGCAATATGAAAAATGAAGGGCAAGAGATTGTAACTGAAGAGGAATAAGAGCTGCAGAAGCAGCTGGTGGAGGGTTTTTTGAGGATGGGGGGGGGGAAGAGTTGGTGGAGGTGGAGGCTTGAAGGGTTACAGCACCACCTAGTGGCAGAGAGAAGCCCAGTAGCGAATTTATTTCTCTACCCCTTGTCCTACTTACACCTATTCTACCTGCACCGCAGTGATGCACCTGGAAAAGAGCAAGTGCAGCAGATGAATCCCTGCTGGCACTGCCTGTTTGCTCATCTGAGTAACGCCAGGCACTGGGTATTATAACGGTACCTAGCAGCTCCTGAGTACAATTTATATGGCCCTATACAGCATTTTACAAATGTTTTTGATCATCTCAGCAGCACTCCGAGTTAGAAAATTATCCCCACTTTGCAGATGTTGGGCTGGGGGAGGTCAGGGGTGAGAGTGCTTAGTCCTAAATGGAGTAGACCAGTCCCTCCTGGGACTAGACAACTGAATCGAATTAGAATCATGGAGTCCCAGGCCAGAAGGTATCATTGTGATCTAACACAGGCCATTGAACTTTTCCAGAACAATTCCTAGAGCATTAGGGTGTTAAGGATACCATTATCACCATTCCTGACCCAATTATAACGGTCATCACTGGACAGTATGGAGCTAACCGTGCAGAAAGGGATGGCTGGTACCTTGGTTCATTATTATTAATAGATATGCTCGTGTGGAGGTTTTGCTCATGTCATACCAGGCATGGTTATAGAGAGAAGGGGTGAGAATGCTTTTAAGAACCAGGAGCAGCTGTACAAAGATCCAAAGCCCCTCAGAGTTTCTCTAGCTATTCAATTCCAGATCATCTCTGTAACTGCAGCCATGAGAAGGAATTTATATATGGCTGGAAAAGCAACATAAACGGGTTCCCATATCTGTTCCTATACCTAGCTCAGTGTCTCCCCTAAGGTAAATGTGGGTGCCGCAGAGAGTGATTTTTCACCGTGCAGGCAGAGTGAATGAGAACATGTTTGATAAATGAGTCTGAAATCCGTATCCTTCCCATCCCCATCCCGCTTGGCAGAAAAGATTACAAGCCGCCCAACAGCATCTGTCTCCGCAGCGCACTGAGCTTGCCGCCGCCAAGCTCGGAGCAGTTTGCGAAATGGAAACCTGGGTTGTTTTGGAAGGAAAGGGACAAGGTGAACCACCTCGCCCTGGCTGGTCGGCTGGGATGGAAAGGCAGAACCTACCGCTGCCCCCTCTTCCTGTGGTGGGGGGGATGTTCTGCCCTTCCAGGGAGAGAGGCCTGTTTTAGCTGATCTCTGCAGGTTTTAGCAGTAGTGGGATCTCCATAGAAATATCTATCTTGCTGCACCTAATGTGTGTGTCTCACCTGCGAGGGCTTTAATCCTGTTGCATAGGGGTGAATCATGGAATTAATTTTAGTTAATTACTCTCTGTAATATGTGTCTTGTGCCCTGTATTTAAATTTCTGGGTGTTCCTCCAGCTGAAGAGAACATGCTTAAACAGGGACTGCTCGCCAAACGCAATCTTTTTTTTTTTAATTCCACTATTCATCCAAATTGTGCTGCGGGCAGGCAGCATGTGAGCGAGAGCGCACACAGAAGCACTTGAGATACGCTGGGGTGTGGCCAAGCTGTCATTCCCCCTGCTCCCCTATCCCTGGCCATAAGAGACTCCAGGCAGTTTCCCATGTCCTCACTCTAGGGAACACCACCACCCCTAGGCTGTTCAGGGACATCATGGTACCTTTGGGGCTTGGAAGACCCCAGACACACCCTGCCCTTCCTTACTGCAGGAAGTTTTAAATGTGCTTACGAGAATTCAGGGGCTGGAGATAGCTGAATAACTACAATCCCAGGGGCTTCCCATCTGTAAAACTGGCCCAGTTCCCCCCCCCCCCCCCCCCCCCCCCCCCCCCCCCCCCCCCCCNAGGAGCTGGGGTACTGCCCTGGTGAGAGGAAACTGTAACTTGCCAACCACCAGTGCTGCAGGTAGAATTGATCAGGGAACAATGACCCCAAGTCGGCACTTGGTTCTGCAGTCCTGTGCAATGTATATGATGTTACCATCAACAGGGATTAGGTGCATGCACCCAGGCTGCAGGACAGAGTGGGTCTTTCCAGCCTGCCCCATTCACCACAGTCCTTCCCCCCAAAGGATTTCCTGCTGCAGCTGCTTTTCACAGGGCCAGGATGGTAACAGTTTAATGGGAGGGTGGCTTCTCTTCCCTTTCCTTCTGCTCACATTTTCCCTTACACCCACCTTCCCTCAACTTGAACTCTGACTACAGGTGAATAAACTGCCTGCTGGTTCTGCTTCCTTGCCTTCCCCAGCTGATGGCACAGAGCAGGCCACAAGTCACTGGAAATAAAGGGGACCCTTCAAGAGGAGACGGTCATTGCCCAGATGGCTGGGCAGAGAGAAGGTGCGTCATGAGGGTGGGGGGCGTTCCAGCCTGGGTCAGTTTTCAGGGATGTGGCCCGGGTGCTGAGGTTTACAGCGTGGCCACTTTTCCTGATTGTTTTTTGTCATCTCTTGCTGCAGTCGGGGAAGCGGATGGGAACTACGGGGAAGGGCGACTGGTTTATCCGAGTTTTGGATTTCAGATTAGTAAATTCCATGGTGTGCCTCTAAGGCACTGGAGAGAGACTACGCTGATGGCTGGAAGGAGACCAGTGCTTTGCGCTAGGCATGGCCTGCAGCTGGACAAACAAAGTTGCCTTTGTGAGAGTGGTGCAGCAGCACGTCCGTGTGTGTGTGTAAGAGCCTACAGCCCCGATCCTGCATATGCTGACCTTTACACACCAGAGCTGCTCATTTGGGGGTAAGGCATTTGCAGGATCAAGGCCTCTGTTTGCTGCCCATGATGCAGGGCTCATCTTTTCAGCAGAGCGGTCGCCTGAGCTTGGTCAGACTGGAGGTTTTTCCTGGATCCGGGGGGAGGCGCTGCTGGGGCTGTGCAGGGTGAGCCATGTGGCTAATGATTTGTCAGTGCCGTCTAATCATCATGCCCTGATGCCCCAGCAATGGCATGTGATATATGGTTAAATACTAAGGAAGCTGTGAATATCTGCGAGAGGTGGGAGGAGGGGGGGCTGAGCGGGAAAGGGCATGAAGGAGGAACAAACTGTTTTGTCTCGGCGTTTGCACTATCATCTCGGGCACGGCACATGGTTGTGGTGCCTGACCATGTGCTTCTCCCTCCTGCCCCAGATTCTCCTCTGCCAGGAGCCAGCAAAAGCTGAAGAGTCCAGGATCTTGCTACACCCTTTCTGTGTCGAACCGCTGGGGTACCCCACGGATGGGGGCTTGCACAAAGGGGCTTCATAATCCAGGGCTGGTGCCATCACAGGCTGTTACCACAGGCGTTTTATTCAATTGACTCTCCCCACAGTAACAAGGTGCTTTAATTATCGCCAGAGCCTGCACGTGAAGGCACCATCCCATTTGCAGCAGCATCTCATCACGGCAGGAGGGAGTGGGGCAATGAGAGGACCTAGAAGGAGCAAAGCCCAAATGATCTCCATGACTAGCACAACTGGCAGGAGAGTTCACAGCAGGACAAGGGAAAGGCTGAACTGACCGGGGCCCTGATTCAGAAAGGGATGTAAGCAAGCACCTAACTAACTCTAAACAGGTGAGTTGTCTTACTGAGATCAATGGGGGCGCGTCAGGGCTGGCAGCTGGGAGGTTTGAAAGATCCGCCCTGTAGGAAGGACAAGCGGAGCTGCTTTAGCTCCCTGCTGGAGCAGTCCATTCCTTTAGGAATAATTTCCTAGGTTAATGGGACGGAGAGAGTGGGACCAGATGGATTAGCCCTCTACAATGAAGTTGTCGTTTTTCCTGGTTCCCTTGGAGATCTGCCCTTTGGGGGACATTAAGCCCCCACTTGAAAATGTAGCTGACTTGAAGAGATCCTTCCCGAGTTTGGACTCCCCATGCAATTCAACCACTGGGGCACAGTTCCGATACGTCCATACACCAGGGTTGCAACTCTCTAAATTCCTTGGTCTTCATGCAGGAAAATTCCCCATGGCAGTTGTTTCCTAAAGACTGCAGTACCAGCCCAGACTGTGTAAACACTGCAAAGTCTCCTCTGATGCCAGTCAACACGCTGTGACTTTCTCTGCTAGGAAATGATTGTGTTGCCAACTCCCCATCTAATGAACGCCCTGGTTACTGCAGAATTCATCTTCTAATAAGAGCTCTGGGATGCACTTTATTAATTATTCTAACAATCTGCACTCCACAGTTTCAGTTTGATTTGATTTCAGCCTGTCTTTCTGCAAAATATATGGCTGAGTGCATCGGATAACGTATGGCTTAATTTAGAGTTGTACGGGGTTGAATTACCATTTTCATAATGTGCTGTGCATTAATGTGTGACATCATTTACACAGAAAAATGTGCCTGGTTTCAAACTTATTGTGAAAGCAAAAACCACCTAAAGGCAACACAGTGAACCAAAACTGAGCCTTTCAACCCCAGATGGCAGTGGGTTTTGTTGGAGGGGAAAGGGGGGAGAATGTTGCTCAGATAACACAGGTGGGTGTTAGGACATTGGTAAATGCATGTTTGGATCTGTATTGGCAGCAAGCAGCTCGCCTCATTATTGCATAACAACAACTTTTCCAGCTCGCCCTGAATTGCAGGAGACCTCCAGTGGTTGACACTCAGTTGACCCTGCTCCCAGCTCTCTCCCATGAATGGCTATAATAACACCAGCTGTCCGTTACTCAAACTCTGACTGAGGAGGAAAAAGCACTGATTATCCAAATACAGTCATTAAAGGGGAAATGTGTTTTTAGGACTGTCAGAGTGATTAATGAGGGTTAGCAATCCTTGCAAATGCACTTGTTTAGTCTAACTGGCAGCCTCTATTTTCCTATTGATTTATTGCAGCAGTTGCTGAGGCCACAGCGTGTGTGTGTGTGGAAAGAGCCAGGACACTTCACAACTGTGTGCTATTTAAACAGAAACCATGCAAGATTTTGTTGCTGGGGCAGGGGGACGGGGGGAGGAGGATCAAATGAAAGGCATGGTGCGCTTTTGCTTTGACTCTGCCTCCGACCCAAAGCGAACAAAGGCAACATTATACCTTGTGCTGGAAAAGGAGTGACTTGGATGCACACGCAGAGCAGTTCCTGCATGCTGCGCTCCTTATAAATATCCCCATTGGTAAAGGCTGAAGTCAAGCTGACCGCAGAATGATCTGCCCACCTAATAAATATGTGAATGAAAGCGGAAGACGTATTTTTTTTTCCTCTCTTCAGCACACAGATCCCTGGTGTTTTTCAGGTGAGGCAGCGGTGTCTGCCCACAAACGCACACAGCATTTCAAAGGAGAGAGTGGGGCACAAAGTTATGTGCCCCTCAAGAGCATCTGACACACACATGCCAAGCGAAGGTCACACGGGCATGCTGGGCAGAGGCGAACAGGGGAAGACTAGGAGTTCTCTTAGCCACAGAAAGAAGCTTTTCTTTTCTTTTCTTCCCCCATATTAGTCCTGGTGGAAGCAGCAGCCCTGGAGACTAAAGTCCTGCATTTATCCCCAGAAGTGGGACAGGGTGGACAATGCCAGCCCCATGCCAGGGTACCCCCAGTGCTGGCCTAGAAGGGCTATTTCTAGGGGGCAGAGGGGAGATCAGTCTCCAGGGCCTATTCCGCCCTCTACTGATGCTGCCAGCAGAGAGGACACTAGTGCTAGGCATCGTGGTGTCTTTAGAGGCCAGCAAACATCTGCCCATTGTGCTGACTTTTGGTTGCTAGACTCACGGGCCCATATTCAACCTGGTGGCCTGGAGCTGATGCGAAGAAGCTCCACATGTAACAAAACGAAGCATCCTGGAGATAACACGGACAGGAGGGACGTCCTGTAGGTGGCCCGAGAGGGAAATAAGACCCCTTGGCTACAGTGGTGCAAAGTGGCAGTGTTGGGTGCAAGTACCCGGAACGTCAGCACGGCACAGTGCCACAGCTGCAGTGTCCTTTGGCGAGCTGCACTGGAGCAGTTGATGAAACGCCGGGCGGTACCAGAAGGAGTTGGGCTCCCAGGACCCCTGGTTACAGGGAGCAAAGCAGGTAAAGTGGCAACACTCAAGGGAGCCCTGGCTGCAACAGACAAATAGGGAGAGGGGGTTGTAACTGCCAACATGTAAATTGGGACTTGCTTAAAGGACAGAGAATTCCGTTCCTCCGTCAAGGGGGTGTGTAACTCTCGTTACCCTTAATGGGAGCTGTGCGTGCCATGGGGAGAGGGGACTAGACCCTGTGGTTTGACGAGGTACGGGAGCATATTCCTGACAGTGCCACACCCACAGTGGATGTTATAAAGGGTTAGATAATTCTACGGCCAATAATACATGTGCTAAGATCAAGGCAATTGCATCTCATGCTTCAGGGCTGCAGGAGACTAGAGGAAATTCCCACCTGAGCCCACAGCATTGCTCATATGGCTAGTTGGGCTCATCTTCAACCAAAGCACCAACCAGTCAGAGACAGGATTCTGGACTAAATGGATCATTCATCTGGTCTGGTAAAGGATTTGCTATGTTCCTAGGTGTTTAAGGGTTCAAAGGTCTGGGGGTGGGGTGGGATACATGCCCGAGTCTGTAATTTGGAGTAAAACAGGGTTCAAATCTGCACAAACCCTGCAGGACTGGATCTGTGCAGAGCAAACATGGGGAGACTATAGGCAGGGCTGGGGCTGAGTGAAGCTGCATGTGCTAAGAGCGGGCACAGAGGAGAACTGGAAAGCAGTCAGTGAATTATTCAATGCCCAAGGGTTTGGGCGCAGCCCATTCCAGCTGCAAACACGGCATGTGGATGGAGAAGGAACTGCAAAGAGTAAGCCAGGGAAGAGCAACAAAAAGAACCGGAAGGGACAGAGTCCAGAAGGCAGCGGTGAAGGAGCCATGAAGACGAGGAAAACATGGAGCATGTAGGAAAGATTTCACCAAGGATTACTGGGGAATGGCTACTGTCATTTCCTTGATTAAAATAGATTTATTCGACAGATTCTTGGCATGTGTAAATCAGCATAGCTGCACTGAAGTCAATCGAATTGTGCCAATTTACACCAGCTGGGGATTAGGCCCATTGACTTGATAACGATAATAATAGTGCTTAAGCATCAGGTGATCTCACAGTGCTTTACAAAGGAAGTCAGCATTATTATCCACAGTGCGCAGAAAGGGAAACTGAGGCCATGAAGTGATTTGGCCAGTGTCACCGATCGGGCCAGTAGCAGAGAGGAGAATATAACGCAGTCCGGTGCTGTACCACTAGGCCACACTGCCTTGTAGATTTACACCAACTGGGGATCTAGCCCACTGATGTCAGTGGAGCGATCCTGATTTACACCAATGGGGAGTCTGGCCCATTGTTCCTTTAGAGGTTGCAGACAGTCACATTACATGTGGAAAAAACAGCATTGTTATAAACATGCTTTTGTTAGGCTATAAATCAATCTCAGGGTTACTGAGAAACAGCCCCCAGGTCAATCCATAATTGTCCTCTCTGAGGTTACTTGCACCTTCCTTTGAAACATCAGGGACTGGCCCCTCCTGGAGATAGGAGACTGCATCAAAGGACAGATATCTGCTGTAGGGACCGCCATACCAGGTCAGACCAGTGGCCTGTCTAGTGCAGCCATTCAGCTGGTGGCAGTCTGGAAAATGCCATTGTGCTAAGCCAGTGGTTCTCAGACTTTTGTAGTGGTGACCCCCTTTCACACAGCAACCCCCCTTGTAAATTAAAAACACTTTTTTTATATTTAATACCATTATAAATGCTGGAGGTGAAGCAGGGTTTGGGGTGGAGGCTGACAGCTCACAACCCCCCAAGTAATAACCTCACGACCCCCTGAGGGGTCACGACCCCCCAGTTTGAGAACCCCGGGGTTAAGCTAAGAGGACATGGAGATAGCATTACTTGCCCTGTTTCTCTGCAGAATGTGGCCTTGTTAGCTTCCATTCAGCTTTACATGGCAACGTTTGTAAGTTATATTTGTTCATTATTGTGATGCATGGTTAATAGTTATCCCTCTGTTTACTATCATGACAAATAACTGAAGAGACATAATTCCATATATACAAATGTCTCAGCTAAATTCTCACTGGAGATCTCTGGGGGAGAGATTCAGCTGACAGCTTGGTTTACAAAGTACTGTATAGTTCTTTAGCTTGATTCAGAATAACAAACAGATTTCCACAGACCATAATATTTTCTAACATGGCAATTATGAAAACTACCCAGAGAAGCTTCGCCATGACTTCATACCACCTTAGAGTATGGGATCGGAGAAGCTAAACCAGGGCTTGCACGCTACATAAACCGGGCAGATCTGGCCTCTGCAAAGATGCACTAACCTCAAAGACACCATTGTGTCACAGGCTGTTAGAGGCTCTCGTGGTGGGGCCCGAGACAGAACTCTACTGCCGTTGTACCCACTGACAGCCAGACTGAGCGTTATCAGCCAAGCAAAGCAAGGTCCTACACTCAATTTGATGGCATATCTCTGTTTGGATATTGGGATGTAATGCAATAACGTTTGAATGCCGCATCCAATCGAATCCAAAATTTCAGAGAATGTTCTAGGCATCAGTGGTTTTGATTTTGGTGAAAATCGGAGAACTGGAAGGAGGAAATGGAGGACACACAGAGCCCCTGGCATCTGGTTAGCAGTCAGCAGCTTCAAGCAGGTCTATAATTGCGTATAGGTCAAAGGCCTGGCTGCTGGTGCCATTAACACCCAACGAGTAAACAACAGCCCCATCTCAGTAATGCCCATTCTCCCAATAGAGTTTAACATGCTGACACCCTGAATGACTTTGTGACAGTGTACCCCATAAGGCTTTATGGGGGGGGGGGGCTCATAAATGTATGTATGATATAACTGGAATAGGGTTTTGCTACATAGGCCATGTAACATATCTATGTAAAGGTTATGATCTACTGGTTATGTTCATCCTAGTTGTATGCAGGCACCATTTGTGTGTTCAAAGTTATGAACATTGGCTATATAATTGCTTGATTTCTAAGTGGCCTTAGTTAGAACATTTGATCACTTCTTGGGAAAGGAATGTGCAAATTAAGTGTTCAATCAGGGAGCACTTAACAGACAAAAGAGCTTGGAAGACTCCAATCCACATAAGAAGTCTACCTGAGGACGTTCAAGGCAGCATGTGGGTAATGGCTGCTACCTGCAAGTCCTGAGTCATGCATGGGCATGTGACCTGCCCATGTGATTCCGAATCTCCATTTTGTGACTGGATTCTACAGAGGGTGAGGAGGGGGTCTCCACCCACAAGAGACAGTCTATTTAAACCCGTGGGAGACCCCTCCATTTTGTCTTCAGCTGGCTAAAGAAGGAGCCTCTCCACCCCCCCAGGGTACTTGAAGGAAACTGGAACAAAGGACAGTAACTACAGGGGGTGTGAGTAACTGCTGGACCCAGGCTAAAAGAAGATTAGCCTGTAAAAGGGAACATTTTGGAACTGGTGAGGATCTTATCTGTATTTAGTGCAATTAGACATAGATTTGCGCATTTTATTTTATTTTGCTGGGTAACTTACTTTGTTCTGTCTGTTACTACTTGGAATCACTTAAATCCTACTTTCTGTATTTAATAAAATCACTTTCTACTTATTAATTAACTCAGAGTATGTATTAATACCTGGGGGAGCAAACAGCTGTGCATATCTCTCTATCAGTGTTATAGAGGGCGAACAATTTATGAGTTTACCCTGTATAAGCTTTATACAGGGTAAAACGGATTTATCTGGGTTTAGACCCCACTGGGAGTTGGGCATCTGAGTGCTAAAGACAAGCACACTTCTGTGAGCTGTTTTCAGGTAAACCTGCAGCTTTGGGGCAGGTAATTCAGACCCTGGGTCTGTGTTGGAGCAGACGGGTGTGTCTGGCTTCAGCAAGACAGGGTGCTGAAGTCCTGAGCTGGCAGGGAAAACAGGAATAGAAGTAGTCTTTGCACATCGGGTGGCAGCTCCCAAGGGGGGTTCTGTGATCCAACCCGTCACAGACTTATCTCCCAGAAAGAAAGAGAGAAAGAGAGAAAAGAAACAATAAGGGAAGTGGGGGAGGAGAATGGGGAACCCCAGAATAGGAGGAGGGGGAAATGGGGGCACACAGACCCCTTGGTGGGGGTAGGGAGAATGGGGGACCCTGGTATGGAGGGAAAGGGGATATGGGGGGGACACAGAGCCCCTGGCATATGGTGGAGGAGCGGATGGGGGTCGCAGAGCCCCTGTCATGTGGCATAGATGGAAATGGGAGGGGGCACACAGAGCCCCTGCTTGGGGAATGAGGTTCACGTGTGGGCACAGGGAGCTCCTGGTGGGGTAGCAGGACTGGTGGTGCACAGGCAGCCTGGGTGATGGAGAGATGCCAGGAGCCCCTGGTGGGCACAAAGAGCCTGTCTGACAAGCTACAGAGCACACGCCGCCTTATCGTTATTATTTATCTTACCACAGCGCCCCACGGCCCCACCGGAGAACGGAGCCACAGGAGGTCAGGCCAGAGTGAGCCAGCCCCTGCTGCAAGGAGCCTGGGGTCTCAGTGGAGGTGATGAACAACGGCAGGGAGGGGAAACGGGCCTGGAGAGGGGAAGGGACTTTCCCAAGGACACAGAGCAGGGCAGCAGGAGAGTCGGGAATGGTACCGAGGTGTCCTGGTTCCTAGGCCAGCGGCTCACCCGCTGCACATGCTGCCTGGTCCCTGCTGGCCTTATCAGCTATGAATCACTCACTAAGGAGATTCCACGCCTGCTCCTTCAAGAGCCAGGGATTCCCAGTGAGAATGCAAGGCTGTAGCTTTAAAGAAGCAAAGCCTGGTGGGATCCCGGTGGTGGATATAAGGCCTGCTTTCTGCCAGCAGCTCCCTTCTGGGTAGGTTCTGCTGGTGAGGGACTAGGGGAGGGAACCTGGGAAGGCAGTGCTGAGTGTGGAGGAACGTAGGGACTGGAGCCTTCATAGCTTTTATTTGCTTTTCCTTGTTTTTTGTTTTCTAAGAGCAAAACTCTGGGCTTCTTTTGTGTGCTACAACTGCTGAGTCTGCTCTTCCTGCTTGCTTTATCTCTTTCCCTAAAGCACCCACAGCCTATGGTTTTAATTTAACTTTTTTTTTTGGGGGGGGGGGGGAGAAGGGAACAAACTTTCTTACAGTGGCTGGTAGTTTGTTGAGGGAGAGTGGGCAAATCCAGCTATTTATTTATTGCCAGGGCCTTCCTGCTATCTGACTGCACCTGTTTTATGAGCGGCTGTAATGCATGCAATGGAAAGGCCAGCATGGGTAATAATTAATGGGTCAGTGGTAGGTAGAGGGCTAATAGACTGTCCACCGTGCCTACAAATATCAGATTGCTGGGTGCAGAGCCAGCCATGCTGATGGGAGCCATGTCTTTACTAGCGCTCATAAAAGTGACTAATTGTTTTTGCTGAAGTGATTGTTACCTTTGTAGCTTCTCGTTCCAATTATCTGCACAGTTTCAGTGACGTCTGTTGGTCTGGAAAAGAAAAGAGTCCAGGTTCTTCTCTTCTCCCCCCACCCCCCAGGTGGAAAGAGTCATGAGTAAACTGCTGATTTATCCCAGACACAAGCTGATCTAATGCTGTAAGAGTGTTCTGGCCCACCCTAGAGAGTGAAGCCCTGGCCTTGCAGGGGTGGGAATGGAAAGTTTTTCACAGCAGACCTTTGGGAAAGTGACTTGAAAAGAACTTCAACCCCCTTTGGGCTGCAGATCCTTTTTTTAGGTGATGACTGAATTGTATATTGGAAATGTTTTCTTCCAGCTGTACAAACGTGTTGTGTGCTCACGCCATAGCATCAGAATGCTACTAGTCTTCATCTGTGTTGATAATGCCTGAAGGTTAGTGGCACAGAGAGAGAAAAGGATCCTGCTGTCCTTTCAAATTCATTCTGGGGGCAATCAGTTGTGACTCGGTAATTCAGGCTGCATCCACATTTCTGTTATAAGCCCTATTTTCACCTCCCTCTCTAACCCTCTATTGGAGTAATATGAGAGAGAGAAGATAGGTGAGGTGATATCTTGTACTGGACCATCTTCTGTTGGTAGAAGGGAAAAGCAGTAATACATATATATGTTTTTAGTTTTGCAGAAGGTAATACTTAAAATAGGAGATGTACCATGTTGCCAATTTGTGTGATGTTTGTTGTTTTTCTTAAAGCTCTGGCTCGGAGAGCTATGTTATTTCCCAAGAATCTTACCTCCTTTTTTGGTAAAGGACCTCTCTAGCCCTTGTGGTTGCAGAGACAAGCTTGAAAACCTGCATTATTCTTTTAAATCTCTTGATTTGGGGAGGGGGGGGGGGGCGCAGACTCATGACTTATGACTTTTGACTTTTGAATGCTTGGGATGGGCAATACTTCAACAAGAAGAATTGTTTTCATGGAGATTTGACAAGTGCTCATCCACTCCCTCTCCAAGCAGCTCATCCCACATGTTCTCGCCCCTTCCGTATCCCTCCTTGCCCTGCTCACCCCTGCATCGGCCAGGTTTTATTTACCATTGTACATGTCAGATGAATGGCGCAGGGCATGGACCTGGATGAAGATGTGAATGGTGGCAGCAGGGAGAGGCAGGGGATGAGCTAACGAAATGCAGCCAGATTGCTGGAGGGTCATGCCATGCTGTAACCAGCGAATGGAAACACTCCATGGAGTGGGTAGGGGCTGGATATGGAGAAGCAACTCAAGGGGAGCCTGGACAGCAGGAGTGGAAACACCTGGCCCCCCTGCATGTTTTGTTCCCAAGTCTGTCTGTTATGGAAGGCTTTAGCCCGGTTACCAAACACTGGTCTGGTCTGGTCTGAGCATTGAATTGGAGCCTGGAGCCCCACTCTCTGCTGACACCAGTTTAAATCGGCAGTATGCACGCTGATGTCAGTGGAGCGAGTCTGCTAGTCTCTAAGCTCGGGGGCCATCTCTTTGTTATATACGTGTACAGTGCCTAGCACACTGTGGCTGGGGCCTCCCGGTGCGCGCCCCCCCCCCCCCCCCCCCCCCCCCCCCCCCCCCCCCCCCCCCCCCCCCCCCCNTCGTGCAAAACCAGCGTCAGCGAGAGGAGAATCAGGCCCCATGGCGGGGTCAGTTGTCTCACCACCACCAGGTTCCCCAGATTCCCTGTGCAGCTGGGGCTAGCACGGCCGTGTTGTAATGGTGACCCAGCCAGCGCCTGTTCACGCACATCCGTGCAAGGTGATGTGCCAGCCGCTATCTCCCTGGCCCCTTGATTTTTGTCATTAGTATCTAAAACGGGAGCCACCCCTGCTGGAGAGAACGGAGGAGGAAGCCATCTCGCTCCATTATCCCTTTACGAAAACCATTCCTCATGTCCCGCACTGGTCAGCTCAGCCGGACTCCCCTGCCAATCACTCTCCACGCAGGCCCCTCTCCCTGCACTGCCCCTGAGCTCGAGAGGTGTATCCTGTTCCCCCCCCCCCCACCTTCCCCGACCCTCCCTTTGTTTCAATGAACAGCCCTTTTATCTATTCTGTAGGTACAAATGAAGCTGTCAAATGTGATCAGGCCCTTGATATGACAGGTTGTGGGAGTCAGGGCCCCTCGAACAGAGCTGGCTTGTCTGTCAGAGCTGCCTGACACGCTGCATAATGGCCAGATTGATGAGACTCTGAAAGTAAGGCCCGGTGCGTTTTCAACTCTATTTTGGGTGAAAACACTTCTTGAAAGATCTTGAAAGGAGCTGGCAGTTTAGTAGTTCGAATGATTAATGAGCACTGGCTCTGCTGGGTGGATTTCTCTCTCCGTGCCAGCAGCAGGCCCTCTTCCAACAGGCCAAAACATGGTGCAGCCCCCCTCCCTGCACACAACGCCCCCCTTGTTTTCCCGGAAATGACACTAAAGCGACAGGCCCCGCATATGGAAAAAGTTAAATATAAATTACTGCTGAAAGAGGCCTCGCTGAGCCGCGTTAGTTAAAGATGTTTATGGATTCAGAAACACGGGCCTGCATATGTATTTAGAGATGATAAATGTGATTCAATAAGTAAAGAATTTCTCTGTGGGCTCAGGCAGAACCCGGGGCGGCTCAGGCGCTGGTTAGGTCTCTCTGGCTGACTCTGCCACTGCAGCTCCATAAATCTGGGAGACAGGCTGGGTTTATTTTTTCCTTCCCCTTTTAGGTAGGGCTGGGTTTATTTATTTATTTACTTCAGCGCCAAACAAAATAACTTCATAGAGAGAAGGGTTCCGGCTCCCCGTCCTCAGCCCGCAGGAGCGCAGCCGCGCTCTGCGCCTGTCTCTCTCTCTCTCCTTGTGCGCCTGTGTTGTCATCCATCTGACTTGCTGTCTGCCTTTCTCTCTCTCCTTCTGTTTCTGACTCTTTCAGTGGGAGTGCATCTCTGTGCACGTATGAGTCTTTATTTCTCGCTGTTTCTTAACTCCGACTCATTTAATTGTACTTTGCTTTTAAATATTAAAGTACCACGGCCAGATCCTGTCTGGGTGCTGAGCACCCTCGATTCCCAGCGGCATGGGTGGGGATAGAAGGTTCTCAGCAGCTTGCAGGATCATGCCCTAATGAGACGGGTGCTAATCCTGGGGGCAAACCTGCTGCATGCACCATAATCAGGACATTAGCAGAGCATAGGGCATAAACCAGTACCAGTGCCGCCAGCTCTTGCAAGTGCAGTGTGAGCCTCACAATATGTGGTATTTCTCGTAGTGCTCCAGCCCCTGGCGGCATGAGATTACATGGAATCTCCACTTTCATTACCAAAAAAAGTTTCTAGACCTCAGAGTTGCCGAGTAAAGCTTGAAAATGTGACTCCAGAGTAATCTTAAATATGTTTTGGGCTCTTCCTGTTTGCTTTCTGGATGTTGAGCTTTGTTTGACTTAAAAATCATGAGGGTGTTGTTTTTTTTAATCTCCTGACTGTTTTTAGGCCTGAGGCATAGTTTTGGCATGTCTGGGGTCAGCAATACTGCAGTGCCCTAAGTTCCATTCAGATGGCTCAGCTGAGGGGCTTGCTCCTGCCACTGGGGAGTGGCTGCCTGGTCCCCTTCTTCCCGTCAGAGGCTTTGCTGATGTGACTTGGGTAGCAGGACTGATCTCTAGCGTAGGTTGCTGCCTGTATGGGCTCTGCATCACCCACCGAGCTGGCTCTGAAGCAGGAGCTCCCGTGCCTGCGGGAGAGACCTTCCATGGCCCCTTCCCAGTGGAAACATCCACAGAAATGTTTCCTCTGTTCGGATACGTGTATAGATGCAGAACGCTGGTCCTTGTTTGCCTCTGATCTGAGTCCAGGACCTATTCGTCATCCTCAGGACATCTTCAGCCTAGAGCTTCAAAGCTGCAAGGGGGGTGACCAAGCCTCCCTCCCTCCTTCTTGTGACTCTGCTGCAGATCCCAGGGGAGCACTGCTCATGCATCCCCGTCGGTGTTTCTCCTTGAGCCTCCCCAACCAGATGGAGCAGTGTCTGCTGCTTGCTGCAGGATGGGGAGGAGCATCAAAGATTCGGGGATGGGGGTGTGTGTCTGAAACCATTTTTAAATTGGCTTGGTGCCCGTGAGCGGTGCAAGTTCAACAGCTCTGCAGACTGAAGGCCTTGTTTACTCACAGGACAAAGACAGTCCGGACATCAGCAGGGCACCACCCCAAAAGAGGATTGGGCTGAGGGCACCGCTGCAAAGGGGGAGTGGGGCCAAGCCCTGGTGAGCATTTGATCCATGAGGCTTCCTGTCACCTGAGTTTCCAGGGTGGAGCTTTCTGGTAGCAGGAGCAGCCCCACGCAGTGCGCGATGGGAATGCCCCCGTGCCAGGGTGCAGGGATAGCCCTGCAGGGAGACAAGCTGGCCCCTGCTACCGCATCGCTGGTAACTGTTATGACGGGAGCGTCTCAAGGTGCTCACAGAAGGTCCAAAGTCAAAGCAGATGCATTTGTGCTGCCCTTGGGGTGAAAACCTCCTTACCCAAGTCCCTAGCAGAGTGAGGAGAACAAGTAAGAGATGAGCCCAAATTGCTGTGTGGATCCTGACCCGAACTCTCCCAGCGCTGCTTTGATCCAGGGTTGTGGTTTGGCCCATTACAGATGGAGATTTGGATCTGGCTCCAAACTCCACCAGGGCAGAGATCCCATCTCTAGTAAAAACCCATTATCGCTGCAACTTCCCATTTAGCCTACCCCTCCCAGGTGGCCTCACTCCCCTCAGGCCACCAGCACGCATGTCCAGCAGTGTGTGTTCTGCGCAGTAATCCCCTTCTCAAAGGCCACTTGCATGATGTGATTTCCCCTTCCCTGGGCTCTCCAGTTACTTTCCCCAGACAGCTGAGCTCTTTGTAGTGACCGGACCCTTCAGAATTGTCACAGTGATTAATGACCAACAACCTTGAAATTGCCCTGATTGCCAGTTTGGGTATTGTTGGCCTGATGCTTAATGAGTTCAGACAGACTTTTGCAAACCACTTTACTCGGGCAGCTGTTTAGTCTCATAGCTCCAGATTCTGGCGGAGTGAGGTGGGAAAGGGGGTGGGGGGGAAATGCGCACCCCCCCCCCCCACCCCATGCACTCTATCCACCTGAGCCTGCCCCAGGAAGGACTTGGAAGGTTGATCACACATGGGCTCTGGAGTGTGGACACCAGCTCTTGCTAAGCAGTGGTCAGTTCTGCCATAAACTCCAGTCAGTGGCGGGCTACTTGCAGGGGAGCGAGGATGATCGAATCTTCCCCTACATTTATATGTATGTGCTGAAACAGAGGTAATCAAACCCTATGCTTCAGGGCAAAAGTAAACCGATTATTGCAGGGACAGGAAGACATTCCCACCCCTCCCCTGTGCCCCCCATAGAGCATTGAATAGCCAGTCAGGTGCATTGTAGGGCAGTTTTGCCTTCCATTGAAGCAGAAGATGTTGGCTGCTGCTGGAGGCAGGACACAAGACTCAAAGGAGCAATGATGTGTCCTGGTGCATCCATTCCTGTGTTCCTCGGTGCCAGTGGTGATGCAGGATTTCACTGAATGGTTTGAAACTTTTACTCCTCTTGCTGCAGCTGCCTGACAGCAGCAAGGGAGCCGAAAGAGGGTAACTCTGAATTCCTTAGGCCTGGTTCTCAGTTATGTGACCGCCTCTGTGCCTCACGCTGGCAGCATAGAGGGGCCTTTAAGTGGGTGGACATGGCCCCCCAGAGACTAGTGCTTGTGCTGGGGCCTTCCTGGCTGGCATACAGCTGGTGTAAGGGCTCTGCAGTGGCCTTGTTCCCAGCCCCCCGGAGTACAAGACATGTTGGGACCATGTCCTGGATAAGGAGAGGGCGTGGCCAGAGTGCATTGCATTATGACTGTTCCTGCTTTCCAAGGTCATGAGAAGCAGGGTGTAAGTTCGAGCTGCCCTGAGGCTGCTCTCACTTACACCAAGTGGCAGGCAGGCCCTGAAAGGCCATGGACTACAAGGAGTGCAAAGTTGGTTTAAAGCCACCTTACTGCCAAGTGCAGGGACAGAGTAACTGCAGATGAGGCCCCTTGCCTTGTCAGCCAGGCTTCTCCGTGCAGAACTCAACGGCAAGCAGCATTTCCACTGGGTCAGATTCTCACTGGGCATTTTGCTTCCAGCAACATCCCTCTGTCCTAGACTGATTCATTAGCAGCGTTTTGGATCGTCACAGCAATAAACTTGGCCCTCATTAGATGCCTCTGTTTGATTTTTCTGTTAAAACAATACACTAAAATAAATGCGTTTGGAAATCTGGTATGTGTTTGTACATGGTAGATTTATTGCTCTGGAGGCTTCCAGAGGGACATGGCCTTTCATTCCCTTCCTTATGGAACAGATCATATTGCAGAGTTTAAAGGACTCTGGAGCGATGATTTATTTGCAGGGAAAAAACTAGGGAAATCCAACTATCCGCTGCCTGGGTCAGATCGTCCAGTAACTCCCCAGCCACCGGAATGTAGCTGTGTGTGCATCCTCCATGTATTTTCTTCTGTAGCTTGTATTATCATATTCTAAATATAGCACACACAGATGCTGCTGATCTCTGACCTCGGCTTCAGCACCTCTGCGAGGCTTCCCTGGCCCTTCTTGGAATTCCAGAAATAAACCAGCATCCTGGGAGGTTTTTCTTAGCATCGAAAAGCAACTCACCATGATGGGAGAACTGCACGCACCCTTGGCTGTGGTCTCCATCTCTACATCAGTTACCAGCACTACTTCCTTTCCCGACTGCGCTGCACAGAGTTGTGTTAAGTCGCTTTGTGTCACTTGGGGCCTTGATTAAGAGCAGAGACCCAGGTTTAAATCCATGCCACCAGCCGTCCTGTCCTTTCCTTTCCTTTCCAGGAAGCTCCCTCCCAGCCCTGCATTTACACAGCCGCACAGGAGAGAGAGTACGGCTGCTTGGATCAAAGTCAGGGTTCATGCTCAAAACCTTTTTTCCATGCATTTCCAAACTAACCAGTCCATTGCCTGTTCCAGTTCCCCAGTCTAGCTCTCTGACAAGAGAGGATTATGTGATTGAGCTCGTCAATCGGAGTGACGGCGACATGAATGCAAGCGTCGTGTAACAAAGCACTGATCGGGCGGGGTGGCTCCTATTGCAGCTGGCCCTGAATCATTCCTTTACTCGCATCTGATCAGAAGTGAAATTCATTTTTGTCACTGATACGGCCAGCTTCTCTAACCCTCAGAGCTCTGCTGGGCTGAAATGACCGAAGCAGGGCAGCCTCCCTTTGCTCGGAAAGGCCGTTTCCCTGGTAAAGCAACGGCCAACACACATTAAACTGAGAGAGCAGCATGGACGAGAGCTCATAAACAACAGTGCTGCTGCAGCAGAACCAGGGACTCTTTCAGTTCCAGCGGAGTGACATAGTGTCACAAATCCAAAGCCTGCCCAGCAACTTCAGTGGTCACTATGCTGCATGCCATGGAGGTCTGGAACTTTCCAGCAACATTGGGCTTAGAACTCAGATGCGCCTGCTCCAAAAGGCCCCTGAGCTACAGAAAACTCTCCATTAGTTGTTAGCAATATCGGGCAAATGATACACAGTTGAGCAGTTCGGATTCTGCCTGCGAGGGCAGGGGTATGCTGATGCCATATACTGTTCTTTAATTAACTGGGGTAGAAGCAAACAAGTTTTTTAAACTAGCGTAAATGGTGAATTTTCTGTAACTTGAAGTCTTTAAACCATGATTCGAGGACTTTGTAACTCAGCAGAGGTTAGGGGTCTATTTCAGGAGTGGGTGGGCGAGGTTCTGTGGCCTGAAATGGGCCGGAGGTCAGACTAGATGATCACAATGATCCCTTCTGACCTTAAGGTCTATGAATCTAACTTGGAGTTGATCAGTGTTACCCAAGCTAGCACTGGAGGGAGCTTATGTTAAAGCATTCACAGTTTGGATAAAGGAACTGTCTTGGAACCTCTCCAGATAACAAATCTCTCAAGAAAAAGCTTTCAGGTGGGATCCCTAGGATTTTCTGTTCCCAGCCTGGGTGGACATCCCATGGCATTCTGGAGATTCCCCTTTGTAGTCCTAGAAGTGCAGAGGCAGCAGCAAAAATGAAAAATAATTTTGCACCAAGCACTACAAACTTTCTCCAAAAAGGGTTGATTCAAGTTTCTGGCGCAGGTTTGGGCCAGTTCTTACTCTGTCCCATCACTCGCCATACCATGTCTCGCCTCGGAGCTTGTTAAAGCCCTTTCCACGTCTTAATTTTCCATACAGTGCATTGAAATGAAGAGTCTTCAAACATGCTGACAGCTGCACTTTCTATACAGCTGAGTCGGTGAGGTTTGCTGAGCACAGCAAGGCTTTGGAGGAAGGCGTGCAGATTAAGTGTTAGTTTTTCATCCTGCCATTATGGTGGAAGGTGAGATATTTTCACCGCTGTAAATAAACTGTAGGCCACTGCGCCTTTCCCCTGAAAGGAACTGGTTTGACTCCATCCCTCTGCTTGATAGTGAGGGGCCCCAACTGAGATGAGGGCCCCGTTGTGTCAGGCACTCTACAGACAGAGTGAGACATTCTCTGCGACAGAGAGCTCACAGCCTACATAGACAAGACAGACAAAGGAAGGATTGATATCTCCATTTTACAGATGGGGAACTGAGGCACAGAGAGATGAAGTGAATTGCCAAAGATGACACATGGAGTCTGTGGCAATGCTGGGAACTAAACATAGAAATCCTGAGTCCTAAACCAGTGCCTTAAACTATCCTTCTTGTCTCATGACAGCCATCTTAACAGTCTAGATAGCTAGCGTGATTGATGACTGGAATCTCACTAGGCAGCCTGTTGCCAGGAGACTTTCGCCCAAAGCGGCTCCAGATTTTTGGAAGTTTCCCCCATGCCTGTTTTATCTGAACTTCTCTAGCAAGTATTTTTAGCAAGGGCATTTCTCTCTCTCGCTCTTTGCACAGATGGGTTCTGTTTGCCATTAGCTTCCCCTTGCCCGCCCCTAGGAGCTGATCTGAGCACTAATTCTCATGCATGTTCTGGGTAAATCTACTTTCTTCCCCTGGATGAATTGTGGTTTCTAGAAGCCATTAATCATTTTCTCTTAAAAACGGGAGCGGGGGCTGGGAACATTGCTCCTTTATTTACTGAGAAGATGACCTGGCATCCTGGCAGCTGGCTCTGGGTTGGCGTCTGGAAGATTAAGTGAAGGAAAAGCCTCTGGGCAAGTTCCCCATAGTGAGTGTCGAGCGCTCTGCATTTCCTCCCCCTCTCTAAGTACTGGGCTGAGCCGTGATGGAGTGCTCAGCAAGTTCCCCAAATGCTGCAATTCCAGGGCTGGGACAATTCCATAGGTGCCAATGCTCACCTCCAGTGCTGCTCCAGGTGTCCCCTGGTGCTTCTCAAGGTGGGAGGTGAGGTTAAGCAAGAGAGCTCGTCCCGGAGCCTGTGACTTGAGGCCGGGATCTATGACATCCCAGCCCTAGTAGTGATGGTATGTCTCACTGCATTGAAAGCGGCTTCCCTCCCCATTCTGGCAGCTGCGAACTGGCTGTCAGAGGTGAGGGGAATGCAAACCGTGCAAAATGAGATCAGGCTGCAAGGGGGAAAAACAAATAGGAAGTCAGGGGTGTCTGACAATGAGCAGACATCAATTAAACCACATCCAGGTTCCTCCAGGATCACACACCACATTCCCATTCCCAGGGACCATGCTCTCCTAGCCCGTTCCTTGCCACCTGGCTCTCACTCTCACAGGCTGCCTCTGAGGGGCTTTGGCACATCTCTCGGTGAGGACTTCCTTCTGGTCTGGAACAGCCCGAGGGCTGCGCTCAAAGGCTTGCTCACTTTGCGAGATGGCCTGTGGCAAGAAGGCTGAGGTCGCAAGGCTGATATCAGAGGCCACTAGCCGTGCTGGATAGCCAGCAATGCTGTTGTAACTGCAAACACGCCATGAAAGACTGGGTGCTGGGAGAGAGCTTTTTTGCTTATGGAAAACAGGAATGTTTGATGTGCAAATGCATCAGATCCAATCAGGTTACGGATCCCTTTGCATCCCTTTGCAATGAGCAGGAGATGTTTTCTATGGTAATTCAGCATTTATTAACATGCCCTCTCCTTGTCCTCTAGGTATAAGCCTATGGGGGACTATTGTGTTATAAGACTATATACAAAGGCAACTTGTCTTTGTAGATAGGCCCATGCAACCACTGCCTCCAATCCCAGTGGAGTCAACACAGTCTTTCATACCTCTAGCTATCTTGCTGGTCAGGTTCTTATATTGGTGCACATCATAATATCTGAGTGAACTTCCCAGGAAGATAAACACTGTTCCACACAGTTCACAGCGACCTTTTGGGGTGACTGGTCTTAAAGTGCCAGCCAAAATATCCTTTACCCTATTGTTCCAGACCATCTTTGGAAGCATCCTCCCATCTCAGAGATGGCTGCATTTCAGCAGTACTGGATGTGATATCATAGAATCGTAGGACTGGAAGAGACCTCTAGAGATCAGCCCTACTCTGAGTGCAGGGGACTGGACTAGATAAGTATTATCTAGACCATCCCTGACAGGTGCTCTTAAAAATCTCCAATGATGGAGAGTCCACAATCTCCCTAGGAAATTTATTCCAGTGCTTAACCACCCTGTCAGAGGTTAAGAAGAACCATTTTTCTCCATCCTCCTTGTATGTACTTGAAAACTGTTATCGTGTCCCCCCCATAGTCTTCTCTTCTCCAGACTAAACAAACCCATTTTTTTTCAATCTTCTTTCAGTCTTTCTCTAGTAGTAGGATGGATGGCCTGGTGCTTTGGGTGCTAACTTAGTTCTTTTCTACCAATTTTCTATGTGACCTGTGCCTCAGTTCCTCATCTGTAAAGTGCAGATAATCCCATTGCCACAGGAGTCTGTAAGGATAAATACGCTTAAAAACAAATACTTGCAAGGGTTCCGATACCATGTAATGGGGGCAGCGATAGACAAATATAAAAGGTGCTCTTGAAATGTAAAATATTTTAATTCTTTTTTAAATCCTTTTGTGTTGAAAACATCTACACAGTTGCGATGCCCCCATGAAAGTTTTCTTGGGTTTGTAAAATTTGTCTGTGTTGTAAAATATTTTATAATGAGGGCTAGAAAAGTTTACATATAAACCCTGTTCTTTACATGCCCTAAGCTCCCAATAAATACCTATTAAATGAAATAAGGACCCTTTCTCCTTATCACCATGACTGAGGCTCTGGTAGGCAGAAAGTCAAAGAAAACTTTTCATGCCGTGATTGCAGGGAAGGAAAATAGGTACATCAAACACATGAGAACAGTTTCCTAGTTTCCAATTCAGGAGTGTCAGAGAGTGATTAATGACTAACAGCCAGAGAACTGCCTTGATTGCCAAGTGCTGTATTGTTAATGCTGACATTTAATGAGCTCAGACATACTTTAACACAATTCTGCACCATAATCTGCAAATAATGTTCAATAGACTCAATTTGTTACGTATTTTTTTTTCTCCCCCTCCCTCCCACCTTGTTTTTCAAAATTGTGTCACAAAATTGCCCGGGACCGAGCTAAGAGGCACTGTATTGTCATGCGGGATAATGATCCTTCACTGGCCCTTTAACAGTCTGTTGGAGGGGACAGCGGAAGAGAGCTTGACTCCTCCAGGGGCCAGTCAACACAATTGCCTACCCAGCTTTGGCCAAGATGATGGCTTACAGGTTGAGGCACTGGCCTGCAACCCAGGAGCCCAGCAGTCAGTTCCTTGCTCTGCTACAGATTCCCTGTGTGATCCTGGCCAAGTCACTTAGTCTCTCTGTACCTTGGCTCCCATCTGTACAATTGGGATAATAGCACTGTTTCATAGGACTGCTGCAAGGATGAATAATGACTGCAAGGCACTCGGAGACCATGATGATGGGGAACATATGTACCCAGAAAGCAAACCAGTTAATGCTGTTATGCAGAACTGATTTAAAGTGTTGTGAAGCAAGACCCATTGACTGCTGTATTCATGCCTGTCCTGTTTTGCATGGTGTTCTGTTGTCCCAGTGGTACGAGCTGCCCAAAAACTTGAGATTTGTGTTGCAAAGTCCTTGGCTTCTGCTGAGGAAGCAGGTTGGTGCAAAATGCAGCAGCCTTAGCCAGCTTTCATGTAGCAGAGGATTCTGTGTATAC
Organism: Platysternon megacephalum; assembly: GCA_003942145.1. Taxonomy (NCBI): domain Eukaryota; kingdom Metazoa; phylum Chordata; order Testudines; family Platysternidae; genus Platysternon; species Platysternon megacephalum. The sequence continues at coordinate 5,711,477 of QXTE01000071.1, forward strand.
TGCTCCCATTGGCTTCAGTGGGCATTTTGGCTGTGCTGGGAATGCAGGATCAGGCTCAGAAGCTATCATATAATCTGGGAAATGAAAGTATTTTACCTACTCTACAACTGAATAGGATTATTTTTACATAGCTGTTTGCAAGCCCCAGCCGTATGCAATTCTTCGTTGCAGAACTTTGCTTTTTAAACCAGGTGTTTTTTATCTCTGCCAGCTCCTGAAGCTACAGGCAGGCTACAAAATCATGCAAGCCTCCTGGATCCAGTTTATGAAACAAGCCCTTCAATGAAGGGGGATTTTGTTGGTGTGGTTACTTGCTTTAAATAGCAGCAGCCATACACATAACCTAAGTGTGATGAGATGGTCTTACACATATATATGTGATCTAAGAACATCTGGTGGGAACTGCCGTGCCAAATCAGTATCTATAGAATTACAGTCTGGGAGTCCTGGTGTATATTTAGGGTCAGAGTTAAGGGTGCACATGTAGAACCCAGTAATGGGAATGAGGGGTTCAAACTGTTCCTTCCAATGTGAATTACCTTGCTCTTGTCAACTCTGAATTTCATCTGTCATCACCCTGCCCAGCTAAGCTTTCTCAGGTCCCTCCAGAGTTGCTCAGTCTTAGCCAGTCTCAACTCAGCTAAGTGATTTCTCAACATCTGGAAATGTTTCCAATTCACTTCACTCTTTCCCAAAATCATGAATAGGCAAATGACCATGGCATAATGGTCATACACACATGCATGTGAACTCCGTGTGACAGACACCTTACACACACATGAATACAATCGAAATAACACACTAGATGGCCGTGCACACAGTCATCTGACCCAAACACAACGAGATGGTCATTCTTTGTTTCTAATGGCAGGTCTGCTCACGACTCTGTGTCTCAGGGGCTGTAACATGTTACAGAGCCGTTTTGTAATTACCTCCAAGCCCTGAAATACCAGGCTGTCCTGCTTACCAAGTTTAGCCTTTTGCAGCTGTGCGGGTGACAGCTCTGGGAAGGAATAATGAAGGGGTGCATTTCCTTTTTGCATTTCTGGACATGGGCTGTTACTGTAATGCTGTCGCTGTGTTCACACATTCCTTGCAGAAAGCTCCTTTTCCTGCCATCTCCTTCCGCCAGGGGTGCGGGAACAGTTTGGTTCAATGGCTCTCCGCACCCCCACTATACAAACTGTAAACCCTGTGTGTGATGGGAACCACTTCAAGCCAAGGAGTGTGGCAGCACCGCCCACACCCGTAGTTCCAGCACCCCTTACTTCCATTGGCTTTGTTTCCCTTGGCCTGGTATCACAGGAACAGCCTCCTGACTAGAAGGGACTACTTTCTCTAGCCTCATTTTAACAATGAACCATTTATCTTCTCATGAATCCTCTCCCCCTTGAAAATCTGGCTCAGTGTAGCCAGTGGTTCCTCGTCCTTCTAAGTGTTAACCATGCAGTGCAAGATGCAAGAAAAGGCAAATTGTTATTGGATTTAGCCTTTGTGTATAATGCCCAAAGGTTGCTCAGCACTGAAATTCACCCTAAGGCCAGTGCACCCTTAAATCCTAGGATTTAGCTGATGTGTAGCCCTGTGCATACGTGTGAATTTCACCCAGAATGAATAAAGAGATGGTCTTTGCCCCAGAGAGCTTGTAGTCTGGTGCTCTGATCCTGCATCCCTAACGCATGTGAAGCAAGTAGTTCCATTGCAAGACTGCTCCTGTGTTGCAGGATTGAGCCCTAGGGAAGCCATGACAATAATAATAGCAATAATAATAGTAATTATTATTACAATAAAAGATGTTCAGATCTAAGCAAACTACTTATGTGAAAAGAGCCACCTTTCAACTCCGGTTGATCACGTCTCCAGGGTAAAAGTGCTAGCGGAGCCGTCTGTAAATAATAATAGTGCTTAGTGCTTACATGGTGCTTTTCATCTTCAAGGCGCCTTACAAACAACTTATTAAATAATTATTAGGCATCATTATTAGAGAAATGCCTCGTTTCTTTTCCCCAGCAATTTTGCCCAAACAAGTTGGAACCGAAGAGCGGCCTGGCAAGAAAGCAGGAGCTGGAGCTGGGGGCTGTCACTGGGGGCTGTTAATACCCAGCCATATTGGCAGTGTCAGCAGAAGGGCCAAGGAATGGCTGGGCCAGGGAGACTGAACTCTTACACTTAGAGGTTGGTTCAGACTGGCCCACACAGTGGCGGGTGGAGACGTGTGGGAGAAAGGGGCACTGCCCTTGCCTTTAATGTCCTCTACCCATAGAATAAGTACATCAGTCTCCAGGGCTCTTAAGGTGTTCCCGTTCCCCAGAACTAAGCAATGCACTTTCCTTGGCGGTCTGGCTGTGTTCTGGCCCCATCTCCTCCTCCAGAACAATAGAGGAGAGGGTACGTTAATCGGTCACACCTCCAGCGGACAGTTTGGTTTTACATCCAGGCCCCAGCGTGTGTGTCGCCGCAGGGAGCTGAGGGCACCGGCTCAGTACCACTCAGAAAATAACCAATGTCTTTTGTAGGGAGTTTGGCAATCATTCTAATGGTACTGGCACCACTTCCCAACAGCTTAGCATAAGACATGGGGAAAGGTCCTGCAGGCAGGAGTAGCTGCAGTGGGCAGTGCATGGGCAGGGAGAAATAGAGGGATGTAGAATTTAAGGAGACAGAACTCATGTGGAATTTGGCCAGGACAGTGGGGTTAGCACTAGAGAGCTGTTGAGGCAGGGTCTCTCGATAGGGGTGTACAGTGTCTAGTTCCTTTCAGGTGCTGCCACCGTACAAATAATAAAAATGCCAGGGGATCATGAACAATTAAGGCCTGAGTTTTATGGCCTGTCTTAAGGATGACTCCTCCATCAGCCCAGCACCCCCTTGACAGCATGGCGGGGTATGTCCAGACCAGTGGAGAGCACCATCTACCCAGACATTAACAGCCCTTTCTGGAGCTTTTCTGGGGTTTCTCATGGAAATCCTGACCAGGGCCAGCCCTGTTCAGTTGATGATGAGATCACAGTCTGAGGGGGGGGTAGGGCTGCAAACATGCCCCAGAACTCTTCTAAGGCGACCTGGGCAATGCAGCAAGCAGTGAGGAGGTAAGTTGTGGAATCATCGTTACTGGAGACAGTCAAGGATTCAGACATAGGACTAGACGGCCATGTATCAGTAGTGCCTTGCTCTGTGTTACTGTGTGCCACAGAGAACACAGCAGTAGTTCCGTATACTGAGACATGGGGCTTCTGGAGTCTGAAGTAGGGTGACCAGATGTCCCGATTTTATAGGGACAGTCCCGATTTTTGGGTCTTTTTCTTACATAGGCTCCTATTACCCCCCACCCCCGTCCCGATTTTTCACATTTGCTGTCTGGTCACCCTAGTCTGAAGTCTCCTCTGCACAGAAGCGGTACAACCCAAGCTTCCCTCAGGTTCCCTTTCCAGTTCAGTGAAGACCACCTGTAGATGAGAGAGGGCAGCTCAGTCTCCCTGCTCCCTGCAATCCCGGCCCTCCCTCCTGGGACTATCAGCAAGGGAGTCAGGACCAGCTTTGGAGGTGGTCTCCTCTTTGCTTTTTAACAGGGATGCTTCTCCACCGGGAACTTGGCTGAGACCTTTACACCAGCCACGGAACAGCTGGTGTCGGATCCTAAGAACTCTCAATGAGTACTCATCATTGGATTTAAACAGGTGAGATGGAGCTAAAGCCTTCCTCATCCCATGAACAGTCCCTGACGTCATCCAGTCCCCGGGATCCTGCATTTCTATTGGATCTAGCTAGTCAGCACCTGCAGTCACGCAACAGCTACATCACCTGTCCCAATTCCCTTCATCAAGAGACAGAAAACTCTCCAGCCAGTGATATAGCTTACGTATTGTGACGCTCTCACACTGAAGTCAATGGGAGTTGTGCCTCTCACCTCCGAGCCCCAAAAGAGGGTCCCCCTTGTTACCAGGTATGCTATGTCCCCTGGAACGCCCATTGGCTGCAGCCCTTCCTTGCAAAGGTAGAGTGTATTCCGTGGGACAGGGTGCAGTGATGGGCACCATGTCAGTCATATCTGGGCTACATCCTTGCAGCACACATATGACAACTGAGAGGTAACATACAAGCCCCGTTAAGGGCCCACTTGATAGTGCGAGATTCCTGCCCCATGACTCTGGTGTTATTATTAACCCAAAGCCCCACATCTCCCAGTAATGTGCTACACACTGGGCTAACCTTAAACTGCAAAGCAGGAGCCATGGGGACATAGTTTTTCCACCTCTATTCACAACTGTCAAGCAGTGATTAATGACCAACAAGCCCGAAATTGCCTTTATTGCCAGCTCAGTATTGTTACTTGTGACAGTTAATGAGGTTAGACAGACTTTTACACAGCACTTTATGGGGGCCACAGATTTGTCTCCTGCAGAGCTTAACAACACCACAAGCTTTTGTACACAAAGAGCAAAGAATGTTTGGTTTCTTCGAAGACAATGGACAAAGAGCCAGCTCACTTTTAACATGATGTTTGTCCACCTGTTCTAATCCATTATCAGTCATTCCCTTTTATGCTTTTGTAGCCAGGGCTTGTAAAGGGCCAGGAGGAAGGTAATGAAATAAAATATTGCACCTTTATTAAAAGGGGAGAGACTTTCCTGGTCTTCCTACTGCAGACAGGCTGGAGACAATGGCGTTAACAAGAATATTTCAAAGACTTTCAAACATGTCTCAATTAACTTTGCAGTAAAACCTGCAAAATATTTGTATATGGGCTCCCCTTCACCAGGCCAGGGAAGATGGGTGGAGGAGGAGAGGGAACGTTTTCAAGCACTAGAGAGAAGTGGATGTAGTAAACCATTTGTTAATATAAAAAAGTCTCTGCTGTTAAAAACCAGAGAGAGCGGCAGCACAGACAGCACCTCATGTTCCTGGCCCCGGGTCTAAAAATAATGATTTCTTGGCTTTTTTTCCCCCCCAGGATTATTACAAGTAATATTTACCTTTGTGCTAGTTCACATCTTGATACTGTTAAACACGTGGCCACAGATGGTTTCCCATTTAGAGTAACCATATAGCTTGAGCATTATGAAGCAAAACCCCGTTGGTGAGCCAAAAAACACTGCGTTTAAAAATCTATTACTTCTAAATATTATATGTATTTTGTTTCAGCTCAGAGCAATTTCCTAGTTTACTCTTATTAAACCAAGAGGCAACTGGACAGCAGTTCTTGATTTATGAAACACATACTAGATTCATTAAAACCTTTAAAGATTTAATACATTTTATCAAGGCCTTAAATCTGGGCAAGCATTTAAAAAATGTAATCCAGGGCATATTTCATCCCAGGTGCCCCTTTGCACTTATTTAAGAGCTGTAAAATGTGAATTGACAAATATTGTAGATATTTCATTCCTTATTTCTAAATGGTGCTGAATTCTTCTGACAGGTTTGTTATATATACCCTGGGAGATCTATCAAGTGTAAAGATCAAATTATTCTCCTTTATTGACATTTTATATGTCTTTTCTATATTTCTTAAGTCCCCTTCAACAATTATGGATGCTGAAGATTTAATATATTTTTGCATGGTCTGTCACTTTTCTTATTATTACTCCTCAGTCTGGCCAAACGTGCATCTGAATAGGGAACAGATTTTTTAAATCACCTACAGATTTGTCAAACCAGGAATAAGAGAGGCAAAGAATTTGTGACATGATCTAACAGCCACTTCGCAGTTTGAGATTGACATTGGATTAGTGTCAGTCAGGTGGAGTTCAGGAGTTTTTGATTTCCAAAGAAACTTGCTGAAATCTTTCCCATGCAGAGGGAAAATTAAGGCAGGTAGAATAGAAATGTATCCGTCTCAGCTTCACTGTGGGATAAAGGCTTCTCCGGCACTGCCCCCGTCCAACTATCTAACTCCCCCCCCCCCCCCCCCCCCCCCCCCCCCCCCCCCCCCCCCCCCCCCCCCCCTCCCCCCCCCCCCCCCCCCCCCCCCCCCCCGCCCCCATTGCTGCTAGCCCCTTTGCAGGGCAAAGGTCTCTTTAGTCTGCTCCTGCCCATCCCTCCCTCCCTGACATTTTGAACCCCCTGTAGCCAAAGACCTGTCCAATGCCGCTTCTCAGCATTATGGGTGGGTTTCCGTCACTTTCACCCACACCTAAACAGAACAACAAACATTTTATCCAAAAGACAGCACCTCCAAGCTGCACAGCACCCCCGGTAGCACCATCACGGGGGCCAATCCCAACTAACTCTTCAGCATCTGGCTTTCCTTGGCCCCGACCGGCCGGCCCTCACTGTGTTGAGGTCACAGCCATGAGCTCTGACAGCAGGGCAGCTCCCAAAGTGGAGCAATGGCTCTGGGCCACGGAGTGCTAAAGAAACTCTTTTGCACACTTGCATTTGTAGAAAACTATTCCTGTGTGTGAGTGTAATTTACTAATTTGATGGAGCCAAGTAGCTACTTCTAGTTCTCCGACAGACGTCCAGGCCGTTGGGTGTCACGTGGTGTGGGTAATAGTTTTCAGTTTTCTGAAAGGAACCAGGGCTCTGCCGCGTCCTTTCTTTATCTGTGTATTTCAAGACTTGTTTGCAGTGTTGTTGTAGCTGCGTTATGAGGAAAAAGCTCTTATTGGACCATCTTGTGCTGGTGAAAGAGACAAGTTTTCGGGCTACCTGAAGAAGAGCTCTGTGTAAGCTCCAAAGCTTGTCTCTCTCACCAACAGAAGTTGGTCCAATAAAGGATATTACCTCACCCGTCCTGTCTCTGTATTTCAAGAGTGACTGTGTCCATCCTCTTGCAGACACCTGGGCTGCTAGCTGGTTCTGCAATGCCAACTATCAGCAGTACTGCGTGCACTGAATTTCCCAGCATGGAATTGTGCTTGCAACCAGTCAGCTGAGCTTGACTTTACCCAAGCTGGCTCCATATAGAGTTTTCATCCAAGGCACTTACAAATGTTAATTCACCGACTTTCACTACAACCCCCATTTTGCAGATGCAGAAACTGAGGTGCAAAAAGGGTGATCATGGTCTATCGTGCTCAGTAGCCTGTCTCCAACAGTGGCCCGTACCAGAGCTTCAGGGATTGTACAGAACAGGGCAATTATGGAGTGATCCAGCCCTGTCTTCCATACCTGGCTTCTGGCAGTCAGAGGTTTAGGGTCGCCCCGAGCATGGGGTTGTGTCCCTGACCATCTTTGCTAATAGCGATTGATGGAGCTATCCTCTCATCTTCAACAGAGACTTAGGAGCCTATTGAAAGTCAATGCCTTCAAGTCAAGACAAAATGACTTGTGCACGTTCCTCTGGTAAGTCAGTGGCAGAGCTGGGACTATAAATCCTATACATATATATAGACTATATGCTATAAGAAGCGTTGGTGTCTGAGCTGAGAACAGAACCCAGGCCTCATGGGCCACAGAGGTGAGACGGTTTTGGAAAGAGGCATAGGACCATGGCAAACTGATGGCCACACAGCCAGTGAGCATCGGAGCCAGGAATAGGACCCAGGAGTCCGGGGCTGCACGGTGGTTCAGTGTGGGAGCCGGGCCCAGGAAAAGGACTCAGGAGTCCGGGGCTGCACGGAGGGTCAGTGTGGGAGCCAGGAATAGGACCCAGGAGTCCGGGGCTGCACGGTGGTTCAGTGTGGGAGCCGGGCCCAGGAAAAGGACTCAGGAGTCCGGGGCTGCACGGAGGGTCAGTGTGGGAGCCAGGAATAGGACCCAGGAGTCCGGGGCTGCACGGAGGGTCGGTGTGGGAGCCAGGCCCAGGAAAAGGAGGCAGGAGTCCGGGGCTGCACGGTGGGTCAGTGTGGGAGCCAGGAAAAGGACCCAGGAGTCCGGGGCTGCACGGAGGGTCGCTGTGGGAGCCAGGCCCAGGACCCAGGAGTCCGGGGCTGCACGGTGGGTCGGTGTGGGAGCCAGGCCCAGGAACGGGACCCAGGAGTCCGGGGCTACACGGTGGGTCGGTGTGGGAGCCAGGCCCGGGAATAGCACCCAGGAGTCCGGGGCTGCGCGGTGGGTCGGTGTGGGGGCCAGGCCCAGGACCCAGGAGTCCGGGGCTACACGGTGGTTCGGTGTAGGAGCCCGGCCCAGGAACGGGACCCAGGAGTCCGGGGCTGCACGATGGGTCGGTGTGGGAGCCAGGCCCAAGACCCAGGAGTCCGGGGCTACACGGTGGTTCGGTGTAGGAGCCCGGCCCAGGAACGGGACCCAGGAGTCCGGGGCTGCACGGTGGGTCGGTGTGGGAGCCAGGAACAGGACCCAGGCGCCCTCCCCCGCATTGGCAGGCGCTGGGAGTGAGTCTCTGGCTCCCCCTGGCGGAGCCGCCGCTGGAACTGCAGGGCTCGCGGGGCCGGGGGCGGCGCGCAGTGATGATGGTATTAGCGTCACCGCGGCGACACCCGGAAGTTGCTGCAGCAGGCGGTGAGTGCGGGAACCCTCCCTCCGCCCCCCCACCCCCACCTACCTCCGGGCCAGGTTCCGGCCCCCGCCCCCCCTTGCTCCCCGAGGGCTGTCCCGCCCCCAGGCCTACCCCGGCCCCCACCCACCCTGGGGATCCCGGGCCCCTCCCCCACAGGGCCACCCCCCATCCCAGCTCCCCGACTCCCCCTCATTCTTCGGGGACCCCTCCCGCCCCACGGACCCCCTCCCCTTGCAGCGCCCCTCCTATGGGCCCCTCCACACCGGGCTGGACTCTCCCCCCCGCCCCCACCCGCCACTGCCCCCAAGGCCGGGACCGGCGCCCCCTTTCTCCTCCGGGCTCACTCCCCCCCGGGGTCTCAGCCCCCACGGGGTGAAGGCTCATGTGAGCACAGCTCCTCCTGGAGTTCGCTGTCTGAGGTTTCCCTTATGGCTGCTCCATCCCCAGGGGCAGGCAGTGGGTGACGGTGGTTATACAGCCCCCCGGGCGGGCAGGCGCTGCACAGGTGAAAAGACAGAGACAAGGTCCCTTCCCCAGAGTAACTGATAATCTAGCCCAAGACCAGAGCCTGAGTAAACCAGCAGCAATAGGTAGGGAACGGTGCGGCGGGGAGGGGAGGGAAGGCGGTGACAGCAGCTTGGATTGGGTATTAGGGTTCCTTTTAATGCCTGAGGATATGAGCTACTTAATAGGCCAATACCTTTGGCCTTGTGTTTGTGGTTACGAATTATGCCCCGTGTCTATAGCATGGCTCAAAGCCTTCCCCAGGAAAGGAAAGAGACGTGGTGCTTTTTGTATAACGTCTAAGGATTTACGGTTCTGTCTAAGGAACCTTTCCTTAAGATCATATGCGCTCCCATGTGCGCTCTTTCTGACATTTACAAATAGTAAATAATGGTTTGTTGGGAAATAACATGCAATTACCATTCTGTGGGTGCAGGTCACAATGATAGTGGCAGAGCTGCACTCGCTGCTTCGTTCGGCAGCCTGTGTAATTTGGTCAGGACTGCAAGAGGCCGCCTCTCCTGTTGAGGGGCATGTGTAACTCCTGGAGTTAATGTGCCCACATCAAACAAACTATGTGTGCCAAAGTCCTCTAGTCCCCTTGTGCATGTTGCTACTATAGCAAAACAGCTGTTAACTCCGTGGAGACTGAGCCTGGAGAATAGGATACCTACACTAATAATGTGAGGTGGAAGTTGCACTAGACTCTTGGCTTTCTGGTTCCTTTAACTATACCCCAAATGCACTGGTAGGGGATGTCTTAAAACTAATATTTTAGTAAATCTAAACAAAAAGAGAGAGAGAGAGAGCTGAGATGTTGTCCAGTGGCTAGAGCAGGAGAGTTGGAGTCAGGACTTCTGAGTTCAGTTCCCAGCTCTACTAGAGATTCACTCTGTGACAACGGGCATGTGAGTTCGCTGCCTCAGTTCCCCTATTTATAAAATGGGAGTAAAACCTACCTCCTGGGAATACCTGAGGGGCTTAATTTTTGTGAAGCACTTTGAGATCCTCGGCTGGAAGGATAGTTATTATTAGATCCAGTGTTAGTATTAGGCTAAGTACATTTAGTTAAATATTTCTCAGTTTGCCTCAGTCTCTGATCTCATGTGCTCTATGTTCCCTTTCCCCAGGCTGAGCTCTCAGGGATGGCCCAACTAGGTGCGATAGCGGCGCTGTCTGTTAGTTTTCTGGCTGCAACTCTCTTCTCTGCAGTACACAAAATTGAAGAAGGACATATTGGCGTTTATTATAGGTAAGACATGCATCTGGAATATTGTTTGGGTTCACAGTATTTTGAAACCACTATCCAATGGCTTCCCCATCAGATGCCAATATTCTGTCAAAGGGGGGTGGAGTTGGGGAAAGATGTAGTTTGTGGTCCCAGATTGGTAACAGAAGACACTCGGGCAGTCTTAGAAATTATCAGTAATTCCACTTTAGTACGAAATATCTTACGGCTCATCCTCCTTCACCTGGATGTAAAGTCTGAGTTCGAGCTTCTGTGTTTTCCCCAGAAGAGTTGATGACACCACATAACCCAGATAATGAAATAAGGATTGCAGCTCTCTGCTCTGCTTCAGGTGCTTGTGATGATATCAGCTGTGTCAGGAGAGAAACAGAAGTTCAAGTTATGGTCTTGGCTTGCTGGCAGGTGAAGGAGGGACTGACAATGGAGTGAGTGATGTTGGTGAAAGGTGCAGACCTGACAGCCGTGAGGATTTAAGTCCTCTGTTCATCCTCAGATAAGATACAGCATTGGCAGCGCCAGCTTCCCTGCTAATAGGCGTGCCCTGACCTAAAGGCACCATCTCTATGTGTGTGAGAGAGTAATTCAGTCTCCATGGCTTATTCAACCCTTTGAACCTCTGCTGAACCTGCCAACAAGGGGGCTGATTAGTGACTAATGTAATGGCATGTTTTTGTGATGTGGACACCTGTCCATTGGGGACTGGATTGAGGGACCTCCCACCAACCCATTCCACATAGGCTACTGAACAGCTGTTGGGTGGTAACTTTTGATTACTATCAGCCTGGGCTGGATTTGAACCGGCGACCTGGAGGTGAAAGGTCCAAATCCCATGGCACTGATTTTCAACTATTTAGTCTTAAGGTATGTTTAGTCCGTCTCCATTTGTTTTCTGAGACTAGCAGGCTCTCCAGCTGCTTTGGGTTATTTGTGTCATTAGGGTTCGTTAAGTGCTATGGTGCTTTTCTCATGTATTGATCATAAATTTGAAAAGGTTTTGAAATCCAAAATCATAACGCTGTGTGTCTGACTCTTCGCTAGCTGGTGACTTTTCATATCCTAACTGGCAATTGAATGTGGCTTGTGACAGAGCAAAACCAACCCCCCACAACCACAGAGAACAACTTTTCCTTATCAAAGACAGGAAGAGCTTGTATGGTTTTAGTATTCGCTCATTATCTAAAGTGTCTTCAGCATGCTGTGAATTCAGGGTACACAAACTGTATCAAGGACTTAAATTAAAGGAGAAAAGTGTCCAAGCACAGATGACAAATACAGATATATTTGCAGATATCTGTCTGTGTTTGGAAGTGACAAGATTATGTCCGTTTATTTATCTTTTCAGTGCATCTAATCTTTAATAGTTCCGTGCCTTCCTATAGTCAAAGTATCTGCGGATACTTGGGAATAAACGGTGTACCATTCTTCTTTGTTTCTTCTCCTGCAGAGGTGGCGCATTGCTGACTTCCACCAGTGGACCTGGCTTCCACCTTATGCTCCCCTTTATAACCTCCTACAAATCCGTGCAGGTATTTTTGCATTTGTCTGCTTACATTAGTGTTTTCCCACCAAGTTGGTCAGAGAATGTGATGTCCCAAATGCAGCTATCTTTTCCAGGGAAACAGCCTGTGATGTTGCTGGCACAAGACTGATGAGGACACTTTCAGGAACCTCCCAGAGGAGAATCTAGGCAGGAGAGGGAAATGCCCTTATGCTCAGTATGAGCCTGATGCAATGTTCACTGAAGTCAGTGGGAGTTGGTCAGACTCTACCTGCACAAAGGGTGAAAATGGCCTATGTGCAGAGGACCAGTGCAAGGGTTATGTACAACTTAAAGCCCCGTGGGTACATAAGGCTTGTGTATGGGGCCATTTTCCCCCAGAGCAGAAGGGGACATAGAGACCCTGCACTGTAAATGGTCTTTTGCATTACATTCTCCCTTTTTATAGTTCCTCCTACTCCAACCTCAGGTAGATACAACAGACTGCTGCAAGGTTTCCATCACTGGAGTTGTCCCAGGCTTGCTCTGAACTTTCTGGGCTTTTTCCCCATTATCTTTCTCTTGGGATGGTACATCTTTCTTTTCCCCGTCTCTTTCTTTTCCTCAGTTTTTCTTTCAAGCAGGGGAATAAACATTCTGAAGTGGGGACTTGGAACCTGTCCAGTAAACTTGCAGGCTAGATCACTGGCAAACGCACTCAAAGAGTTATGCAGTGATGCACTCTTTCTGTTGAGCAACCTTTGGACAAGTGGCTTTCAGGTTTATCCCTAGAGCTGACAAGCGCTGGACAGCAAATGGAGGAAGAATCAATAGAAGCAGATTTAGTTCTAGCTTTTGCAGTTCCCCGGGCTATTCCAGGACAAAGGGATGATATAATGAGGAACCTGAGAGATGATACTCTGTAAGATGGCAGGAAAGCTGCTGAAAAACAAAGGAACTACATAACTCTTGTACTGTAAGCAGGCTGGCTCTTAACTGAATCTTTGTTCTCTCTCTCTCTCTCTCCAGACTACATTGCAGACAGATGAGGTGAAAAATGTTCCTTGTGGTACCAGGTGAGATGTCAGACCATCATCTGGCACAGCAATCAAGTTACACCAGTTTTTCTTCTTCGTTTCTCCCCATGCTGAATCATAGCTTGCAGTATTTGAATGTACTTTGCCCTTTGTTCCTGTTAGCAGGCTGGTCAGATGCCTTCCTGCCCTGCCCCTGAACTGGATCCTATGTTTTCAGGAAGCTCCAACATACCTTAACATTTGTTGCCTTATTGTAGCTGCATGTTTGCTGTGTTTTAGTTTGTTCTTAGTATGAAAACAATAACACTCTGCTCTTAGTGTTACACCACTTCAGAATAACATACATTAAATAATGTGACTGTTTAATGGTAACAACGAGAGAGAACTTCCTATAACTTTACAGTTCTCTTAAAATCTACTGATTTGATTCATCCCTGGCAAAGAAAGAGACTTCTGCTGGCATAAACCAGGATGTAAGGCTCCCAGTAGCAGAAAGTCCATCAGGGTATAGGTTGTGGTGACTACAGCTTCCCTCTACTGAGAGCCTACATTAGCTCATCACAGCCTGAAAATTGTGTTGTGCTGACTGGGGCAGGGCCATGGACCTGGCAGGCAGGGAACGTGCTGTTTCAGAGCCTCCACTCTGCAGCCTCAGCTGGTGGGGCTTCTGCAGAGTGTCAGGTAGAAGCTGACTCTGGCTTCCCACAGTGCTACCCTGGGGAATGTGGCAGTGCAAATACTCTACCCTCTCCAGGGCATGAATGTCCTCATGGGTGTGACTGCTCTTGTCTCTAGGCTTGAGAAGGGACCTCAGTCTCCATGGCCTGATTCTTGGCCTACTTAAATTTCAAGTGAGGATAGACTGCATTACAATTGGCTTCAGAGCCCTTTCCCTGTCTAATCCTTTACTTAGCACCTTCTCTCCATGGATCTAAAATCCTGAGCCTCACATGCTCTCTGTGAAGCAGGTTTTATCCCCACTTTGCCAGTGGGAAAATAGAGGCAGAGAGAGTTTAAGTGACTCGTGTGAGGTCACAGGAGAGTCAAAGAACTAAGGAAAGGATTCAGGAGTCCAGAGACCCCCCACACACTCTAACCACTAGACCTGCTCCTCCCAAACTAGAACCCATTATTCCTAGCTTACACGTCGCTAAATCCAGAGTAAACTAGGCCATCGTTCTTGGGGTTCCCCCAAAACTTTCCACTTGGATTTGCTGTAAGTGCAGGCCCACCACTGTGAACTACTGTTACAAAGGTTGTGAAGTGTCCCTTTCAGTCCGCTAGAGGGTGTTGTCTCCATGACTGGTCCCTCCTGATGTTGTCTATGTGGCAGTTGCATGATCAGCCTCTAGCAAATTGTGAAATAAGAATTTGCTTTTATGAATGGGTTCAGATGCAGGGTTGTGTTGCTGGGAGCTCTGTTCTCTGCCCCCCCCCCCCCTCCTCCACCCCCTCCTAGTCTCCTTTAAGTGCTGAATAATTATGGATAAGCAGTGGCTTGTTCTAGAAGAGCCAGTACTCCATACATCTTACACCCACCCCCGGACCCTGGCTGTATCCCTGAACAGCTTTATTTGGTTCCAAATGTTACACCCTCCTTTTCTTTTTCTCTTCCTTTCACAGCGGGGGAGTGATGATTTATTTTGACAGGATCGAGGTGGTGAATTTCCTGATCCAAGGTGCTGGTGAGTTATCTCTGCCAATGAGTCTGCACGGCTACAGTATGAAGGACTGTCAGTCACATCTGAGCGTTAGCACGGCTTTTGCCTTCTGAAAGCCCCTTATGTTCCTGCTAATGCAGCATGGGGGTTGAGAAATCATATCTGCTTGTGCAGTGATGGATTTTGGAGGCCAGAAGAGCCATAGAAATTCAGCAGTGTCCCCTTTAAAGCCCTCTGCTCTTTGGGCGTAAACACTTAAAATTTAAAATTAAGTTTAAACTTAAAAGACAGAGCCAGTTTTACTATTTTTTATATATTTCTCTGTGTTTTATTCTCACTGACATGTTCTTATTACTTACTACCACTGATATACTCATTTTTCTAGTCCCTTTCATTGTAATATCTATAATGCCTATCAGATTATTATTATTTATATCATAGTAGCCCCCTATGAATCCCAGTGGTGGTGTGCTAGGCACTGTCATGAAGCACCAACAATCTAAATAGGCAAAGGGTGGGAGAAAGGGGTACAGAATACGATCAGAAGATTGGCATGTGAGACACAGATTAAGTGATTTGAGCACCTTTCACTCGAAATATGTCACAAACTGATGTATAGATTCCCACTGAAATGCAGCCACCTCTGGGGTGGCGTGCAACAGCCATCTAGCACGTTGGAAAAGAGTGGAATTAGGGGATACATTGGCCAAGAACATCAGGGCAAACCTCTCTGCTTGTGAATACACTGGTGGGATCACAAAAATTCCTGGTGAGTGGGACAGAACCAGACCGTTTTCGGTCCCATTGATTAAAAGTAAATCCATGTACAGCTTTGGGCCTGGGGGCTTCTTCCTGCTCTGAGAGTCTCACAAATTGCTGTGTACATGCCCAAATTCACTAATCCCCATATCGTATTGTTCAGACACACAATCCTTGTCTCACCGCTTCTCAGCAAAGATTTAATAGCAGATTCTGTAGAAAGGTCTGGTGTTACTAAGACTTCATTATGTTTACAAAGCATATGACAGAACATTGGTTAGTACATTATGAAGTATTAGCATCAATAATTAAACCTTCCCTGTCAAAATAAATGAACAAAGTGCGCTTCTGCAGTGCGGAGATCTTCTTTCCATTTTGTTCCCTTGCTCGTGGCAAGGCTCCAGGCATTCGCAGTGAGTCGCCCCCAGTGACTAGTACAGATGTGTCAAACTCCCATTGCATGTATCCCAGGTGGAGCCCGACTCGAGACCACCACCACCCTAGTCTCCTAATGCAAACCTCTCTTTCTCACCAGTGTATGACATAGTGAAGAACTACACAGCAGACTATGACAAAGCACTCATCTTCAACAAGATTCACCATGAGCTGAACCAGTTCTGCAGTGTTCACACTCTTCAGGAGGTCTACATTGAGCTGTTTGGTGAGCCCCATCTCTGCCCTGGGTCACTGTAACCTTTACAGATGAATTGTCACATTCACCCGAACCTAACAACATCCACTGTTGCTTCAGCAAGGTTTTCTGCTGCTATCACATAAAATCTAGTAGTACACAATCAGAGCCTCCTTTAGGCCCCGCTCCATAACTGATGGGATTCTGATGAGATCACTCCAGTAGCTGTTCTGTTCATGACCAGGGTTGGTTCAGTTTAGTTAGTTATAGTTACACGTACCTACACATACATGTACTTACACTACCTCCAGAAGTATAAGGAATGTGTAACTATAATTAAACTGAACCAACCCTGGTCACAAACAGAACAGCTGATTGTCCTAGCGAAGCTGTGGAAGCTTCATCGGGTAGATGGCTCTGTTTAGCTAACCCTTGCAAAATAGTCATGGGAAATTTACCGGCCCAATCACAAAAAATATAAACGAGAGCTTAGTCGCCTGTCAAGAAATGTTACCCATTCAGGGCAAGCAAAATGCTGTCTGGTGAGCTTATAGTTCTACTAAAGCAGCTATTACCATACTACCTAGGCATGCCATGTGGGTGTTCGAGAATAGGGGAATCTCTCAGGATGGGACAGATGATCCTCCATTCTAGACTGCAGGTCATCTTAAAACTAAACTGTGCAGAGACTAGGAGAACCTGTTACAGGAGGGTATCCTGACAGGAGAGGGACAAATAAAATGTCTGAATTGACCTTTACCCTTTCTAAATTCTTTGGTTATTCTCAGGATTAATTTTTCTTTTGAAATTGTGAGAATGTCTTTGCAATACTTATCTCAAGCTGGAGCCCAATCTCACTGTGTGACATTTGCACAGACACCCTGCGTGTTCGTCCTTGAGACTCCATGATCTGTTCTTCCTATCGGCTGTGTGATGGTTGCTAATCATTAACTACTGTATCTGAACTACACTTTTTAAGGAACTAAGAGATCCCTGTTTTGACCGTGCACTGCTACAAAATATAGCATTGGAACTTGGTTCTATAGAGAAACAGGAGGGGAATTTTCAGAAAGTGTATTCATTCTTCACCCATAGATGTCTCCAGATGACATCAGCAGCTGCTGACGACAGTAGCTAAAAAGAGACTAAAGTAAACTGATTTGCACTGAAGGAAGGGTCTGTATAAATTTCTATGCACTCCTTCATGATTGTTTCTCTCTGAGCAGGATGCTTTTTGGCTGAGGAGTTAGAAATGGGTTGCAGCCCATTGAATACAGACCTATGTCATGATTCCCTGCCTCCACATCTGGAGGCAGGTGCAGGAAACTGATAACAGCTGTTTCCTAAACTCCTGGCTGAACTGTGTTTTGAATGTGAATTCCAGACACCCGAACGGGGACAAAGCTAATAACTGAGGGAGTGAACCTGGATCACTTTCAGGGCTGTTAATTTTTTATTTTCCTGTCGCATTTCTCAGCAGGCCCCAGTGGAACATACAACCTTCCTTGGAGCTTTCATTGCAGCAGGGCTTTGAATTCTTTATTTCCTTTTGAAATTCCCCAGCTACACTGAAGTTAATTCCTACCTACTGAGCCAAGTGGATTTGCTGATGAAAATGTGTCCAGCCTATTAAATTAGCAAATGTGACCTTTCACCTTTCTCCCTTTTCCTCGTTCTATCTCTTGCTGGCACACATTCAGCCCGGGTAGATCAAGGCCTGGCTAGGCCAGGTTTTAAATTACTGGGACTGCTCCAGGACCCGTTTGTAGCGTTGGGGGACATTGGTTAGAATAGCTCAGAATTTACTTGCACACACCCCATGCTTGTGGGCATTTCCTTGAGTACTCACTGGAGGCTTGTGGCATCCCTGAGTTCCTCTAACAGAGAGACTCTTAGAAACCCAGAAATAGAGTCAGGAAGGATCCAGATCCCCTGTTGCCCAAGGACCCCCGGACACTGCAGGAAACTTGCCAAGCAGTGTACACCCACCTGATCTCGTAACATGACACTGGCTCAGTGCTCGGAGAAAGATGCAAGTCCCTTGAGGTCCCTGCTGATATGATGTCCTGGGGAATATTCCTTCCCTGGTTCTGAATTTGTCAGTCAGATGTGCCCTGTGCTTCTGAGTGGTAGGCACAGTGGATAAGGATCCAATCCCAGTTATCCCTTGAGATACTGCCAGTTGCCTGAGTAATTGTCCATTTATTCCCAGTAATGTGGATTCTGAGAGTACCTCCCGGGTCCATAAATCCCAAAGGTATATTACTGGAGCTGTGGAAGGTTGCAGGAGTTTGTAAATCCCCTTCTTTTGTAGATATTGTTGGTGCAAGTTCACCATTATGACAGACCACCCGCCCACTATTCGTCCCCCCACCCCACGCCAATTACGGTATTTTGGTTTCACTGCCAGTTTTGTCTGGTCTTGCATCTTGCTTATGTGATACCATCTTGTTTTGCTTGTGTTCAGCCTGAAATTTTAAATCAAACTTGATTTACTAAAAGGCTTCAGGACCTGGCTCAAGATTGGGGTTTTATTAGAAAAAAAAAAAAAGTGCACACACAGGTGTCTCTTGATTTCCCCTATGGGATGTGTAGCCTGTGTGTATCTAACCTCAACTTGTGTTTTTTTCCAAGAGTGCTAAATCAAAGCCTATCCTGAATAACTCCACAGATGATCTGAGAGCCAAATGCCTTGTGTGTTCTTTAACCATGTCTCACTTTTTTGATATCAGATCAGATTGATGAAAACCTTAAACTGGCTTTGCAGCAGGACCTGACCACCATGGCTCCTGGACTCATTATACAGGTAATCAGGGTCCACCTGGGCTGTACAAGGTGCTGGTCATGGGGAGGACAGTGGCATCTGGTACAGGAATGCTTACGAGATTGGGTGTGCAGTGCTGGGCAGGGATGGAGAGCTGTACGTCATTTCTGGAAAACTGCTCTACCAACTAGACTCCATGTTGAGTTCCTTGAGGCAACTAATTACCTTTGGCCCAATTTTAAGTCCCACACTTTTGTTGTCAGTGTTTTGGTTGCTCGCGGCGTGTTGGCTGTTTGTCTACCTTCCTCGTATTCGCTGTCTTTCCAGGCGGTCCGCGTTACGAAGCCAAACATTCCAGAAACAATTCGGAGGAATTATGAACTCATGTAAGTGCCTGGGACTCTCACCTTTGTGTTACCAAAGTGAATTTGTCATCCAGACTAATATGTTTTCATAGTATGCTGTTATCTCAGTGCCCTCTACCAGGCATGCTCTTTTAGCCTCATGCTGCTTCATTGCCATGGGCGGGAGGCCCAAGTGAGGGGAGTGGCATCTTGCCGTTGGGAAGGTTTTCTGTATTTTGTGTGTGTGCAGGCATTTGGGTGGCAAAAGTGGTTCATTTGGGGGCCTGTTGACCTTGACACTGTACCTTCAAGGCTTTTTAAAAGGGCCTCTTGGTGAGTGTGCACGAATGGCAGGGTGGATAAATTCTACCTGTAATCCTGCTGTTTGAATGGTGGTGAAGGAATTGTTGATACGACAGGCTGAAGACTTCACAAAGCTTTGAAATAACTTGTTTTAATAACACTTGATGACATGATCCTGTTGTTTCAACCCTTTCTAAGCCAGCAGCCTGCCTTGCACTGACCATTCAGAAACACACAGGTTCTCTGAGCACTTTGCCACCAAAGAGGGTGTAATCAAGAAAGGTCTTCCTTTCTTCCCAAATCCTCTCCCAAGCCGGTGTCCCTAGCCCCAGAAGTCCAGGTAGCTTGTGTGTGATGGGGCCCAATATGGAGATTCCTTATTTCTACAATCAGCCCATTTTTATCTCTGTCGCTATAAATACAGCACGGTGTGTGGTGTACTTTGGAGAGTGGCTAGTTCTTCAGGCCGGACTGCTGCTCCCTGAGCTGTTTTTGAAATGGTTGAAATTTTAGAAGAAAACATGATGGTGTTTTCAAAAGAGAATGTTCTTTAATTTTACTTCGTTCTTAGAAGGCAGTAAGACCGTGGGGGTGAGAGAGATACGGAGCCATTTTACTAAATAAAAAGAAGTAGCATTTGATCCTGCACCTACACCCCCCAAAGCTATTTACTTACAAATGGAAAAGTAATTTCCAAGTGAGAGAGGGAAAACTTATAGCTATGGCTATGTTGAAGGCTAAGGTTTTTTTATATAGCTTTACTTCCTGCTTTATGTTCCTAATTTAATAATTTGATACCTCCACTAACAGTAACTTTATATGCATGTATCCTAGTAATTAGTGCTTATATCCTCTCTAAACTGCCCTCCACTGGAGGGTGATATGCTCACTGGAGCAGCTCTGATTCACCAAGCAGAGGGCAGCAGTACACATTATATACTGTGTGATCATGCAAAAGTAGCACCTTTACGTGTTGTGGGAGAGGAGAGGGCTTTTTATTTATCAGGTCAGAAAAATGGAGTGGGGTGTTTGTCTATGAAATTAGCAAGGTACAGTGTGAGCGTATGCATTGTTCTGTCCACTACCTGTCCCTGCAAATGCACTCCAGAGAGAGAATCTACCCAGTGTCATGCGTGTGGGTAGCAGTGGGACAAGCGTGGAAGGCGTGGCTGTCACCTAAGGAGCACTTTTGAGAACTCATATGCTGTGTGGTCGCTGCAGTTCTACATCTGTCTTGTTCTGGCTCACTAGGGAGAGCGAGAAGACAAAGCTGCTGATTGCGGCTCAGAAGCAGAAGGTCGTGGAGAAAGAAGCAGAGACGGAGAGGAAGAAGGCCCTGATTGGTCTGTATATGCATCTCCCATAGATGTGGCTGGTTGGGAAACTTTCCAGGCGTGGGTGGGTGTCTAACCCAAACACCTCTCTGGAAGTACATGCAGCGCATGTGCCACTGCTGGGTCTTGTGCGAGCAGCAGTGTCGTCCGATGGTGGCTTTAAGAGATTTTAAATAAGGCGACCGTAAACAAGCTGAACATTGGCTGTTTATATGAAGTGGGAAGGGGCAGAGACTGAAGTTTGGGGAGGGTGAGAGAAGCTCTAGCACATCTGTAGTCGAGCTGGTTCTGTCCAGAGTCTGTCAACAGCAAGCCCAGTGACAGCCATAACTGCACCACTGAATGTGTGAACCAAGGGATTCGCTGTGAATTTCTGTACTGTAAAACTCTGGATTTGGATTAAACGTGCAGTCACAGGTTCCTGCGATTAAGTCTGTTTTAAAATGAGTTCCCCCTAATTTGGGCTGCTGCCGGGAGTTCTTTGAACAGCTCCGTATCTTGTAGATACGGACACTGAAAATGCAGTGTCTTCTCTTTTTGCTTGATACCCATCTCTTGCTCATGTAAAGCCTCCAGCACAGCTCTGGACTTCTCAGATGGTTTTCCTGTGCTTGCTTTGCCTACAAACATCCCTTGATGTGACGCTGAACCTCCTGGGGGCTGAAAGTGTCTGCATGGGTATGTTCACACTGCAGTCTGAGGTGTATGTGCAGCATGTGTAAACATACCGAAGGTGGCTTTAATCGAGCTAACTGGGGTATCGGTAGCAGTGAAGCCATGGCAGCATAGACTAGCCACCCAGGTACGGACCCCGGCTCCCTGGTGGCTTCGCTGATACTGGGACCTGAGCTAGCTAGATCAAAGCTAGCTCACATGGGTCTGCACCTACCGCAGCTGTACCCCCAGTTGCAGTGTAGATCTACCCTGTAAGGACTGGGTTTGCCAGAGGAGTACAAGGGGGGGCGGGGGGGCTGAGATGGCTTCTGTGGGAAAGGAGCTCGGGTCATAACTCTTTGGGCATCTAGATGTTTCCTTTACCGCTGCAGAGGCAGAAAAAATTGCCCAAGTGGCCGAAATAACGTACGGACAGAAGGTGATGGAAAAGGAAACGGAGAAGAAAATTTCAGAGATTGAAGGTGAGCAACAACCTTTCCAATAAACAAATTCCGTCGTGCTTCTTCTCGGAAGATTTCAAAGCACATCACAGATATTTCAGTTAGTCCTCACGATGCTGCTATGAGGTGGGGCAGTATTATCCCTATTTCTCTTATGGGTAAACTGAGGCACAGAGAGTGCATGTGAGTTGGCCAAAGTCTAACCACAACACAACTGAGCCCCTGTGTGACAGTATAGAGGCCTTTCATATTGAACTCCGGTGTATGGTTGATGTGATAACCTTTCATGTGACCCTCAAAATGCATTGCAACTTTCAAAACTTATTTGTCTGCATGCTCAGATTCTTCCCTTCATTTCACACTGGAGTGCTTGGAGGGACTAGGTCGTTTGGGAGAGTAGGAGGTGTTTGCTCTGGCAAATGTACCAAAGTTGGAGAGCCCCAAACAAACTCCGAGACGCTTGACGCTGCAGCACAGGAGGCAGGCAGTGTGATTGTCAACAGTATTGCAGGAGCCAGCACTGCAGACTCCCACTCTTCCCACGGAGATTTGTTACCACCACTACAGTGTGTGGGACACACCTAAGAACCAGGCAGAGCATCTTCCAGAAGCAGGAATATGCTAGAACTTCGTTAGGAAATCCTCTCAGGGTGGGGTGCTGCCATTCCATTCAGGCACCCACAGTGTTCCATGGAAGTTTACATCTGCCCCTCTTACTTCAGAATTTTTCTAAAATGTGGACACCTGTCAGGAGTTTTCAGTAAACGTAGCTCTAGATTTTTGGTCTAGTCAAAAGAAAAAAAAAAAAAAAAGTGGCCAAACCCATCTCACCAGTTTGTCCAGTTCTGAGATAAGCAGNCTCTTTAAGCATTATCAGCAGTAAACAAGCCCTATATTCTGTCTTCTCCTGTCATGGATTCCTGCATTATTCACACCCATCTGGAATTGCTGTTTGCTTCCTTTAGGAGCCAATATTGACTAGGGGCAGGAATGGAAGCATTTCCTTGCAAATTATCTCTAATAATTTTTTCTTTTCCAAGGCGATGGTTCTGAGTGCTTTATAGGAGCTTGAGCTCTTAACTGAGAGGGCTTTTTCCCCATGCAGTGCCTTGTGTCAGGCAATTTCCAGGACAAGAAAAGGGCTCTGCCTCTCTGGCTCAGAGCTGCAAGGCCCTATTTCCAATTATGTTCATTATAGGCCCTGTCAAGCTTTGCTGAAGCCCACTGAGGAGCCAATTAGAGTTTTACAGATCAGCAGCTTCTCATTAAGAAGTTCCCAGCAGAACTACAATAGTTTTTATTTCTTATGAATACATGTCACCAGGTGCCAGGCCTTCACTCCAGCTCCATACCAGGCAGTGGCCCGTGCGTCCTGCAGGCAGGGACTTTCTGCCCTGCGTCAGCCCTTCCAGCTGCTCTTACTGAGCCGGCAGAGCTGTTCTCATTAGTTGGCCAAATGGAGCGAAGCCTCGATTCCCAACCTTCCAGCTGCTGGTATTGTTTTTAAATGTGGACGTTCTCCCTATTGGTGGAGATAAAGGAATGATTTATCCAGTTGTTTGCTTTGAAACAACTTGAATAGGATTCCAGTGCACTCTGACAAGCCTGGATTGAGGAGTGTTATTGCTCGCTGAGTTGGGTGCCCTAAAACAGACTGTGAATATCCAGGGAACATAGTGGACCATACAGATAAGCCTGGCTTTACAAACTGCGCCAGTGTAACCTTCGTGTTCATTAAATATGGTTAACCACAAAAAGTCGGGGAAAAGGAAGAATGCAATAGGCAGTGGGGAAGTGTTGGTTTCTTTAGATGACCTTTATAAAATGTTTCATCTTGTATCCCTGCCTGATACTGACGGGAGGTGCTTCTCTAAGACTTGAGCACTCAGCATCTTGCAGGATCAAACCCTTTGTTTTCCGAGCTCTTGAAATCCTGGAAAAAGCCACATCTAAGAGCCCATCCAGGGGCCTGAGTTTAAGGGTTAAAGTTCCCCTGGCCCTTTACAGAAGAATTGGGGATGTTAGCCCCAGTGTCCTGGCCAAATTCCAGTTTGGGTAATTACATTCGCTACCTAAAATTCCCCCTGTGGTTTCAGTTTGATGGGGTGTTCTTTATGTCCTGTCCAGATGTGGTGTGTAGGATTGCTGCCTGCTGTTCTGTAGTGAGATAGCTGCCATGCTTTTCCCAAGAGATGGCTGTGTTTTAGAGGGGAGTGAAGAGATTAGCCATTTGCCTCTTTTGCAGGGGAAGCGTTGGTGTATAATCATCCCATTACAATTCAGGTGTGGGGGGAGACTGTACCTTCTGACCCTATTTCTTCCCCCATGGCCCAGGTGTGCCAGCCATAGTTCAGAAGTGGTGTTGATACCCTGGCAGTGTGTGGATGCTACTGTAAATACAAAGATGGGTCCAAATGTGGAGCACATTTAACAAGTTACAGCAACTGCATGCTCTCTTGTGTTTAAATGGCTGCCATGGTTTTCCTTACAGATGGTGCATTCCTTGCTAGGGAGAAGGCAAAAGCTGACGCTGAATGCTACACTGCCATGAAGATAGCAGAGGCTAACAAGGTATTTATCTGTACTTTGTCGTGGGCCAGGTCCCATTGTGCTAGACCCGGTACAAACAGAACAAGAAGATGGTCCATGTGCCGAAGAGCGTATAGTTTTGTTTAAAAAAAAAAGAAAAAAGAAAAAAAGCCAGCTGTGATAATGACTCCCATGCTTCGTGTACAAAATGAATGTAGTTACTGACTGATGTGGGCACTCTTTGAACAGTGTTCACATTAGTATTTTGGTGGCATTCGCTCTTGGGGAGAGTTAAACATGAGACTAGAATGGCACTTTGTCCAGGATGGGCAGGGATGGTGTCCCAGCCCCGTTTGCCAGAAGCTGGGAATGAGCGACGGGGGGTGGAGCACTTCATGGTAACCTGTCTGTTCATTCCCTCTGGGGCACCTGGCACTGGCCACTGTCAGAGGACAGGATACTGGTCTAGATGGACCTTTGGTCTGACCCAGTAGGGCCGTTCTCATGTTCTGTAAATATGAATCTGTCCAGAGGAAGCCTAAATGCGCTGGCTTGTGCTCTGTGGAGGCCGCTCTGTTAAATGCTTCTGAGACCAAGGCTCCCTCTCTAGAGAAAGCTGGAGCTGCAGCACTTCTCTGTGATGCTAGCTCTGCTTCAGCCAGAAAGTTTTAACTAATGCTTTGTGTGCCACCTGGCAAACTTCTTGCACAAATGGAGCAGGCCTCTAGAGGATGCTTGTTATGAGAAGATGTGATTACAGGCCAGATTAGAATCATGCTGCTATTATCCATGGAATTCATCAATCTAGCGGAGCCATGAACCTGCTGGGGAGCAGCAAGCGGGAGGAGAAGAAATCAAATGGACAAAACTCTCGGGTGTAGAGTTAGAGGGATCACTGCCAACAGCAAATACCGGAAGGGAACATTGGTTTTGCTGGTGTTTCTTTAAATAGGAAAAAGATGAGTATTCATGTCTTCGGGTGTCTGCCAGTACACTAGTGCTCTGGAAAAATGGTACCCTATATGATCACAACAAAAGCTTGTTAGTCAGTAAATCTGGACGGCTGCTGATATTCTGTTTTCTCTTCATGCAGCTAAAACTAACTCCTGAGTACTTGCAGCTGATGAAATACAAAGCTATTGCATCAAACAGCAAAATCTATTTTGGCAAAGATATTCCCAACATGTTCATGGACCACACGGGGAGCAAGCCTGCAGAGGGACTGGTGGAAGAGATGAGAGGAGAGAATTGGGCCGTTGCCACTGAGGATTTGTGAAACCATTTTATAACACCTAATGACCTTGCAAAATTTCTATTTATTTTTTAACAGATGAAACAAACTGAGAAGTTGGTTTCCCCTTTTGATTTTTTCACTGTTCTGTGCTGAAGCAGATGAGCCAGACTTAACCCTCTCAACCTTTTGTCTAGAAATCAGTTTAGACACAAATACTTTGATATTCACAGGCCATTTTTTGGTTACTTCTCAAGAGCCAGGTTCAGCTCTGCACCGTATCTTGACTCCTCCCTTTTGGAGGCCTGGTTATTCTGGAGCAGGGGGAGAATCCTGCAAATTTCCAGCAGGATGATTTGTTGTGTGGTTAGGTTGATTAAATGAAACTTTGAGTTCTGCATGAGCAGTTATAGCAATTGGGATAGGGGAGGCAATGCCCTTTTTTGCTGCTGGAAGCTGTCCTTTCTTTTGTTGGAGATTTCCAGTACATTTTTTTTGAGCCCTATGAAAGAGACAAAGGTGCTAGGATTTCTGTACACTACATATCCCAGCTTAAGCAAGGCAGCACGGATGTGGTGGCAGAGCTTGTTCATTTCCCATGTCCTGAGATCAGTGTTTTCGCATTGTCCATATTTTGTAGAGGGATAAGGAGGTTCTAAGTTCTGTAATTCTCTTTCTAGAAAATCATCTGTAGACGTGGTGCTACCAGGTCAGGGTTGAGGTGCTCTGGTGGGGGCAGTGTGAGCATACCCTGTTCCTGTTCTCTGGCTAAATGGGACATCAGTCTCCCAAGATGCCAACATATGGTACCTTTCACCAACATCAAATTGACTTTTAGGAAAAGTAGCTTACAAAAACCATGAATCACTCAGACCCCCCGTCTTGCACACACTTTTGCAGGTGAGTAACTGTGCTCAAGTGAATGGTCTCATTGACTTATCATCTCCATAAGTGTTTGTAGGATTGGGGCCTACATTTGAAATAGCCCAGCATGGTTCAGTGGCTGCCAGACATCAGGAAGAGAATGTTCAGACAAGTTGAAGCGAATGGCTAATTTAGACCTCGTGTAGGCATTTTGATTCATGTTTAGCAGGGGCATACAAAACACAGTATTGTATAGTCACAGGGAGAGACAGGTGCCCCGTTGTCTTTAGACAATTCAGAGAGAACAATTTCTTCTTCTCCCCCTCCAGAATGATGCTGTAATACATGTGGTCCATTAAGGTGCAATTTGATTTGTTTTTAAGTCTTCAAGTATGCAGCTGTGAAGAGTCCATAGATTTTTATGATGTATTATGTGTATATATATATATATATGCAAAATCAACTGGGGGAAAATAAAGGGCTTAGCATAATTCAGGGCAGGAGAGAACATCTGTTCCCCCCAGGCCATCTCCTCCCACTTGGCAGGAAAGCCTGTTTATTAATCACTGTTTTATTTTGCAACCTACACACAGATACATGGTGGCTCCAGCCTGAGTGCAAACACCGTTGTCAGTGGCCAGCTTATTTCATTTATAATCTGTTGTTCCGTATCCTGCCACATGCTGCGGTTGGTATTAGCGTGCTAAACTCATCAGAGCGCTCAACCTGTCTGGGTGTTTTTGTAACAACACAGCCCCAGTCAGATAGAAACGTGATGAATTTCTGCTGCTTCCAATATTTTTCACATTTGTTTTCTTTAATATTTTCACAGCTTGAGTGACTACTACTTTGCCTGTACTTGAAAATGTAAAATGAAAGCTGCCATCAGTTACTGCATGAGAAAACTGATAACTCTATTTGCGGTATAAGAAAAGCCTTTATCTCTTTCTATATATTTTTTTACTTACTGGAAAACCTGAGGTTTATACCTTAAATTCAGATTCCAGACCGATGTACTACGTTAGACAACACTGCAATAGAAAAATTAAATCACTACCCCAGCTCTCACATAACTAGCATTTGCAAATAGGATTCTGCACAGAGAACAGGAAGAGCGTGGGAAGAGCAGAACTTTTCTTTTTTGGGGGGTGGGGTTGAGGTTTATACTGAGGGTGGTCTCACTCGTTCAGGATTGTTTCACACATGGTAAAGATTTGCATCTAGTAACTAATGCGTAGTTTTTAATCAAACATTTTTTACTAGCAAAAAAAAAAAAAAAAGCCAAAGTGTATTGAACCTTTTTATATGACTTTCATGTAAAACTATGTGGAATAAATAGGACTTTTTTTTACCATACAATTTCACTATAAAAGAGTGAGGAAGAACACAGAAAAAGAAGTAGCCAATATTAGTACAACGTTAATTTAAAACACAATCTTACAGCCTAATTATTCCACCTGTTAACAGCTTAGGTTGTGTCTACACTGCAGCAGTGAGCATGCGCAGCCCAGCTAGGCAGACTGGTGCTAGCTCGGCTTGAGCTAGTGCACTAAAAATTGCAGTGTGGACATTGTAGCTTGTCCACACTTGTTTTTAGCTGCACTAGCGTGAGTCTATCTACCTGGGCTGGGAGGCTCGCTGCCTGCTGCAGTGTAGACATGCCCTTAGTTACTGCAGCTTGTGAGATGATAAAGTGAAATCTTAGCATAATGGGGGGGAGGGTGTCATAATTTAGTTAGAGCAAAGCTGACACCATGACTTTCTCTACCAGACTGAATCCAGCGTTGGCATCTGACACAGTTTCTCCATTATTTTATATGTTTAACCTCTTTTGCCTTCCAGAGTAAATTTGCTACTATATTTGACTGTATTTCATCTCTTCCTTGTGAGCATAGTGACAGGATGTCAGCTAGGTCTTTGGTTTTTTTTCCCTTTCTTTCCTGCATGCAAATTTGCAATGAGCATTTGAATGTTTAAAACCACTTGTTTAATGAAGGGACTACAAGGGGTATGTGAATGGTGATGTTTGGGAATCCCTGATTGAGGCATGAAAATAACTGCGTTGGCAGAGGAAGTTCTGACCTGGGCAAGCATTGGAAGTGATGTGTTGGAATAAAAAAGCCGTTTTATTTTGCTATTTGTTATGATGACTGAATAAAAGGTTTTTCACTTGTAGCTTTAATATTTTTTCAAGCATGAATGAGCTTGAAACATGTTAGCGTGTACCTGGACAAGGAGTGGGAGGGGAAAGAGATCTACTCTGGTCCCTCAGCTTCACTGTGACAGTTTAGGCATCTGTGTGCAGAGCAGAAATGTACACGCTGTGAGCATGCTGCCTTTACCAATGTGCAGAGTGAATTGACTTGGAGTATAATTATTGGACGCCAGTGACAAATGTCTAGGGTATGGAAGAGTTTGAGGGGAATAATTTTGTTCGTTCACATGGTTGTTTTACCTTTAACCTGACGGTGGGGCAGCATGGTGTGTTTTTAGAGCAGCTGTGTAAACACTGTCATTGTTCTGAATATCAGAAGAGAGAGGAAGGCAGTTGCCTTGCATCAGAAGACAAATATTTTGGTTCAAGGTACCATGTGACTATCTTCCCATTAGATTTGAGGTGATAAAGACTGGGATTGTGACAGGACCTAGGGCAGTGGGGTATCCAATTCCTGGATAGGAAACTCCTTTAGACTCCCTTAACAATTCCAACTAGAATGTGCGATTGGTATTGTTTCAGCAGTGTTGTGAATGACCCCAGCCCTAAGTCCTTGCGCTGCGAAGCTTCATCACTTGCTCAGATCTGATGCATGGAACAGTAATTGGGGCCTGGAAAGCTTTGGAGACAGGGAGGCTTAGTGAACTAAGTGTGCGTTTAATAACTTTTTTTCAGTACCTTTGGCTGTGCCCTAGAGCAGCCATTCCTCACCAAGGGGGGGGCTCAGGCTCTGTGGACCATACAGTCCTGTCCTTCCTTGCTGGGACTGCCCATAAAGAGGCCAAAAGAAATTTTGTGATGTGGACATCAAGAGGCTAGACGGAGTCCTGCGGCTCCTTCCAAAAAAGCCTCTGATGGCAACGGCTGGACACAGCTGGGTGTAGTTGAAAGGGCAGTGTCCCATTGTGAATACCTCTAAGCCATCCAGTCCTCAATGTTTTAACAATAAGAAATAACATTAACTCAGTTTCCCATCTGTAAAAAGGGCTAGTGATACCATCCCCTGTAAAGCACTGTGGTGGGTGCACATGTAAAGCGCTGTGTAAGAGTCAGGTATTATTATTACCCAAGAACCCCATAGTGTACAATAGGATGAGTCAGCCTCCCTGTATTAATTAAAGCTAAGGTACCTTTTCTCTCCTCAGCTTCCTGTCAGAACAAAGGAGTAACCAAGCAACCAAATAGCTCAATTTGCTGTAATTTTTCTGAGTCACGAATGCAAAACATGAGCTAGGCAATTTAAAACAGTTAAATACTTATACGCCTGGGCTGGATGAAAGAAAAGGCCATCATGCAATAATTAGTGGCTGTGACTGATTTAGGCAAGACCTTGTCTTGCATAATGTGCTGCTTGCTTTCTAAATTGGTCTGCATTAAGGAACAACAAATCATTGTGTGACCCACCACACACACACCCGTTTACAAAATGGGGAATAACTGGCTAGGTGTGGTCATACTGCTGACAAGGATCGGGGGCTGATAGTGGATCACAAATTGGATATGAGTCACCAGTTGCAAAAACGGCTAATATGCTGAGGTGTCGTAACAGGAGTATTGTATGTCAGACACGGGGTAATTGCCCTGATCTGCTTGGTACCAGCTGGAGTACTGTGTCCAGTTCTGGGCAGCCCACTTTAGGGAAGATGAGGACAAATTGGAGAGAGTCCAGAGAAAAGCAACAAAAATGATAAAGGTTTAGAAAACCTGACCTAGGGAGGAAAGGTTTAAAAAAAAGCATGTTTAGTCTTGAGAAAAGAAGGCTGTGGAGGACCTGAAATGTCTTCAGATACGTTAAGGGTTGTTATTAAGAGGACAGTGACCAATTGTTCTCCATGTCCACTGCAGGTAGGACAAGTAGTAATCAGCAGCACTCACCGGGGATGTGGGAGACCCAGGTTCAATTCCTCTTTCTGGATTTGAACAGGGCTTTCCTACCTCTGAGCCTGGAGTTGGGCTGGTTCCTGTTCATGGATTGTTAAAATGAGAGAGGGGTGTGCTGGCTGGCTTAGGCAGTTTCCTCCCTAGCTTGCTGGCTTGTGTGGATTGCATTCTTCCATGCTCTCTCTCCCCATTCATTGTAGAGGGAGCCTAGCTGCCTAACTTGTTCCTGTGATTTTCTACATTCCTAAGTTAGGTGCTGTGATGCTCGACATTGCAATGCCTAAGTCTTTTTGTGGATCCTACGCATGGAGAGGCATCATAAGAGCAGAGGTCAGTGCCAAACTTGACCATGACACTCTGACTCTAAGAATTAGGTAAGGAGGGGGAGAAAAGGGCAAACAAATAAAATGAGCTAAAGGAATAAAGTAAAGCAAAATAAAAAGAAATTAACCATAAACATTGGAGCCAACAAAAATAGCTGGGTCCTAGCCAGGGCTTACTGCCCAGGCCATAGCTTTCCTTCTCAATAAAAACATCTGTCTGAGCTCTCCAATATTTACAGTTCTCATTTAATGCAGCAGGGACTGAAGGGAGGGACCTGGCAAAGGAAGATTTAGCTTCCTGTTTACCCCATTCCTCATTTTCAAAAATGCATATTAATTGGCTGTTAAATAGGTGCACTCAAGAAAGTGTGTCCTTATCTCATTTGCCACAGAACCTCAACATGCCCAGCTGCCTCTCCTATGGTTCTGCTGTCTCCGTTCCTGGCCAGCCTTGTGCTCAGAAGTTTGCGAAACTGTGCTCTTTGGATCCTTTCTGACCGGAGTTACCATTTTTCAGCCACTGGGGAGTGTGTTTGCTGGGGAATAAAGATGAAATCAGCCTCTGAGGATTTAGTCTGAGTTTAGCGGCACTAACTCTTGTTGCATGTGGTTCCATATGAAGTCAGTGGATAAATATTTTCTGTTACACAATGCTGCCATGCTTTTGAGAGAAGGATCGTATTAGATATATCTGTAAAGATAAAAGGAGCAGGAAACCAAAACCTTTTTCCAGTGAAGAGCAGGCTTTTTTTCCAGTGCCCTGTCAAATTCCTCTCTTGTGTATAGAAAAAGGCAAGAGCTCACTTTGTTGACATCATTCAGTAATTCCCAGGTGGTTCTGTGGTGCAGAGCCTATAGGACAGTGAAGTGACTTCATTCAACAAATGTATTTCACTGAAGTGGTGTGTGATGACAGTTGGAAAAGCAACGATAACAATGCCATCATGGGGTTTCATGATTCGGTTATTCCAGATCAAATTTGCTCAGATGACAGGTTCTCTTATTGACCACATTGCAAGCTCTACCTAGACCTGAAAATCCAGCCGTGCTTTCTGTCCATGGCATCAGCACCAGCAATAAAGATTCTGTGGTTGGAAATGAGCTAACTCTGGTTATGATGTACAAGGCAGAAGATAATCCTTCTTCTCATATTCTTCTGCAGCCCTGCAGTTGCTAACAGGTCTTTTGATGAAATTCACCCTTATGTACCACTTAAACCCTTAAATGATGCATAGGTCTTGAACTGCACAGGAGTGAATTTAATCTACATTGAGGTAATCACTGCTTTAGAATATGGCAACATTCATGTGGAAAATGTCTTGTTACCGTAGAACTATCAAGATGTTAACAAATGGGAATTTGTCTAAACAACATTCCTTTTGAAATAAAGAAGAAGGTCATGATTTAAATGTTTACATGTGAAAAACGTAGGGTGTTTCCTCTCTTGGAGTCAAGGATAAACCCTGTATTTCTCATGCAGCCTCAGGTGTTATTTTTTCTTTTTGTTCTTTTCCTATGCTAGTATCTGTGGTGCTTTTTAAAAATTCTGTTCTATTATAACCCAGGCTGGAACTCCAAACCTTTGGAGTTAAAGCGTTATTTGCCTCTGGATTACTGCATGAGTTAAAAAAGAAATGTATTCCCCTGATCATCGCAGGGCAAAAACATCTTTCAAACAAGAATCTTAGTCTATGTAGCTCAACCCTACATTTAGTTGGATGTCCACTTTTTTAAATGTAATTTTCCATGAAAAATAAATGGGTTTTAACTAAGAGAATAAAATATTTCATGAAAGCCCATGCTCCATGGGTTTTCCCATCCCTTGTTCGAACTTGTTCTGCATCACAGTGTGATCATGTTGCATCATAAAGTTATTACAAAAACAAATTGTCTCTGAAAAGATAAATTGTCAAAGGTAGCAGCCCTATTGGGAGGTAGGGAGTGTCGTATAAAAACATTAGAGAAACAAGCCCTGCTTAAATAAACCAGAGCCTACAGTGTGGTTTCTAATTCATTTCCAGCTGCACATCAAAGTATTGGTTTTGATTTTTCAGTGTTGTATTGTTGGGCCCTGTCTAGGTATTTGTATGGCTTCCAGGTGAGTGCATCACAGACATTAATAAATGTACCTTGTCAACATCCCTGTGAAATCCCCAGTTTGTCAGTGGGGAATTGAGGCACAGAGAATTTAAGGGTCAGATTTTCAAGTACTCAGCACCCAGACCTGGGATCAAACTTTCAACAGCTCGGCTCCCATTTAGGCATCTCAGTAAGGGCTAGATTTTCAAAACCATTCAGCACTCCAAAGCTCCCCTTTGGCCAGATTTTCATCAGAGTTCAGTACCCAATGTGCACAACATAACATGCTGATCCCTTTGGAAAATCTGGTCCTAAGTGACTTCCCCGTGGTTGTCAGAGTGAGTCTGTGGCAAACCTGGGACTTGAACCCAGACCACTGCCTTAAATAGAACATGGTTCTGTTTCCCCATGAAATGCAAAAGTGGCAGGGAAGCTCTAGTCCCTAGATGTGTGTACGTATATAGGTGGGGCCTGGGTGTTTTCAGCAAGCGGCCCCTATCTCTGTAACTCATTCCTTCCTTTGAGTCGACATAGTCCATCTTTGTTGCCCTTCAGGCCAGACTGTGTGTGAATTCTGATTACCTAGCTTTTCTCTGAGGCTTTGTCTTGACAAGGAAAATTGGTTGAGTTTAGACCAGGCTTAGCTAACGTGCTGGCTAAGCCCACCCTAAACTCAACCAATTTTCCTAGTCAACACAAAGCCTCGGGGAGTTGTGGTTGATGGGAGTGTTGTTTCATTT
This sequence comes from Platysternon megacephalum, assembly GCA_003942145.1. Lineage (NCBI taxonomy): Eukaryota > Metazoa > Chordata > Testudines > Platysternidae > Platysternon > Platysternon megacephalum. The sequence goes on from QXTE01000071.1 coordinate 5,744,918, forward strand.
GTATTAGTTAAAAGGATGCTGTGAACTTTAATTTGCCCCTGATATATATGTTGTAAAGAGATGCTTTTATAACCCCTAAGACCGATGGAAACATTTGTATAATGAAAAAACACACACCAGAACCAGTCATTTTTGAACATTCTTCTGCAGTGTGTGAGCCCCAAGCAGGGTGCCTCTGAGCACCTGGAAGTGAAATTGGTTATAAACAAAAGTGAAATTGACTTCATTGATTTCCAGCATCTAAGCTGAGCGAAAGGCAAAGAGTAAATCAGTTAGAATGTTATGAAAGTAAGGGATGATCAGGTTGTTTTCACTTCTAAGGTGTCTTTAGTAACATAGGTAAGAAATGTGTTTCTTTACAACATATTAATGTTAAGATAGCAGCAGTTTTCCCTTAATATAGACTTGGCTGACGTTTAGGTCCAGAACTACAAAAAGACTTAGGCACCTAACTCCTATGCTAGGTGGGTGGATAAGGTCTCCCTTATAACCTGTAGCCAGTTGGTTAGAATGCTTCTTTAGGATGTGGGAAAACCTAGTTCAATTCCCTGCTTTGACTGATAAGAAGAAAGGATTTGAATTTGGGTTTCACCCTCTCAGGTGCATGCCCCTTACCACTGGACTGTAGGATAGTTTGATGGGGGGGCTTTCATAGATGCTAAGGCCAGAAGGTACCAGTGTGATCTAGTCTGGCCAACACAGGCCATAGGACTTCACCGAAATAATTCTTAGAGCGTATCTTTTAGAAAAACAGCCTATCTCAATCTCTCCTGTTGTCACTGTTCCACTGCGTATAAACAGTTGAGTATACTTCGGGCTAGACAGAGTAAGAATGCTCCTTTAGTCCAGTGGTTAGGGCATTCACTAGAGAGGTGGGAAACCCTCACCGCTCATCTTTGCCCTTGCTTTTTTGCTGACATAAACACAAAGCACAGTGTCGTTGTAATATATTAAATGATACAAGAATTCGCTCCTTAAGGGGAAGCCAGGCAGAAAGAACCACAAGTAACAGAGGCTAGCTGAGCAATGTAACATCCTGAGCAGACCAGAATATGTGTCTTGTTAGTTAGTATTGTCAGTGTACTTAAAGGTGAATTGATGATGCCGCTCTACAAATACTGGCTTTCTTGTTATAGTTAATGGCATCACAGGGATAATTAATGGCAATTAGTTACCCAATACTTGTATTACACCTATTGCATCATGCTCATGCACTGGTGTGGTTTGATGCGGGTGCTTGTAAGCTCTTGGCCCTGCCCGCAGCTGACTGTAGTCCATGCAATGCACCAGCTGCACGACACGCGCACAGCCCCCCTGCCCTGGGCCAGCCCCGCTTTGCAGGGGGCATGGGCACTGCCTAGCAGGCTGCCACTCCTGGGAGGTGCTTAGCCCTTCACTATGGCCGACCTTCCCAAAATGGCCGCTGCGCGCGGCCAGTCTCAGGGCGCAGCCTCGCTTCCCCGGCCCCACCTCCCGCAGTCATTGGCCAGATGGGTTGGAGGGCGCGCGCCGATTGGCTGAGTTGAGGGGGGCGGGCGGGTGTGGCGGAAGTCGGGCCGGGGGCGGCTGCCCGGCGGGGGATGTGGTGGAGAGCAGGGATGGCAGCGGGCGAAGGGCTGGGCCGGGCGCTCCGGGCGGTAACGGAGCGGATGCAGCAGGCGGTGGCCAGGCGGCCCCAGGTGAGAGGGGCGGGGCCCCGCCCTATGGGCCCCTGAGCACCGGGGGGCAGGGCCTCTGCCCCCCTATCCCCCCCGCCCTATGGGCCCCCCAACACCGGGGAACAAGCCCCCACCCCAGGGGGTCCCCCCACAACTGGGGGGCAGGGCCTCTTTCCCCCCCAGCACCGGGGAACAAGCCCCCACCCCAGGGGCCCCCCAGCACTGGGAGCAGGGCCTCTCCCCACCCACTGGCTCTGTGTGGTAGGGTGAGTTTCTGGGCGGAGGCTGGTGGGAGGCGGGTGCTAAGGAGTGAATGGGTGGATTGGGTTGGCCTAGCCTAGGAGGGGTTTGGGGCGGGCTGGTTGGGAGGGTGGGGTGTTGGGGAAGGATTGTGCAAGGTGGGGAGGGTGAAAGGGGGTCGGTAGGTGGCTGCAGAGCGTCTCTCCCTGAGCTGGCTGGGTTTTCTCTTCCCTTCCCCTCAGTTGAAACGATTGGTCTGGCTTTTATCATTTCCCCCAAATCCTACGAGTCTCACATATGGGGGTCTCATGCACCTAACCAAAGTGCCCCAGCTGCTTTAGGGGCTGCTGTCCTCCTTCCATCCCCAAGACGTGCTCCCCGTTACCTTCTGAAAATCTCCCACCCCCGCCAGCACTGGGCTACTAATCGTCTCTCTCTGTCTCCTGCTTCTAAAAGCATGGGCGACAGGAGGGATTATCCCAGCCCACGTATTTTTGTGTTGTATCTAATGGAAGGAAAAATCAGGGCATTTTTTGCCTTCCCTGAGGGATTCTGGTAGCGTAACTAATCTAAGCACCCAGATACATTTCTCCCAGTTGTCATCTTCAGTCCAGCTCTGGCTGCTTGAGTGGCATAACGGGGAGCTTGAAAGAAGACCCTGCTTTTTCTGTACTGAGGATTTCTCACTCTCCTGAAGTAGGTGCCCCACTGGGCAGGAAGAAGTCAAGAAATGTTTGTAGGGAATTAGTTGTAAAAAGAGTGTATCAAAAGTTTCTGTAGTCACACCACTGGGGAAACAACATTGTGTTGGAAAGTTAACGAACATATTAACTGACATGTTGAACGTGATTTTGTACTTAGTGTGGACAAGGACAGATGTGGGTAATGACACACTAGCTGGTTGTAGCTAACCTTAGGAGCAGCCTAGGGTTAACCACTGGAATGGGTTACCTAGGGAGGTGGTGGAATCTCCTTCCTTAGAGGTTTTTAAGGCCCGGCTTGACAAAGCCCTGGCAGGGATGATTTAGTTGGGGATTGGTCCTGCTTTGAGCAGGGGGTTGGACTAGATACCTCCTGAGATCCATTTCAACCCTGATATTCTATGATTCTATGAACCACAACCAGTTAGTGTTTTTTGAAAAAACATTGTCCTTGTCTACATGAGGTGCAAAGTCACATTAAACACTAAGTTAACACATCTTCTAACACGATGCTTTTTCTCAGTGTAGAGGTGGCCAAATTGTCAGTTAAGATTGCTGGACCTCATCTACATGCGGAGCTGTTTCTGACTGAGTCCATCTGTGGATGCTCTTATTCCAGATTAGTTTATTCCACATTGGAATAAGAGCAGCCCCATGGAGTTAATCAGGAATAGTTACTCTGCTTTAAATTCATACCCTACCTTATTCCGTATGTCTTGCAGGTGTAGATAAGCCCTTAGAGCATCTCACCAGCATGGCCCTTATGACCCCAAGCGGAAGAGATCCTCATCAAGAGTTATTGAGTTCTTCTCCTTAGTGGCATATTGTGGCACCTCTGCACTACAGAGCAGGCTGGTCTAGAATACAGGCTTTTGGAGAGAGAAGGGGCTCTTGTTTTAAGTAGCCTGCCATGAGGATAACTCTTATTCCACTAGATCTTGAATAGCCTTCTCAACTGAGGTTTGGTCCTGGTATTCATAGAATCAAAGAATAATAGAATATCGGGGTTAAAAAGGACCTCAGGAGGTCATCTAGTCCAATCCCCTGCTCAAAGCAGGACTAATCCCCAACTAAGTCAATTCATGCCACTGACTTCTCACAACTGCTTCCTTTGACAGGGTCTCCCTGCTGTACAGCCTCGACTCGTGGCTGTCAGTAAAACCAAACCTGCAGACATGGTTATAGAGGCCTACGATCAAGGGCAACGCAGTTTTGGAGAAAACTATGTAAGTGCCCCCACCTTTCTCCCATTATTTCATAGGCTTTAAGGCCAGAAGGGACTGTTGGGATTTAGTCCAGCATACTGCATGGTACAGGCCATAGAATTTCACCCACTGAAATCCTGCATCTGGCCCAAGAAGTTAATCTTGAACTACAGCATGCCTTTTAGAAACTGTCTGACAAGCATTTGCTCTTTTGTGGTGAACCCTTAAGCTTTAGCCCCTGGGTGACTAGTAAAAGCGGACTCCGCTTCGAATCCACACTTAGGTTTTCTTTTGTGGACTGGAACATTTTTCTTTATTTTAAGGTTGTTTAACCACCACTGTATGAATTCTTGTCTTCTAATTTCTTGACAAATGCTATAGTTCCATTCTAGACAGCAGGACATAACGGAAAGGGGAGTAACTGGGTATTTTATCCAGCAAGCCATAATTCTGGGCTGTGGTATTTCATGGCTGGCTCCTTTGCTTACATCCTGCTCTGTTTTTGCAATTAAACCCCAGGCAGCAGGGTAAAGAAGGGAGAGCAGTGCCTGAAACTTTGATATTTCTGTACCAGATAACAGCACTTTTAGCTGACCTCCTGTACAGCAAGGATGCTTGGTAAAGTAGTGAGAAAGAGTACCCTGTATCTGAATGCTGCTCAAAGTGGCAGTACAAGTAAAAGCGCACTACCCAACGTCAGTCGTCTTCTACCAAATGCCAGACTCTCAGCTGAGTGGTGCTTGGCTGTGTTATACTCCATGTAGCATGTTCTGCTCGTGATGCCAATGTATTACATCCATTAGCATTACTGGGTGCTACAGAGGAGAAAGCAGTCCCCATCTCACCATCATCCCCATAGACACTCTATGGAAAGTCCATAGTTGTGTATTTGCTGGTACAGTTGTATGGTGTGTCCCAGGAACGCGGGTTGCGGCACAGCAGAAAATGGAGAAATGCCTGACGTAGTTTTAACGAGAGGATGTCTTTAATTCACTCAGGTTCAAGAGTTGCTAGAAAAGGCATCAGACTCCAAAGTAAGTATACTGGTTTTTGTATATAGTCTCCCTGTCACCCCCAAAGTATCTTTACAATTAGGCAGACGTTCCATCTATGTTTTAAGGAATCAAGGTGGAGGCTGAAGGAGGGTGCGGCATCCTTAGCTTCAGGCCTGTTTATCGGAACTCTTGAAGCTCCTGTCGATGTCCACACGCAAGCCTCATGACTAATTGTGCTCCTTGCATTGCCAATAGTGCAATGGCTCTCAAACTTTTTTACTGGTGACCCCTTTCATATAGCAAGACTCTGAGTGCAACCCCCCTTATAAATTAAAAACACTTTTTAAATATATTTAACACCATTATAAATGCTGGAGGCAAAGCGGGGTTTAGGGTGGAGGCTGACAGCTCGTGACCCCCTCCCCCCCATGTAATAACCTCACGACCCCCTGCAGGGTCCCGACCCCCAGTTTGAGAACCCCTGCAATAGTGGTCTCTGCCACAGGAAATACAGGCTGTTCTCAGGTTTTAAAGACCAGTGATAATGACTTGCTTTTGAAAAACCACATTGTTTTACGGTTAGTTTTTTGCCCACACTTTGCATAACATTCTATTCCCTTAGTCCTCCCCACAGGAACCAACCTCACTTGCACCAGAAGCACTGTCTGAGCCAAACTTCCCTCAGTAAATTACAGAAAGAGGTGCCTGGTGATTTTTTCCCCCCTAGACACAAACAGCCCCACATGCTTTTTGGTTGGTGAAAAAATTGCAGTTCAAACTTGATTAACTCTTCCTCTCTGTTCTCAGATTCTGTCTTCGTGTCCAGAGATTAAATGGCATTTTATAGGCCATCTGCAGAGGAACAATGTCAACAAACTGATTGGTAAACTTAATTTAACTTCTTTATGCTCGGTATCCTGGGGCAACAAATTCTTCCTGTGTCATAACTTGCTTGATTAACCCATTAGTGCAATTGATTACAGGCCAAGAAAGCATGGTCCTGGCTTCATGTTTTACTTTTACTTCTGTCTGCTGTTATCCCTTGCCATAGTCCACTGCTGGCTGGAGGCAATTCAAAATAGCTCTGTGATACCTTTGCTGCACAGGAGGCTGGGAGCCCCTTAGTTGGGGGAATATGACTTTGGTGTGTCTGATATTCGTCTCTGACTGCAAGACAGAACTGCTTTTGTGTTCATGAATTTTCACATACACTAAAATAAAACGCAGCCTGTGGAACTCATTTCCACAAGACATCAAAGACCAAGAGCCTAGCAGGACTAAAAAAAGACTAGACAGGTGCATGGATAATGGGACTATTCTGAGATTTAAAGGTAAAACTTTCAAAAGTGCCTAAATGAGGCCTCGGCTACACTAGAAAGTATTGGGTGGTACAGCTATACAGCAAACCCTCCTAGTGTAGATGCGGTTCATACGTACCAATGGGTTCTTCTGATATATCTGTTACCCAACAAAATAAGCTGTGGCCATGTCCACACTACAAAGATAAGTTGACCTATGTTAGGTCGACCTTACAGCCACTGGAGTAATTACTGTGGTGGCTGCTGTCCACGCTACCGTCCTGACTGAAGAGGGGCAGTGTGTTCCACACCAGGAACCCAGCTGCCCCTGGGGCTTCTTGCCTTCCAGCTCCCAGCCAGCAGTGGGGGTGGGGAGCCAGCCACCCAGGGCTTCTCGCCTCCAGTGGGGAGATCCGCATCCGGAGTTTGGCCGGCTGCCGTGCTCCCAGAGGACAGGAGGAGTGGGGAGCCCAGCTGGGAGCCTGGGTGGCAGTCTGGCTTGGAGTGGAGACCGGGCAGCAGCCCAGCTTTGAGCTGGCTTTCTTGTCAATTTCATGGCTCCACTGGAGCCATGAAATTGACGAGAATGACCGCCAACAGCCCATGTAAGACTGCATTGCCCTAACTACACCGACATAAGCCCTACCCCTCTTATTGAGGTGGTTTTATTATGTCCACATAGCAGGGGAGTTACGTCGGCAGGAGGAGCATTTCAGTGTGTACACCTCCACTGTTTTGTCAACAAAACTCTGTAGTGTAGACAAGGCCTAGATCAGAAAAAACACTCCTCTTCTGGTATTACTGCATCTACACTAGGGCTTTTGCGGACCCAACTCTAAGTTTTGGAAGGGCTGTAAAACCTCTTGGGTGTGTACCAACTTCTATTGGGGGTGAGGAGGAAACTTCCTGGGGAGTAGAGACTCATACCTACTCACTGCAGGTTTGTTGCAGCTGACACTGGCTACTGTGGAAGACAGGATCCTGAACTGGGATGAGGCTATGGTCCAATCCCATCTGGCAGTTCTTGAATCCAGTATGGAATAGTATTTCATTGATCCAGGGATCAATGAATTTTTGTTGTTTACTTAGCTCTTCTACAGCCCAAGCTCTCTCTGTGCTGGGTCACTGTGACCTTTTATAAGAATGGGGGAGATGATGTCCCACAACGGAGGGATATTTTGGTATGTGCCATTTGTAGCAAGTAGTCAAGCTGAACTGCCACATCTGCTAAATTGGCCTAACATAGTCTGTGTGTTCCACGGCAAATGCACAGTGTAACACTGAACGTGCTGTGCAAAGTCTAAAGTCTGTCTTTGGTGTATGGTGCTAAAGAATGATTGAAGCCTCATGGAAACCTGGTGACAAGATCATTCTGTTTCTGTATCTCTGTTACTGATGCCTGTCTGCATGTTTGTTCCTCTGCCCCTGCTGCTTCCCACAGAGAGGCTTATGACTTCAAGTGGGGAGTAAACAGCAGGAGCAGATGAAAGATCCAAAGAACAACCACCATGTTCCTCGTACAAATGGCCTTGGTACAAAGAGCAAGGCAAGAAGAATACAGTAAGCTCTGGGGGTGTAAATAGAACTTTAAGCTAAACACTTCCCGCACTGCATGAGACACCTGCAGCTTTAAGGTTTTAGAAAGCACTGTGGCAGGTTAAATCCTCTTTCAATCCATTTCTTTCCTTAACAGAGATTTGCAACTATTTCATTTGGTTTGCAAACAAAATTTCTCTCTCTATCTCTGCCACTTACATTTGTACCATCGAGTTGGGTGCCATTTTGCATTTAGCTCCTACAGTGCCGTACATTCTCAATGTGCTATACAAACACAGACTAATCCTCGCAGCCCTTGTGAGGGAGGGCGGTACTGTTCAGTTCATTTTATGGATAAGGAAACTGAGATCCAGAGGTGAAGAGACTTGCCCGAGGCAAATGTATTGGATCCGGGATTGGGACTTGGGAGGTCCTGGCGACAGTTAACAAGAGGCTATTGCCAGTGGAGGCAGACGGTGTTCCAGCTACAGTTGTTTGTGCTTTTGCCAACAGAAGTGCCTTCAAATCTGCCTTATTTCTCCCTAGCTGTCCCCAATCTGTTTATGGTGGAAACGGTGGATTCTGTGAAACTGGCAGACAAAGTGAACAGCTCGTGGCAGAAAAAAGGGTCATCGCAGAGGTTAAAAATCATGGTGCAAGTTAAGACAAGTGGAGAAGATAGTAAGTGGTTGGACACTTGAGCTAATGACATTCATGTTCTGTTAGCACTGTTGATGGGTACAATATAGCTGGATTAGACTAATGTGTGTATTTAAAGAGCTACTCTAGGTCTGAAATTCAACCTGCCTTCAGTGTTTTAAAATGGAGTATCTCTTTCCAGTCTGAATAGCTCAGTTAAAAAACCTCCATTATCACTGAGAAATTGGGGAAGCGGTAAATCCTGCAGGAGAACAGGAAAAGCAAGGCTTGGGTGTCCTTTGCCGGCATCACCGGAGCTGTTAATGCTATTCCTCACATTGGCCTGGCCTCAGTTGTGCAGCAAACAAAATGTTTGTTTCAAATGCCATTGGAAATGTGGGGGCACAGGAGGGCAGCCTAGCTTGCCTAACAGAAATCAAGCAGATATGTGACGAGACAGACGCGTGCATTTTTAGGCCAGGTCTCCACTTAAGTTTTTACCAGCATAGCTATAGTCTGCTGGGGTGCGTTTTTTGTTTTGTTTTAACAAATCACCTACACGGGCAAAAGCCCTGGCATAGAGGCTGTTATAGTAGCAAAAAGTGCTTTTGCCAGTTTGCCTTATTTCACTCTCTGACCCAGAATAAGCTATACTGAAAGGCACTCTTTTCGTGGTATAACTGCATGTCTACACCAAGAGGGTTTGCCAGTGTAGTTATACCAGCAAAACTTAAGTGTAGACAAGGGCTCATATTTGAAAGCACAGAGGAGCTGTTGCAGAGAACAGAGTAAGCAAGGCACTGTCACCATCTCTTTTAAGTTTGATTTTCTTTTAACATGGATAGATTTTTTTGTATTGCAGACCTTCTGGGTGCTGCTCCTTCATCAGGTGAAGCAAGTGGTGCAAGTGCCCAAGGTGGCAGTGCTAAGAAGAATGCATAGGAGACTTTTCAATGCTCTAAAACCGCTAGACCACCCCAGAGGTTCCACAGTTCTTGAGGGGCTGCAAGTGGTTGTACCACTCTGCTCCGTTTGTGAGAGCCCCAGCGTCTGATTTGATACTGCTGTAGGCCATAGATTTTTAGTGGGCTAAATTACAACAAAGTGAAAACCATACCTAGGCAGCCTCTGGCTCTGAGCAGGGAACTCGATATGGAGTTTGGCGTGTGTTGCTGTTTCACCATTGCGGGATATGCCTTCTTTTTCAGGTAAGCATGGTCTCCCACCTGGAGAAATAGTGGGAACAGTGGAGCATATAATCAAGGAGTGTCCAAGCCTGGAGTTTGTGGGTCTGATGACAATTGGCAGCTTTGGACATGACGTCAGTAAGGGACCAAATCCTGACTTCCAGGTAAGACTTACCTGGGGCCAAGTCTTTGGACTCACTGGAAATCAGTGGCAAGATTCCCATTGCCTGGGACCGCAGTTTAGCCCTTCTGGCAGTAATCCTGGATAGGGCTTGTGGAGGAAGGAGCTAAATGTGTGCAGAGCTAAACAGACCACCCCCACACTATTGGTAAGGGGAAGTACAGCTCCCATGAACCCAGCTGACCGAGACTGTGCCATCTCTTCCGCAGTGAGGCAAGGAAGTGGGTACATAGCAGCAGGCTGAGAGAGGTGCAGCATCCAGTTACAAAACGGCCAGTTAAGTGCTACTGTTGCTTAGCTCTTCCAGTTGAAAAGGCTGACTGCAGAAAGGCCTGCTGGGAGATGCGTTCTTACAGTAACGTGACTGTAAGCCAATGCGACCAGCTCGCCGGCCGTGCTGTCAGAACTCCCAACGGCAGCAGAATTTCAGTCCCTTTCTTCAGGGATGGGTTTAATTTTTCAAAACCAGAACAGATCCCCAGGTCTGGCTGCATGGTGTCTCCTCGAGCCTCTTCCTCGGAGGGATTCTGCCTCTGCCCTGTGTATACAGGAGGTGTCTCCAGCAGAGTCTTCCACTTACCTGGTGGGGAAAGGACCTGAAAGGGGGCTCTCCCCAAGTCCCTGCATCTCCTGCAGGGGTCTCTCCTAACTGAGCTGCTTGCTGGCCTTTCATTTGAGGACCAGGTGATCTGCAGGCTATGCCTGATTCCGGGCCTAGGACCTATTGCCTGGGTGATGCACGATTAGACACCATTGCAGCTAAGCCCGGCTCCTTAAAAGGCCGCCCCACCATGTGATCACAACCTTATGCTGCAAAGATTTATAGTATGTCTACACTACAAGTGCTACAGTGACACAGCTGCAGTTACGCTGCAGCGACGGAGGGGGGGTTTCCATCACTGAAGTCAATCCACCCCTTCCAGAAGTGGGAATTTTTTCAAGCCCCTGAGTGACTTTGCGAAGTCGATCTAAATTTTAGGTGTAGACCAGGCCTTGTCAGGATCAGGAAGAGACTTCTGGGTTGCATAGCTCACACCTTGTATCAGAACAAATAGTTTCCCTTTTCTGAGGCAGAACCTCTCTAACAAACTCTCATTTAATTACGATATAGAAAACATCCGTAACTGGCAGTAGCTACGCGTACTCAGTGTCACTTGCGTGTGGTAACTAATGAAGTGTTCTACAAACCTTTCCTGGGTATTGGAAGGAAGTGAATTGTTGGTTGTAGTAGTGTCTAAAGACTTCTGTCAGGGATCAGCGCCTATCTGCGAGGTGATGTATTAGCCTGACATGGATGGTCCCTGCTCCAAAGAGCTTATGTTCAAAATATGACAGGCTCCAAATGAAAATAGTCTTCAACTTGCTCCAGTGTTCACTCCTTAATACTTGGCATTTCTAGAGCATTCTTGGTTTGCAGAGCACTTTGAAGACAATATCCTCAGTCCCCTCTGAGGTAGGTAAATAGTATTGTCCCCTATTCCATAAAGAGAAACTGAGTGACCTAGAGGTTAATGACTTGTTCGAGGCTGCAGAGGCCGTCGGTATCAGCGTTGGGATGAGACTGTGTGAGTTCCTGACTCCTAGTTCTAAAACGCAGGTTAGGACAGTTTCACCTTGGAGGGAAGCTTTGCAGTCAGGGTATAAACCCCTGGCAACAGAGTTTGGAAATGCTGATGCACCCTTATCCCTGGAGGTTCAAAGGTGTCAATTAATGTTGTCCAATTCAGGGACTTACAAGGAAGTATAACTTATAACAGCCCGGTCCTTTGCATAATCTCACCGGTCCTCTCCTGAGGCTGTATCCAGGACATTCATAGGAGCCCATCTTATGAAGATTGCTGAGGAAATGCACTGAATCGCCTGATCAGACAGATCTGCCTTCAGGCAAAGCTTCAACCACAACTTGCCTTTGTTGTTTTCTGCTGTGTCTGAGGCCAAGTACCGTAAGGTCCTATCGCTGCTCTGAATTAGCAGGCCTGCTCCAGGCACACTGCTGTGACACTTGTATCCCTTGAGAGGATGTGATGGCTTCTGTGTGTATTGTCACTAATGTGACTGTCACGGAGTGTGGGGGAGTCCGGGCCCTGCACCCCTGGGGTTCCTGCGATTCATCATAACTCTCAGCCAGCCAGTAAAACAGAAGGTTTATTGAGACGACAGGAACACAGTCCAAAACAGGTCTTGCCAGTACAGACAACAGGATTCCCTTTAGTTAGGTCCATCTGGGGGGCCCAGGGAGGCCCCGGCCTCGCTGGGAAGCCTAAGCCCCATCAGAGTCCCCTCTTCATTCCTAGCCAGCTTCCAAAACTGAAAAACCTCTTCCAGGCGTCTCCTTTCTCCCTTCCCCCACGGCTCCTCCCCCGGGCTTTGTCCTGTGTCCAGGTTCCCAGTCAAAGGTGTTACCTGGTCTGCAACTCCCCTCTTGGTTCTCATGTTACATGCTCAGGTATCTCCCTTCCCCCATGCAGACAGTCCCGGCCAAGCCCCCCTGCAGCTTTCCCCCTCAGTATCCACATAACACCACAAAACATTCCCACTTCGTCACATCTCTCCCCCCTTCGAGACCGAACTGAGCAGGGTCACTTCAGCCAGTGACCTGGGGAAGTTCGAACCTAGCAACGTTCCCATGGATGCCCCATCATCTCTCCCATTCCTTGGTGAGAATTACACCAGGCCCTTCCAGTCTTCTGTCCCCCTTTAAGTCGGGTCTGCTAGATGGCACGGGTAGCCCGCCTGTGGGGAGGCTTATGCGGCCTGTGCCCTTTTTCCACCCCCATACCCCTGGGGTTCAGACTGGGGTGGGGTCTTCTCCCAGTGTTCCAGTCTGGCGGGCTGTGATTCGAGCTCCCTTGGTGAGGAGTCCCCCTTCTGACCTTGCCCACCCCCTGGAAAGGCTCCCCTAGGCTGGGCACGGGTCCCAAAGCTGGTTTCCCCTTGTCCCGGGCCTTCTTCACCCTCTGACAGGGGTCACAGGATCGGCAATACTGCCGGACCGTAACAAACACCCCCGGCCAGTAAAAGTTCTCTAGCAGCCTCTGCTGGGTACGCCAGATTCCCTGGTGCCCTGAGAGGGGGGTGTCGTGGGCCCAGTACAGCAGCTGGCGGCGATACTTCCGGGGTACCACCAGCTGCCTCCTGACTCCCCCTGACTCCATTTCCCCGGGGGGAGCCCATTCTCGGTACAGGAATCCCTTCTCCCATAGGAACCTTTTCCGGCATCCTCTCCCCATGGTCTGTACCGCACTGAGGTCGGCCAGGTCCCTTATCTTCCGCAAGGAAGGATCTTTCTGCGACTCGGCCTGGAACTCAGCGGCTGGGCCAGGGATGGGGACCTGCTCCCTCCTGCTGGCTGGGTCTGAGGCCGCAGCCTCTCTGAGTCGTGTCCCTGGGCGCTCCCTCCCCACCGGGTTAGGGTCCTGCGCCTCGGGCAAGGTACCCTCCCCAGGGTCAGGGTGCAGTGCCCCTCGCTGGCCCTGACTACGGGTCCCGACCAGGGCACCCTGGGGGGTGCTTGGCCAGTCCTCCAGGTCTCCCCCCATCAACACCTCAGTGGGCAGATGGTGGTGTACCCCCACGTCCTTGGGGCCCTCCTGGGCCACGGGCACCTTGAATGGGGTCCCGCCCACCCCCGTCAGGGTCAGGCAGGTGTTGGGCATCACCTGATCTGGAGCTACCACCTCGTGCCGGGCCGGTGTTACCTCAGCGCCCGTGTCCCAGTATCCATAGACATCCCTCCCATCCACCTCCAGGGGAACACGGTACTCGTTCCGTAGGGACAGCCCCGCGCCCACCCTGTAAACGGAGAACTTGGTGTTCGGAGCATCCATCCCCCCAGAGAAACTGGCTTGGGGCCCTCCTCCCTCCTGAGCAGTTGGGAGGTTGTCAGCTCTCCTTGCCTGGGCCGTCTGCCCCTCATCTGGCTGGGTCTCTACCCAGTCAACCCTGTGCGGATTCGGTCTGCTCAGCCTGTCCCTGAGCTTGGGGCACTGGGCCCGTATGTGGCCTCCCCGGCCACAGTAATAGCAGCTCATGTCCCGTTGGTCCCCTCGAGCGGGTCGGTCGGTCCTGACGCCGGATGTTCCCCTTTGGTGGGGGTTCTCCCTATTTTCCCTATGGGAGGTCCCATGGTGACTCTCTCGCTGCATCGCGGCGGGCCTGTTCCTGTGGGACCCCTCCCTGGTATCCCCTGCCCGACTGTTCACAAACTCGTCGGCCAGCTGCCCTGCATGCTGTGGACTCTCTGGCTTTTTGTCCACCAACCACAGCCTCAGGTCGGAGTGGCACTGCTCATACAGGTGCTCCAGTACGAATAGGTCGAGCAGGTCCTCTTTAGTTTGGGCCCCAGCTGTCCACTTGCGGGCGTCCTCCCGCATCCGGTTGGCCATTTGTAGGTAGGTGACCTCAGGGGTTTTTCGCTGACTCCGGAACCTTTTCCGGTACATCTCAGGGGTCAGCCCAAACTCGCGGAGCAGGACCTGTTTGAACAGTTCATAGTTCCCTGTCTCCGTCCCTTTCAGTCGGCTGTACACCGCCACGGCTGGGGGGTCGAGTAAGGGGGTGAGAAACTGGAGCCTGTCTGCAGGATCAACCCTGTGCATCTCGCAGGCATTCTCAAAGGCCGTCAGGAAGCTATCCATGTCGTCCCCCTCCTTACGCTGGGCCAGGATGTGCTTGTCAAAGCTCCTTGCAGTCTTGGGTCCCCCCTCACTCACCGCAGCCGGGGCCCCACTGCTCCTCAGCCTGGCCAGTTCCAGCTCACGCTGATGCTGCTTTTCCCGTTCCTCTCGCTCCTCCCGTTCATGCTGTCTCTGTTGTTCTCGCTCCTCCCGTTCATGCTGCCTTTGTCTCTCTTCATGCTGTCTCTGTTGTTCTCGCTCCTCCCGTTCATGCTGTCTCTGTTTTTCACGATCCGCCAGCTCTCTCAGTTTTAGCTCTCTCCCCCAATCCAGCCGCCCCCCTTCCTCGGAGGCTGAGCGTCGCCGGGGGGATCCTCTGCTGGCCGGCGAGCTTCGCCGGGAGGATCCCCTGCTGGCCGGGGGGGTCACGGTGCCCTTGGTATTCACGGGGCTCCTCCCCACCCTTCCCCTAGGCCTAGGAAGGGGGGTTCTCGGGAAGCCCTCAGCGGCTGGCTGACCACTCCCAGCTGGGACAGACACTGGTGCCTGCGCTGCATCTGCCAGGCTGCTTCCCTCAGAGACAGGAATCAGATCATTCAAGCGATCTCCCTCCTCCAGCTGGGCAATGAGCTGTTCTTTAGTGAGCCTCCCAGTGCGCAGCCCCCTCTGCTTGCACCGCTCCACCAGGTCGCTCTTAAGCCGCTTGGCATACATCTTCCTGCTGGCCACTCACAGGCCTGGGTGCTCACCGCTCCCCACAGTTTCCAGGGAGACCCCTAGTGTGCCAGCCCTTCTCGAGGTCACCGCCTCTCTGCCAGGGTCGAGCTGCAGACTCCTCCGCCCCTGGGACTGCTCGCTGCAATTCCCTGGGGAACCCTGTTACTGCAACAGTCCTTCTCACTGGTCACAC
Organism: Platysternon megacephalum; assembly: GCA_003942145.1. Classification (NCBI taxonomy): domain Eukaryota; kingdom Metazoa; phylum Chordata; order Testudines; family Platysternidae; genus Platysternon; species Platysternon megacephalum. The sequence continues at coordinate 5,760,084 of QXTE01000071.1, forward strand.
GCTCCCAGGGGTTAATCACTCCTGAAACCGTCCCTCGCTGACTCTTCGCCTGGTCCCCGTCAATCCCCCTTCGTTTTACTGCTCCCCAGTCACTTACTGTAGGAAGTGCCGTCCGCGGGGTGCAGTAGATCCCACCGCTGCCACCAGTTGTCACGGAGTGTGGGGGAGTCCGGGCCCTGCACCCCTGGGGTTCCTGCGATTCATCATAACTCTCAGCCAGCCAGTAAAACAGAAGGTTTATTGAGACGACAGGAACACAGTCCAAAACAGGTCTTGCCAGTACAGACAACAGGATTCCCTTTAGTTAGGTCCATCTGGGGGGCCCAGGGAGGCCCCGGCCTCGCTGGGAAGCCTAAGCCCCATCAGAGTCCCCTCTTCATTCCTAGCCAGCTTCCAAAACTGAAAAACCTCTTCCAGGCGTCTCCTTTCTCCCTTCCCCCACGGCTCCTCCCCCGGGCTTTGTCCTGTGTCCAGGTTCCCAGTCAAAGGTGTTACCTGGTCTGCAACTCCGCTCTTGGTTCTCATGTTACATGCTCAGGTATCTCCCTTCCCCCATGCAGACAGTCCCAGCCGAGCCCCCCCTGCAGCTTTCCCCCTCAGTATCCACATAACACCACAAAACATTCCCACTTCGTCACAGTGACCTATAGATAAGCTGCATTGTAAATTTCCAAAAGCTCACGAGGTAACTTAAAAACAGGCATGAGTCCTTGAGAACAGGGAGAATGGGAACTGCAGCCAGATGTTGGGAATCTCCAAAGAAGAGCCAAAAGCTTGTTCCAGGGCACTGTGAAAAGCATTCAGTGTAACTGTTGAGCAGTGTGTAATCTGCCCCTTGTTTCCTCTCTTAGGTGTTGATATCCTTGCGACAGGACGTATGCGAAAAGCTAAATATCCCCATTGAGAAAGTTGAGCTGAGTATGGGCATGTCCACAGACTATCAGCATGCAGTAAGTCTGGTTTCCTTTGGCCACCCCAGATCTAAGGTAGCAGTCATCCCACTGATACCACCTCCCTCTAGGGATAGTGATCAAACAGCCAGACCTTGCAGCCCATCCTGCACTGAGATTCTGAAGCTAAGTCTCATGAGGAGCACAGCTGATCTTAACTGTAAGCCTAGAACTGGGTCATCACTGATCTCTCTGATAGCTTCCCCCATTTGTCATGACCCTTCCCAGAATAAGGCTTGCTCCAGTGACTTCCACATTAGTGTGACTTTGAGCACTAGTTTTGTTAAGGACACAATCTGTGTATCTAAGGTACCTACATGGACCCCCATCCCTGGGGTGTCTGAGCCCTTCCCAGTCATTAACGTATTTCTCCTCACAACACCCTTGTACGACAGGGCAGTGCTATTATCCCCATTGTACAGTGGGGCACAGAGACTAAGTGACTTGCCCAAGCTCTCCCAGGGCGTCTGTGGCAGAGCAAGGAATTGAACCCGACGTTCCCAAGTCCCAGGCTAGCACCCTAAACACTGGGCCATCCTTCCTCTCTTCTTTTGTTCTAAAGCAGGCAAGCACAGGGCTAGCAAACTCAGGTCTGTTCTGGGATCTGCTGTCAGCATGGTAATACGGCTAGCTTGTTTGCTAACTTGTTCCACTGGTGGATACCTCTTGCACTATGGCTTACTACTGGAGTAAATGATCGAAACCCAAATGTAGGGCAGAGATTGCATGTGGGAATAGAGAAAATGTGCATTCTTGTGTGTCCTGGTGGTTAAGCCCCAAGCTGGGTTACTGATGGGGCTAATGCTCTGTGGGACAGCCACAGTGTCTGAGGGCTGTCTTGTTCCCTCTTCTCTCTACAGATTGAGGTTGGATCCACAAACGTCCGGATTGGAAACATTATTTTTGGAGAGCGGGACTACTCCAACAAACCAGCCAACGCCAGTGACGCTAAAAGCAAAGTGGAGACCTTGGCTGTGCAAGAGCACTAAATGGAAAGAGGAAAGATGCTCTAAACTACAGGACACCAGGGAGACTTAACTATGCACTTTCACCTCCTTCCGTAGTGACAGCTTGTCATGCTAGAAAGGGGAAATAGATGGTAATAGACCAGAGGTCTCAGAACCTGTAACGATTATTGTATGTGAGTAGAAACTGGATTTTTTTTTTTAACCCGCAAACAAGAAGAAAACTTGTGGTTGAAAATGACTTCAGTATCTTAGCTACTTTTAAGAACAATCACTCTTGGATAACTGTATTGGATAAACTGATTAAGCACTAGAATTGAGTTATTAACGAGCAAGAGGCATCTCCAGCAGTCTGTGATTATATTTTTAATATGAGGCATGATTTACCTGATGGAGAACTAAGTTCTGGTTAGCCAGTTTTAATTTTGTCAGAGGCATCTCTAAATACCCACTCATCTCGAGTGAGAAGGTACGTGGCTCAGTAGCTACCGTATGCCTAGGTAGAAACTACTTTGTAGAGACACATCGATAACACTTAACAGTATTGACACTGAAGAGAATATATCCGTTCTAATAACAAACAGATGAGTGAATAAAGAACACAGTTGCTAGTGCAAGTCAATGGCACGCTGCTTTTGGCACATAAATTGGAAGGTGCGAGTGTGCTGGCTGACCAGAGGTTGTATTTGTCCTCTCCAGACTGGCATTGCTAACTCTTACCACTGGTGACATATCTCCTCCTCTCTTTGTAGGTGGCTTTTAAGCCTTTAATCTTTTCCCTTTGTAAAATGTTGAGTTATTTACATACTACCCGATAAGTCCGGTTGCAGTGTGCTCTACTGGCTAGAGCAGGGAACTGTGTGTCTCAGACTCCTGGCTCTGCCATTGGCTTGCAATGTGATCTTAGGCAAGCCACTTAACCACTCTGTGCCTCAGTTTCCCCATCTGTAAAATGGGGATAATAATACTGACCTACCTCACATGGAGGATTGTGAGGCTTGCTTGTTTGTAATGTGTTTTAAACCCTCGGAGGAAAGGTGCTGCAGAAATGCGAAGTATTATTACCCCATTACGTCCAGATGTACATGAAAGCAGTTGTATTGCCACTGCGCAGATGCTGTAATATAGTTCCCAAATCTTTAAATTCACTTATTCATTGGCCCTGACCTCTGCTCTTTCTAAAAGCGAGAAGGAGGAAGCTCTTCCATCACAGTAGTTGTTTCATCTAGGCTTGCAGCACATAGTTTCACTGACAGTGTTTACAGCAGATCTGTTTTGTAACTCACATTTTGACAGTCGGCTTCAGGGTCTTGTCTGTTGCAAGAATGAGGAGACCTTAGTCACCAGTAGCAACACCTGCTTTTCATGGCAAAAGGCTTCTCTCTGTGTGCGCGTGTTTGGTTAAATCAGCCGTGGGTTTTATCTTCTAAATGTAACTGAAAAGAACCCACTCTTGAATCAGCCTGTCATGTTACATAGCTTCAACACTGCATGCAGTCCGAACGGCCCTCGTCAGAGCTGCAAAGGGTGGTGTTTGATATAGTATGTTAATAAAACAGTTGTGAATTTGAATACCATCTGTGCCAATGACAAAGCTATTAAAGATGTTATTTTTATGTTCCAATGTTTTGGATGAACACTGGGGGACAGTTGCTAGTTGCCATGCAAGACGTCTGCATAACATGGGGCTGATGTTTAGTGAGACTGGCTTGTCCTGGAGGAGGGGGTTGCTTTGAAAGACAGCTGAAGCAAAGGGCCTGCCTGCCTGCATAAGAAGAAGGGCTTCTTGATCAGAGGGAAAAATAAACGAAGGCTGAGACTGTAGAGCAGGGGTAGGCAACCTATGGCACTCGTGCCGAAGGCGGCACACGAGCTAATTTTCAGCGGCACTCTCACTGCCCAGGTCCTGGCCACTGGTCCGGGGGGCTCTTCATTTTAATTTAATTTTAAATGAAGCTTCTTAAACATTTTTAAAACCTTATTTACTTTACATACAACAATAGTTTAGTTATATATTATAGACTTATAGAAAGAGACCTTCTAAAAACGTTAAAATGTATGACTGGCACGCGAAACCTTAAATCAGAGTGAATAAATGAAGACTCGGCACACCACTTCTGAAAGGTTGCCAACCCCTGCTGTAGAGCAACCCAAGTGAGGTGAGCAGTTCTCTCGCTGTGCCTCTGGGTGGCACTGTCCCCCAATTCTGTAGAGCTGGTTTAAGAGGGATATTGGTACCTTTTGGCTGTGGGGTACAGATACGTCCATAATAATCCTAGGCTAAAATGGCTAGCCAGAGGTATGGAAGTATTTGTGCTCTCCAGCCACGAGGAGGCTGGGACAGAGCAGGAAGTACCCGAGCAAGGAACAGGCCTTAAGCAGAAGCAAGGGAAACAGAGAAGAAATGATCGAGAGCATTAGCCAATGATTCCCTATCCCCACTCCAAAAAATAAAAAGGAAAGTGGTAGAAGGGCTTTCACTACAGATTGTGTTGGCTCACCTGCCATCCAGCTATTGAGGAATGACAGTCTCCTGGCCTACATGGTGCTTTTCCACCCTGATCTCTACAGCAATAACAAGTTTGGGCTATTTGTGTGTTTATACACCAAACAAGCCCTGATCTTCAGTATGCTTTCTGCTATGGACTGCAGAAGAATGGGACTAAATGATAATGGACTCAGCTGTGAATCTGTTTCTTCCTTAGCTCATATTCCCTCCATGAAGCCCACCTGCTTTCCCTTCTCTCCCATCTTCTCTACTCACTTTTGGAGTGGAAATGATACTAGTGGGGTTTAATGAGGCAATGAATGAGCTAGACTGGAAGGTAAGTGCCAGGGATCATGGTATTGCAGGAACCTATTGTGTGAGTGGGTTAATGCAGTGGACTTTGAATTCTGGAGAGTGGCATTCAAATAACAAACTAGGTCACCAATGAACATAAGTGTTTGGTTTCCAAATCTCCGTTTGTGTATGTGTCAATTTGCACTCAGTAGCAGCACCAAAAAGATGCCTAGGACTCAAATAGCAGGATCTGCTGCTGGCCTTCAGTGAAGTACACAGTCACAGCTATGTCTGAGACCTACAGCTGATATAATGAGGTGTGCAGCATTAGAGATGCACTTTGCCTTCTTGCCACTACCTCTCCCCCAGTGCTGATCTAAGGAGTGGTATTGAGGGCAGCCTGGAAGGAGGAACTAGGCCATTACGATCACAGTGGCTGTGGAGAGTGTGCCAACATGACAAGGCATTAATGGGGAAAGCCTAGCACTGTTAGCTTCTGTTCTCCGGTTGTGAAGCTGCTTCACTCTCATGCATCACCCCCCTGCTTCCAGCATGCATTTTCGTGCTGGTGCAAGGTGTCACTGACAACCCGGGAGCCTTCTGTCTATGCTGCAGGTTTGATGGGTAGCACCAGTGCCAGCTGCATGCACACCCTGCCCCCTACCAATAGAAGGACACCCTCCCCCCAAAGCGGGGATTTGCTCTCCGTTGGCCACTCTGAGGCTGCCAGCAAGTGGTGGTCCTCCCTATCCAGGGAGAAGTGGGCTTAGACGCACCCTCATTTCACAGAGGCCACCTGCCAGATGCTAACTGCTAGTCACTAGAATGGAGTCAAGAGCCTTGTGATGAAAAGTTCCCTGGCCTGTTGTTAACCCCGTGTCCCCTTGTACCCCTGCAACACGAGCTTTATTTACATCTATTAAAATACAAGCACCTGTCTAGTTTGCTGCCACTCCTATTCCCTCTTCTAGGGGCATTGTCGCTGTCAGCATTTGCCGTGAAAGAATAATCCCAGCTGATGAAGGTTTAGTCTTGAGGTCGGATGGATTACCCCTCCCGTATAAAGAGTGTAAAGAAGTAGTTGTTTGTTTTAAATCTGCAGACTATTGCTTCCAGTGGGTGTCCTTCAGTTCTTGTGTTGTGTGAAGGTGTAAAGAGCACTTACTTTCTTCACCCCAGTCATGATTTTATAGACCTCTATCATATCCCCCCCCCGAGTCATCTCTTTTCCAAGCTGAAACGTCCCAGTCTCTTTAATCTCTCCTCATACGGAAGCTGTTTCACATCTCTAATCATTTTTGTTGCCTTCTTTGTACTTTTTCTAATTCTAATATATTTTCTTGAGATGGGGCAACCAGAACTGCACGCAGTATTCCAGGTGAGGGTGTACCATGGATGTATATAGTGGCATTATGATGTTTTCTGTTTTATTTTCTATCCGGTTCCTAATATTATATTAGCTTGTTTGATTGCTGCTGCACATTAAGCAGATGTTTTCAGAGAACTATCCGGTTGACTCCAAAATCTCTTTTGTGAGTGGTAACAGCTAATTTAGACCCCATCAATTTGCATGTATAGTTGGGATTATGTTTTCTAATGCATTACTTTGCACTTGTCAACATTGAATTTCATCTGCCATTTTGTTACCCAGTTTTGTGAGATCCCTTTGTAACTCTTCGCAGTCAGCTGTGGACTTAACTATCTTCAGTAATTTTGTATTGTCTGCAAACTTTGCCACCTCAGTGTTCACCCCTTTTTCCAGATCACTTATGAATATGTTGAACAGCACAAGTCCCAGTACAGATCCCTGGGGGACCCCGCTATTTACCTCTCTCTACTATGAAAACTGACAATTATTCCTACCCTTTGTTCCCTGTCTTTTAACCAGTTCCTGATCCATTAGAGGTCCTTCCTTTTTATCCTATCACTGCTTACTTTGCTTAAGAGCCTTTAGTGAGAGACCTTGTCAAAGGCTTCTTGAAAGTCCAAGTACACTACATCCACTAGATCACCCTTGTCCACATATTTGTTGACCCCCTCAAAGAATTCTAATAGATTAGTGAGGCATGATTTCCCTTTACAAAAGCCATGTTGACTCTTCTCCAAAATACTGTGTTCATCTATGTCTGATAATTCTGTTCTTTACTATAGTTTCAACCAGTTTGCCTGGTACTGAAGTTAGGCTTACTAGCCTGTAATTGCCGGGGGTCTCCTCTGGAGTATATTTTTAAAATTGTCATTATACTAGCTATCTGCCAATCATCTGGTACAGAGGCTGATTTAAGTGATAGGTTATGTACCACAGTTAATAGTCCTGCAGTTTCACATTTGAGTTCATTCAGAACTCTTTGGTGATACCATCTGGTCCTGGTGACTTATTACTGTTTCATTGATCAATTCGTTCCAAAACCTCCTCTGCTGACCGTTCAATCTGGGACAGTTCCTCAGATTTGTCACCTCAAAAGAATGGCTCTCATGTTGCAATCTCCCTCACATCCTCTGCAACACAGACTGATGCAAAGAGTTCATTTAGCATTGCCACAACAGCTTTGTCTTCCTTGAGTGTTCCTTTAGAACCTCAATTGTCCAGTGCCCCACCTGATTGTTTGGCAGGTTTCCTGCTTCTGAAGTGCTTAGAAAAAAAATTTGCTGTTAGTTTTTGTGTCTTTTGCTAGTTGCTTTTCAGATTAGTTTTTTTGGCCTGCATAATTTATACTTTTACACTTGACTTGCCAGAGTTTATGCTCCTTTCTATTTTCCTCAGTAGGATTTGACTTCCAGTTTTTAAAGGATGTCTTTTTGTGTCTCACTGCCTCTTGATTCTGTTTAGCTAGGATGGTATTTTTATTTTTTGGTCCGCTTGCAGGCATTTCACTCTTGTGACTGTTCCTTTTAATTTCCATTTAACTAGCCTCCCCATTTTTTGTAGTTCTCCTTTTTGAAGTTAAGTGCTGCTGTGGTGGGTTTCTTTGGTATTTTGCTGCCTACAAGGATGTTAAATTTAATTACATTATAGTTGCTATTACCGAATGATTCAGCTATATTCACCTCTTGGATCAGATCCTGTGTGCCACTGTAGCTATAGCTTTTAAAAACTAGGTTTTGGGCAGGGAAGCCCGAGCGAACACTACAGAACTGGCCATTTCATAATGTAGCTTTGTATTAAAGTCCTATCCACATGGCATATACAAGATTTATTCAAATTGCACATTAAGCTGGGACTCTGTATTAACTATAGACCCACCAGGCTCTCTCTCTGCCTTGGAGAGGCTGAGACACCCCCATGATGCCCTCTCCTGTACAAACGGACCCTTCTCCCAGCACTTCAGAGCAGTTGTCAGCCAGGGGAGCAGCAAAGAAGCGTGAATTAGACTCCCTGTCTGTCACGGAGGAACTGTTCTTTGGGGATTGAGAGACCATCTCTGGGTAGACTTGGCTATCTCCAAAAGAAATAAAAACGTGGATTGTTCTAGGCTGGAATCATGTGCTGCTGCTCTTTTCATAGCAGTGGGTGAGGAAAGACTCCATGCTAAAGCTATATTTAGATAAATATCAATACTAAATAAGCAGCCTCCTACTCTAAAGGCAGCTTTTGAAACCACTGAGCTTTGCAGGCTTCAATTACCCAGTTAGGAGGAATCCAGTCTGTCCAGACACTGTCCTCTCCCTCCCTCCTCCTGCTGCTAAGTCAGGTTTGTTTGTTTCAGATGATATCTTGTGTGTTGCAAAGTACTTGGCTTCAAGTTTGATCTTCCTGCCAATCTGTGAAATAAAATCAATGTGTGACCCTATTTGACAGATGCGCAGAGAAGCGATCAGTGCTGGCTCTAGCTTTCAACGGGTGGGGGCTGCTGGGCGGACTTGGATAGACATGAAAGTTATCTGTTTCCCCATTAGGCATCATTCGATGCAGTATATAGACTTCATGTGATGCTCAGGAGGGATCACGTCCAAAGGAAAAGCAAGCTGTATTGTTTCTTCTGAGGGCAGGAAGGACTGAGGAGGAGGAGACCTGGCTTCAGTTTCTGTCTGTGCCTTCAGGCCAGTCACTACCTATGGATAAGTTTAGAATCTCTCTAGAGGAAAGAGGGAGACAGAGGAGCAAATGTGGATGTGGCTAAGCCTGTGCCAGCACTACGCGTGGGGAAACGTCTAGGGGAGGCTCACCCAGCATTGGAGGGTGTCCCAGCTTAGGGTTAGAATGCTGTGAGAAGATGGCAGCTGGTTTGTGTAGTGACTGATCTGAAAACAATAGGTATCCCCAGGACAAAAGCCGCCTCCCTGATTACCACTTACATAAGAACGGCCATAGGGGGTCAGACTGATGGTCCAGCTAGCCCAGTGGCTGGTGCCAGATCTTGTTCTTTCCTTCCCAACTTCTGGCAGTCAGAGGCTAGGGGCAGTCAGAGCCTGGGGTTCCATCCCTGACCATCTTGGCCAATAGCCTAATAGACCTGTCCTCCATGAATTGATCTAATTCTTTTTTGAACCCTGTTATACTTTTGGCCTTCACAACATCCCCTGGCAACGAGTTCCACAGGCTGACTGTGCGTTGGGTGAAGTAGTACTTCCTTCTGTTTGTTTTAAACCTGCTGCCTATTCATTTCATTGGGTGGCCCCTGGTTCATATGTTATGTGGAGGAGTAAATAACACTTCCCTCTTCACTTTCTCCACACCAGTCATGATTTTATAGACCACTATCATATCCCCCGAGTTGTCTCTTTTCTAAGTTGAACAGTCCCAGTCGTCTTCATCTCTCCTCGTGTGGAAGCTGTTCCACACCCCTCATCATTTTTGTTCCCCTTCTTTGTGCCTTGTCCACTCCATCGATACTTCGATACTTCTCAGCAGTGTGGGCTTGGAGACTGAGCTTTCCTTTCTCCTGGGGTTTCTGTGCTCATCAGCATGGTGCTTGTCTGCTCAGAGGGTCTCTCCGTGGATGGAAGCATCTTGGTCCTGGAGAAGTTTGCACAGCAGCTGCCTGTGCTGTACCTGTTCTGTGACTAGAAGACTGTCTGCAGCTCCTTTCAAACACTCTCCATCTGTGACGTTCCCCTGCTGGGGAGTCCAACCTTTTCCAAGCCTGGCTGCTGAGTCAAGCCCGGCCGCTGTGTTGTGACCTGTTTCAGTTCTGCACCTAGGCTTAACAAGAGCTACTCTGCATCTGTGCCTGCAGCTTCCAATGAGAACTTGCTCTTTAGAGCCAGCACTTGGCCCGAACACCCTGCTGTTTGGCGCTGATGAGCAGCTGTAGAGGCGCAGTTGGGCTGTAGTCATTGTCACTCAATCCCTGCTAGCAATTCTACATAGAGCTTCATCCTGGGGGTTGCTAAAAGTAAGAAGCCGGGAGTGTGTGAGATCTCTCCTTTGGCACAGCTTAGGGCTCCCATGCAGAATGCCTGTGTGTTGCTGCCCTCCAGAGGGCAATGCCCCTCTCACAGGTATGGTCTCCATGTGCGCTCTCCCCTGGTGAACAAGTGTGAGTGGCCTCGCTCTGTGGGGCACTCCATTCGGGTCTCTTTAGAAGGCTGCAAAATGGTTAACTTCTTAATTGATTTTCATTCTCACTCTGGCCAGGACATTCTTGCAGTTGAGGCACTCAGGAGTCCTGGGTTGAAGTTCCTGTTCAGCCATAGACTGACTTTGTGACACTGGGCAAGTCACTTAACCTCTCTGGGACCCAGTTCTCCAGCTGAGTACTGGGGGCTGTGAGGGTAAATCCATATGCACTTGGAGGATGCTCTGCTACTAGAGAAAGCTAGGGAGAGCCATACACCTCTACAGGAAGCCCTGGTGATAGGCCGACGTGGAGGGCTGGAAATCTCACCAGTGCTTGTTTTTGCAGAATCTGAAAACCAGTCTTGCAAAAACGAGTGGTTTGGATGTAGCCCTTCTGACGGATGAGCCCCCAGACAGTGCAAATTGCACCTGTTGACAGATGTAACGCTCACTTTCTCGACCTGTCATTTGACCTGCCTAATAGGATCTGTGAAAGCTTCAAACAGGTTAAATGCCTTAGCTACACACGGTGAGGGTCAAAATTCATGATGGGCTACCCAGGGGCTGGAGCCTGTTGCAGATTTCATCAGTGGAAGCAAAATGAGACTTGTTTATTTCTTGGATAGCAGATTTCCTCAGTGAAAGCCAATGTAAAAGAGGTTTTTATTGGACACAAATGAGCAGAATTTGGAGACTCTTCTGTTTTGATTTTACTCAAAGCCAGAGTGTTTTGCTTTTGAGGTTGGGAGTGGAGAGGGTTACCGTGCCTCTGACACTCAGGCTCCGATGTTGTTATAGCATCAAATAAGTTACCCAGTTGTTTGGCTTAGCAGGATGATGATTCAGAATGGAGCAGGCTGGGTGTTTGTCTGGGAAAGAGTTTAGAGGGGCTTGGAAATAGCTGAAGAACTTGTACACGAAGCTCAGATCAGCTGGGAAGCACTGTTTGAGCATTCTCCTCTAGTGGCGATGTCCCTGGATATGTCACTTTTGTTATTGGTTTGGACGAGGGTTGACTGTTTGTGGAGGTAACTTTATAGGGGCCTGAAATGCTGAAGACCATGTGCAGGGGCATGATTGCTTCAACGTGCTCCAGCGACCACTCCAGAGCTCTGATTGGCCGCAGAATGCTGCCAGCCCTGACCAGTATCCTCCAGGGCTCAAGAGCCTTGCCAAGCCCATTCCTGTCCGCTCATGAGGAACGCACAATTAATGCCGTGTTTTCGAGGGCCCCTTCTAACCACGGGGTCAGACACATCGCCCTCGAAAAGAAAAGCCAGAGAGTGCCTTAATTATGGGCTGGCGCTGGATCCAGGGCAGTGCTCAGTATGTATTCGCGTAGGCAGCCTCCTACCTCCCCGCTGGCTCCCAGGAGGGAGGAGAAGTGAAACAGGTCATTAAGGCAACCCAGAATAAATCAATGGGTGAGAGCCTAGTCCTGAATGGCTAGGCCACCCACTGCTACCCATCGAACTATGGACAATGCATAAACGTTCTCACTGTGTCTCTTTGTTAGTTTCCTTAATTTCCTTACGTAAATTAGTAGCAATGCATTAGGCCATTTCCCTGGTGGGATATATTGCAACTGAGCACTAATTGCTATTTGTAAGATGATGGACTCACTCAGGCCTGCTGCTAGCTTCAACTGGCCAGTAGTTTGGCTTTTTCAAACACTAATACCCTCATCCAAATACTTGTTTCCTTAAGGTTCGAGCTGAGTGGCCTACTGCCATCCAGGGCAGTAAGCATGGGGCATGATCGTGTTTGCAGGACTGAGCCCTTGTGTTCTGCTTTGGCTGGTAGTTTTTTTGAAATTCCCAGGGGCCTTGTCGCTTTAAATCCTGTCTAAAGGAACAAAATACCTTCCCTTTGTTACTAGCAACACTGGAGGTTAGGAGTTAAAGAACTTTAACCCTCTAGGGCTAGATTTTCCAGAAATGGCTAATTTTGTTTAAAACTCTCAAAGTCCGTTTCCCTGTTGTTCAGTCAATTTCACTGATGCAACTCTAAGATACTGCAACTTGGGGTTCACCTGCAGCAAGGGAGGGGGTGTGTGTCTGTCTCTTGTGGCTGTTTCTTGTGGCTGTGTGTCTGTCTCTTGTGGCTGTTTCTAATAGAAGCTGACACAAAGATAGGTGGAAACACTTCTATGAGTGTCAATGTTTTTTGAAAAGCTCATTTGCCCCAAGTACCTGGTGGGCCCAGTTGAAGTTGCCTCCTGGTGTGATAGTCTGTATTCGCAAAAAGAACAGGAGTACTTGTGGCACCTTAGAGACTAACAAATGTATTTGAGCATAAGCTTTCGTGGGCTTATGTTCAAATAAATATGTTAGTCTCTCAGGTGCCACAAATACTCCTGTTCTTTTTGCTGATACAGACTAACACGGCTGCTACTCTGACTCCCTGGAAAGGAAGGCTTAAAGCTCCATTTAGGAGTCCTGGCAACCACAGGCTCCAATCCCACCAGAGCTGACTCCTCACTGAGGTAAAGCCTGTTCTGTGCCGTTTTGTGTCTTTGAGCCATTAGGATGAAACCTGAAAAACTGATGGGCTAGTGCGGAGTGTTTCAGACTCCACGTGGCATGCAGGCTGGGCCTCAGGCAGCAGCATGGGTGCTGGTCAGCTAAGCACAGGGCCATACACTGTACAGCTTGACTGACCATTCATAAAACCTTTCCCAGCCTCAGGATCCAGCGTGTACGCTCATTGGCCCTGCCTGAGCTCTGTGCGCTCAGGGAGGGAAGAGTGTTCACGTGCCATATTAGAATAACCCCTCCCAGGCTGACTAGGGTGAACACCAATTAAGGGCTGTTGTCAATGTAATGGGGAACAAATAGGATGTTGGTTTCCAAGGAGGGTATAACTGGCTGGACCTCGCTGGTCTTTAGTGCTAGAATTCACTAGCCCTTGGATCGGTGCTGAAAGCAGACAAGAAAGGCTTGGGGGCCCCTTGCAGCATCTCCTGTTAAAGAGGTGGGTTCACTATGAAACCTGGTCGGACAGAAATCATTCCCTCTCCCAGCTCTGCCTCCCTGGAGCAATGTCTCCTGACGGGCTGGGGAACGGCGGCTGCACTTTGCTCCTTTCATTGCGTTCAGCTGCGCGTGCATTCGGTTCGTTTCGCAGGAGCAGGTCCGTGATAGTAACACTTTACATGCACCGAGCTCCTGCTACCCGAGGAGTTCAATGCACTTTGCTGCTATGAATGTAGAATGACTGTCCCCAGGGAGATAGGTCAATATCTCCATTTTACAGCTGAGGAGACTAAGAGGGGTTAGGGGGCCGGTGCTGAAAGGTGCCGAGTGCTTTCTGGGTCCCTCTGCCTGCTGCATTGGCTTCTTGCCATTCCTGATCAGCTGAAACACACTCTGCCAGCTGGCTGGGGTTATGCATCTAAAGCGCTATGCTAACAACCCACCTGCCTGTGCCCCCAAAGTGAAAATGTCTATGCAAGCAGCTTGGGCCTTTGTGCCGCTGTGAGTCCCACTCCACTACCCCACCCCTGCAGGGAGCTGCTCTTCCAACAGCCCAGGGTAGAGATCTGTGTAGGGAAAGGAAGGAATAAAATGTCTCTCTCCTTCAGGAGGGATTAGTGGGCCCTGGGAGAAGTCGTAGTTGCAGAGACCTCTTTCCCCAGCCCTGACTCCCTCCTTTCTCACGTTGGGGCTCTTCAAGAGTTCATTGCCCTCTTTTGATCCCTTTTTATTTGAAACGCCAGTGGGCGATGGCTGCGGAAAGCACAAGCCCCCTGTACTGGGAGATGAGGGGAAACACCAAGCCAGCCTCCACCCGTGGGACACAGGGTGCAGGGCCAGGATGAACAATACTGAAGTTAGCATGAAAACCACTGAAGCAAACAGAAGCTTGAAAGCATGCAACATGGAGGCCAAGAGGGGCTGGAAGAGCGAGACCATGAAGTGAACTGCAGAAATGCCTTTCAGTTCTTACTTCCCAGCACCTGGTACCCTTCACTATGCTGCCTTCAGTCCACATGCACCATCACACTTGTGCTGTGTTTGTACAGCCCCTACCACAATGGGGTCCTGGCCCAGGACTGGGCCTCGCAGGCGCTACTGCAGTACCTGTGAAGAATAGCAACAGGACATTCACACCGATTATGGGCACTGTGGCTTTGCTGCCTACACTTAAGCATCTCAGTCTGGCTATAGACGCTGAGACAAGTGATCTGACTCTCAAGGTGTTGAGCACCCTCGCAGCTCTCCAGCCACCTCGGCATGCAACTAGAAAACAGGCCTGAGGAGGAAAACGGGAATGAAGCAGGAAAAGGGACCCTGCTGGATAAGGCATGTGGGGCTGAGTGGGAAGCCAGGCAGAAGGGGGTGGGGATGGCTGTGTTACAGGACTTGAGCCGGTTGGAATGGAAGAGGGAGCCCTGGTTGTCAGACTCCCAAAGATGGTGCAATAGCCCAATAAGGGGGATTGCCTGAATCTTTGGTGCCACCAACGCCTCCTTCACGCTACAGGCCCTATCACAGACTCCATCGTTCATCTTCAGCTCAACCCATGGCGACACCAGGGTCCTGGAAGGCTGCACTGTCACTGACTTGTGGCTCCTTGGCTCAGCTCTTCTGTCTCCTGGGCAGATGGATGGGCTCTCCCCCTTGCTAGGTGGTACCCTGCCCGGTGCTGTGCCAGGATGTGGTTCATCTGATATCCAGGCTCCAAGAGTGGCCTTCAGCAAATGCTACAGGATGGACAAACTGGCCTGGCCCGAAGGTCACTATACAGGAGCAGATGCTGCCCTCCCCAAACTTTGCAGCTACAGAATGCCTCCTCCAAGGGAAAACTGTCCTCCTGGCTCCAGCTCTGACCCGGCTCCAGCTCTGACCCAGCCCCAGCAGTCAAGGCCCTGGGGGTGCTATTCACACACTGCCCACTCCTGCGTTTGGACTCAGAGTGGGGGCAGGTCTGGCTGGGGGGCTTTTACACACCGCCCAAGGGCTGCGTCCTCCAGGAGCACAGGGTGTGCGGGGAAGGTTCCCGTTACATCCAGGCGCTCTGGGTGGGCCCCTTCGGCGGCCCCTCGCAGCTCAGGGGGGCTGGTGGGGGAGGATGTCGGGGACCCCGGGGAAGAGCCCTGGGAGGGCGGGGGAAGTAAGCGCAAGGGGCCCCGAGATGTGGCGGGGGCGCAGTGGGGAGCGCAGGAACCCCGGAGTTTGGAGGGGGCGCGCACGGGAGCGCACGGGGCTCGGGGGGCTGAAGTGGGGGGCAGGCGCGCAGGGGCCGGGCTGGGCGCGCCCGGAGCCGGGAGGCGCTAGGGCCCCGCAGCCGGGCCTGGCGGAGCAGGGGAGGGACCCGAGCGGCAGCCGCAGAAACCGCTAGGTCCCATCCCGAGCGCAGCAGCCGGACACTTCCCCGCCGGCAGCCGCGGAGCCAGAGACCCCCCGACCATGCCGCGGGCTCCGCAGGGCACCGGGCAGTCGCGGGAGGCAGCCAGGCGCCGGGGCGGCTCCGGCGGGGCGTGAGGGCGGAGCGCCCCTGGGAAGGAGCCGGGACCCTGCACATGGCTGCGCCCGGGACCTGGCTCTAGGGGGCCCGCACCCCTGTGCGCCCGGGGCCCTTCCTCCAGCGGAGCCCCGGCCCGGGGCGGCGTCTCGTGGCTCGGGGGCGCCCGGCGAGGATGGGCTGATGGGCTCGGGGCCGCCCCGCAGGATGCGCTGCGCGGCCGGGCTGCTCTGCCTGGCCGCCTGGCTGTGCGCGGGGGGCGCCCGCGGCTGCCCCGCGCAGACCCCCCGCTGCAAGTGCGTCGGGGAGCGGCCCAAGGGGCTGGGCCTGCCCGGCGCGGCCCGCAGGAAGGTGATCTGCAGCGACCAGGAGCTGCCCGAGCCGCCCGACCCCCGCCTGCTGCCCAACACCACGGTCACCCTGTGAGTAGCGAGCGCCGGGGGCGCTGCGGGCGGGCGGGCGGCGACAGCGCCGAGTCCCGGCTGCCGGGGACTCCTCCCTCCCCCCCCCACCGGCACCCAACAGCCCCTGGTTCCCGCTGCCTGGTCCAGCACCCACTGCCCCCACTGCCCCCCATCTAGTCCCCCCCAGCACCCACTGTCCGTCCCCCTAACAGCCCCTGGTTCCCGCTGCCTGGTCCAGCACCCACTGCCCCCCATCTGGTCCCCCCCAGCACCCACCGTCTGTATCTCTAACAGCCGTGGACTCTCCCTGCCTGCCCCCAGCATGATTCCCCCCCCATACCTGCTCTCTATGCACCCAGAATGACTCCCCCTGCCAACCCCACATCCAGTGTGCCTCTCTCTACCTGCCCCCCAACACCCACCATCCCCCTAACACAGGGGTTCTCAAACTGGGGGGTCAGGACCCCTCAGGGGGGTCACGAAGTTATTACATGGGGGGGGGGGAGTTTTCAGCCTCCACCTTAAACCCTGCTTTGCATCCAGCATTTATAATGGTGTTAAATATATTTAAAGGTGTTTTTAATTTATAAGGGGGGTCACACTCAGAGGTTTTCTATGTGAAAGGGGTCACCAGTACAAAAGTTTGAGAACTACTGCCCTAACAGCCACCCATCTCTCCTGCCTGCCCCCAGCCCCCACCCTGATTCCCCCCACCTGCCCCATTCACACCCAGAATGACTTCCCTGCCTACCCCTGTGCCCCTCCCTGCATTCCCCCAACACCTCACCCCGTGCCTCCCAACACCCCCAACGTTCTTCTGCCAGCCCCTCCGCTTGCCCCCCCCCCCACATACATCTTCCTTTTTTTCCTCCAGTCACTTCGCTTCCCTTAGGCCAGACGCTTTCCCTGTGTGTAAACTCCCCTGGGCTGTTGGAATCCAGGGCCCAGCGCTCCCTGGCCAGAGGGGATGTGGGAAGTGTTGTTTGTTTGTTGAGGGTTGTAAGCAGGCGCGGCTTCCAAACCACATAATGACCGGGCCAGGCCCCTGCCCTGGAGCGGGGGAGGGGGGCGCTGAGAGCTCAGGCACGTGATTGGGATGATGATGAGTTCGGTTGCGGGGCCAGGGCCCACTTGCGCTGGAGGTGAGGTGAATCGGGGCGGCTGCGTGGGAGCCTTGCGCACAGAGACCTTGTCTGTGCAGCAGCCGACGTGATTTCCTAGGATCTCCCATCGTCGCGGCTGTGCCCAGGGGGTGACGGTGGGAGCTGGTGCGGGCGAGGTGCTGTCAGCGTTCTAGCCGCCATGGGGTCTGAGTGCGCCCATTGGCAGAGCGTGCACCAGTGGGAAATGTGCACAAACACAGCCAGGGCGTGGGGGGGCCGTTCCTAGAACATCTGTGACATGGAAGAAGGCACCAGGCAGGGAGGACAGAAAACCCACGGGCAGGAGCTCCGGCTCCAACTGTGTCTTGGTCTTGGCGACTTCCAAGTGTGCCTCTCTTGGTGCGCTCGTGGGGCCCAGGCTTGCAGCCTGTGCTCAGGCCAATAGTTCCACTGACTTCGTTAGCACCACTCGCCAGAATCAGGTCTGTCCATTCTCAGCCCTGTTCGTATCAGCTCAGAGTCTTTAAGAAGACTGGAAGAATGGAAGTGGCTAGATAGGCAAGGTCACGACTGTAAAAAAATTCTCTTTGTGGGCCTGATCCAGAGTCCACTGAAGCTAGTGGAAAGAGGCCCATTGATTTCAGTGGGCCTTGAATCAGGATGGATCCTGTTTCCTACTGGGCTTTATTGGCAAAAGTTCCTAGTGCAGGCCTGGCCTGAAAATCAGTGAAATCAGTTTCACTTTGGTTTATAGTCAGTTTCATTTCCACCTTTTCCTTTGGCAACATCTGGGGCTTTACACAGAGAGCTTTTGTTTGATAACAACTGTTTCCACTGGAAATAATAAAGCACAGGTTTCTTAAAATAGCTCCCCTCTCCTCAGTTTGATCTGGCAATGTAAAGTAGGGAAAGTTTTAAAAGTTCCATCTGTCTTTTCATCGTAACACTTGATTTTCAGTGGTTTGTATGCACCGAAGAGGTCTCACAGTTGAAACTTGTCTTAAAAGTCCTCGGAACCCCACTTTGTCGTTTGAGGCAATGTTAATAATACTTTACGCTCATCTAGACCCCGATCCTGCAAAGGCTTTTGCACTTGCTCAGCCATACAGGCAGTAAGCAGGGTTCACTGGCACTGCTCACAGGGTGTGATGTTAAGCATATGCGTTGAGTCCCTGATCTTGCAAAGACTTAGGTGTGTGCTTCATTTTATGCATTGTGAATTGTCCTATTGAAGTCAATGGTTCTATTTGCAGTGCATAAAGTCAAGCACTTGCCTAAGTGTTTGTAGGACTGGGGCATGTTTTCTGAGCTCCAGCACATAGGCAGTGGAGCCATTTTTAAAAAGCCAAGCAATGTTCTTGTTCTGTGTTTAACTCTGGTTTGGATTTACTCTTGCATCAATTGTTGTTAAGGCTGTTAGTATTTAGTGGTGGTGTGCTTATCAGTTTTTGTTTTTTAATTACAAAAGAAAGGATTTTGTTTTTAAAGCCTTGACGTGTGCATGCAGTGGCTGTGCGGATCAGTCAAGTTCAGAAAGGATGAGGTGACTCTAGCAAGCAAGCCTACTGCGCTCTGGCGCCTGACACGTTTGGGGTTCTGTTCATAAAGTGCATTTTTTTTCCCCCGGCCTGTGCTCTAGCATATTTGACATCTTGGCTAAGATTTTCAAAAGCAAGTCGTGATTTCATGTGCCCAGCTTGTATCGCTTTAAAAGGGTCTGATTCTCAGAGTGTGGGTGTTCAGGGCTTTCTGAAAACCAGGTCCCTTTCAGAGATTTCAAGCTGGGTCCCTGAAAAATGAAGCATCCAGATTCTCTAGTCCTTTTTGGAAATCTTGGCCAGTGGGTGCGCCTGCGTGTGTGTGTACACATAGAATAACCTATTTTGGCAATGTGAAAATCTTCCCACAAAGACAACACTAAAGATGTAACTACAATAATACCACTGTAAATAGTCCCAAAACAATAAAACCAGTGATTTTCATAATTAACAGTGATACCTGCCATATGTAATCCACGCTCATACATAACTCAGAAATTCTGTTAAGACATCTGATCACTTTTCTCACTTCCCAGAGAAAACTGCTTTTTATTTTATATTTTTTTCAGTTTACATCCCTGCCTCTTCCAAATGTGCACCGGGGCCCTGATTCAGTAGTCCAGCCTTATTCAGCAAAACACACAAGCACATGCTTTGTTGAACTGGGACTTGGATGTGTGGCTAAAGGGCTTTATTAGCTGCTGCTGAAATGCTGTATAGGAAGAAAGAACCAAACCGGACAGTGAAAGCAGAAAGGGCATTTTGAAGTCTGTCTTTCACTGAGTTAACATTGCTAGGTATTGCTGATTTTCAGTAATTTGGCTCTTGGAGGGAGACGCTCATTTGCTGATAGGGTCATATAGAGACAGCAAGCAATGCAAAGTAGCAAAGCCTGATTGACCATACAGTGAGCATTAAGGGGCACCACTCAAACCTGACATGAAACTGACAAACACAGGCAGAAAGCTACAAATATTCAGTGACCCCAGACTTTAATGTCCAACACTAAACGTGATTTATTCTAAACCTTTTCCAGATGGAAAAATCAAAACCAGAGGCTTCTAGTTGATGAGCGGTTTAGAGTACGAGGGTGTAGTGGCTTGGTCTTCCGTTGGATTTAAAGTAGGAAAGCAGCAGTTGGCCCTTGAGAGTCACAGGGACATCCGTTCCGTTCTCTGTAGGTACTCACGCCGCTCTCGTCCTGCATTCAGCAACGTGACTAGTGTCTACTTCTCAATGAGTGGCACTGCTGAAAAAATAGCTGCACTTCAAACCCATTCTGAAGGATCTGACAGGGGAAGATCTATGGGCAAAGCTCCCGAGTAACTCCCCAGGAGAGACTCTTTAGATAAAGTTGTAGAGCAGCTGATTCTTCGTGGGAAATGTTTGGGTACGTTTTGTTTAGAACAATAACAATAACACTTGGCACTTAAAAGTAGGGCCCTAATTCTGGTCGTCTTCAGGTCTGGCCAGAATACAGGGACACGTTAGGCCTGAACGACCAGCCCTAATTCTGTCTAGCTTCTGTGCCCAAGCAAGTTATTCCTGCCAGAAAGTGATGTAACCAGTATGGCACAGAGGTGCATGGGCCCTGGCCAGGGTGGTACGTGCTAAAACACATGGAGCACGCTCCCTGCCCCACCGTGCATCGCGCCTCTGCCGTTCTGCCTGCCTGCGAAGGTTGGGGGAGACCAGCATGTTTGAGCTGCAGCCAGAGTGGGGAGCACCCATGCCTGTGCATGACCCACAGGCAGAACACGGCCTGCGATGTTGTAAGAGCCCCCGATGGTTTGTGTTTTGAGTTTCTCCCTCTTTTTTTTCTTTCAAACCGCTAGGGGTGTTTGACGGAGCCAAGATCTTTGTGGCTTCAGAGTCTCAGCAGTCACGGCTGCTTATTCACCCCTCAAGGGAGACTCCTCGCTGGTATCATGGTTCTCCCCGCCACAGCCAGAGGGAAGGCATGGGGGAAATAAGCAGCAGTGGCAGATAAGAGCCAGTGCATCCAAGATCCTGGTTCCATATGAATGTGTCCAGTAATAGGAACCAGGGTTAGAGAGAACCAGGCACAGAGGCAGAGCCACCTCTAAAGCCTTCCATCAGGTGTTGGAGGGTTGACCTCCATGGATTAAACCCCAGCCTAGGCAGCCTCTTTCCATAGTGGCATGAGTGATGTGGATGAGAGGATCAGAATCCATGTTTTGTGTTTTCCTGCCGTGTCTATAATGCATGGCTGATGCTCATGGAAAGCCTTCTGTTAGAGAAAGTACAGCTCGTTTTCTCTCCATCCAGCTCCCCACATGGGGATCGGTGCTACGCAGATAGATAGAAGCAAAACCAGTGAAATGCCAGCAGATGTTTAACTACAGAAATTAACTCCAGGTGGTGGAGCGTCTCTGGCAAAGGAGGAGGCCTGATGTGCCGAGAACTGGGGATGCTGAGTGCTGGGGATTGTCTGCTCTGCCATTCGATTGAAGTCCTCACGTTGTGCCCGGGAGGCTCCACACAGACCATTGCAACTCCAGGGGAGCCGCATGGCTAAGGGCTTGATCCTGCAAGGTGCCCAGCACCCTCCAGTCCCATCGAAGGCTGTGGAAGTCGACGTTGCTCAGTATCGCGCAGGGTCAAGTCTTAAATAGCCACAGCTGTCTTAGCACGACATTCTGCATGGCTTGGCTCCGTCCTCTTGCCAAAGCAACTCCGTCACCTGGAGTCAATTTCTAAGGAAATGGAACAGCTGCAGGTATGGGATGTTGTTGGCTCTGGTTAGAGCTTTTGTGCTTTGTTATTGCACAAAAAGCAATTTCTTCAACGTGCAGCCATTAGAACCCTGCCTCTGCTAATGCTCTTCTCCAGCGCCCACGACCCAAGGGCAGGCACGCTCACACGCTGGGGGAAGTGTGCAAAGGGGGGAGGGGTATTAGGCCGCTAATATCCTAGTGCAGCCTGAACAAAAGTTGCCAGTTTGCACTTGTTTTTGTATCTCTCTGACCTGCCCTTGCGTACATGCATGTATTGGTGCACACATACGTGTTTATATGTGCCATATGAGCTGGTCTGTGGCTTGTTTTGGGGCTTTTACAGCTACTCTGGTTGGCACAAAGAGCCATTATCCAAGCTGCAGCCTTGTGGATTAGTAATGGAAGAAACACCCTAGGCTCGCCAGACTGTTTTCCTTTCCTTAGGGACAGGGCTGGAGGTTTCCCTAAAATGCATTCTTCCTGCATGGGTCACTTATTTGAAATGGCCCAAGTTGTGGGCTTCCCAGAACTTCTCTAGGGAAACGGCTTGTCTGCTCAGGATGGTCCATGCCCACATTACTGTTGCAAATGTCGATAACTTTGGAAATATAAACCTGGTTTCACAATTTGACTCCTGTGCATTAGATTCCAAGCAGGTGAGCTCAGTGAAGCAGAGTTTCTCTCTCTCCTCCCTGCCCTTTCTGGGACGTGGTAGTGGAGATGCATGAGACGACTCTTTGAGGGTTTTGTGAGTGAGATCATCCAGGAGCCCTCAACTTTCTACCTCCGCCACAGGCATGAGCAACCAGACTTGACTGATATTTGTGTATCAAAAACTGGGCTTCTAATGGCACCTCTTTTGCAACCGTAGTTTCTGGCGTGAATGCCGCTGCTCTGGTATAAAGTCCAGCACACCCTTACGTGGGGTTCTGCTCATTCTGGCCTCGCATCGCCCCATCTGGGGGATGTGGGTGAAGAGAGAACGCAGTTCTGCCTCTCGTGCCACTTCTGATGTTCGTCCAAAGGCGCTGCGAGGTGACGGGGCCCTTTCAGACCTGTATTAATAAGGTTTTAATTCCCACCCCCTCGGAATGACCTCTGTGCTAATAGCCTAATGGAAAAAGTACTGTATTCTTAACAAGACACAGATAGCCGTGTTAGGCCACAGCCAACCCTGCTGTTACACACGCAGGAGTCCAAACCTCTTCCAGATGTGGAATTCTAGAGCAGGCCTCATTTCTGCGCACAGCTTGATTGCACCAAAATTGCATATTGTCTGGGGGAATATAGGGTTTCGACTTATGACCAATTTCCAGTTCTACTTGAACTGCCCTCGCTGAGTCCTGTTTATCCTGGGCCTCGCAGATGGTTTCTTTCTGAAACCCTTTTCAGCCTCTTATTTGTTATTTATTGGGCTGCAGTTGTGGCAGCTTTTTTCCCCCCCTTCTCCTCTTTGAAAAAATCGTCTCCCAAAGGCAGAGAGACTCTGGCGGCTCGCACGCTGATTTAATCATGGCCAGGCTAGGGAACTGGAACTAAGAAGATTGCACGGTAGAGCATGTGTGGACGTGAGGGCTCATTCTGCCGGCTTCCGCCTCGGCCTCCAGTGCCTGCCCAAGGTGTAAAGAGGACACGTCTGTGGAGCAGGCCAAAGTTGTTAGGCCCCTTTGAGGTGGGTGTGAGGAAGGCTGGTCTTTGGAGGAGGGGTACTGTACATGTATTTGAACAAGCTTCCATTTTGTTAGGAAATGCCTTGGCCAGCAACTACCGTGACCCCTCTCTGAGATGAACCTCAGTGGGTCCTCTCACAGTCATCACGTCATCCCCTGTATAGCAGAGACCTTCTGCTCGAGATGGGGTTGCTGAGCGGCTCTGAGCTCCGGGACACGTAACCGCTCTGCCAATGGGTTTGAGTGCAAGCTGTTAGGCTCATGCTGGGCTGGTGCTGCACAGAGTTCCCCTGCACAGAAGTGCCCAGAGAGTCATTTCCCTGCCTAGTTTTTCTGGTTTGAGTCTGGCCCAAGCTGGTAGTGACTGCAAGCTGTTCCCGCCCGATGGCTCCTTTGTGCCTGTGTGAAACCACTTTGGTGAGTCTCGTCTCATCTCCCAGAGGACGAGCGAAAATGCCACCACAACTGGCACTAACTGGCCCTCTGGTTGGCAGGCTTGCCAGCGGCGGGGAGGAGTCAATGAACCTCCTTCCTTAGAGGTTTTTAAGGTCAGGCTTGACAAAGCCCTGGCTGGGATGATTTAGTTGGGGATTGGTCCTGCTTTGAGCAGGGGGTTGGACTAGATGACCTCCTGAGGTCCCTTCCAACCCTGATATTCTATGATTCTATGAACCGGAGACTGAGCTCTCCGAGACAGGCGGAGACGCAGACAGACCCATAGTATGATTACAGACCGTACAGTGGTCTGTCACCAGAGGATCTGAAGAAGGATGGTCCAGTGCTTAGGACGTTAGCCCAGCACTTGGGAGACGTGGTTTCAAGTCCCTCCTCCACTGCTGAGGGCTGGGGGAAAGCCGAGAGGTGCAGAGGAGCATGGGGTTCAGACAGAGACATCCCTTAGGGGAGGATTTATTAACAGGGATGCGCAGTATCCTAGTAAAGAGGAGAGGATGGACGTTGATAAAGTACAGATAGGAACTAAAGAGAAACAGTTAGATGAAAGAGAGTTCTATTCAATTACATCACATGAAGGCAAACAACTAAATATTGACAAATGTCATAAGTGCTTATGTACAAATGCTAGAAGTCTAAATACTAACATGGGTGACCTTGAGTGCCTGGTATTAAATGAGGCTATAGATATAACAGGCATTGCAGACACTTGGTGGAACAATGAATATCAATGGGACACGGTAATACCAGGGTACAAAATATACGGGAATGACAGAGTAAGTCGCACTATATGGGAAAGAAAGCATAGAGTCAAATACAATAAAAATCTTAGACTCACACAGTACCATCGAATCTCTACAGACAGAAATTCCATGCCTGAACAATAGAGTGTAGCCGTAGGAATATACTATTGATCACCTGACCGGATGGTAACTGTGATTGTGAAATGCTCAGGGAGATCAGAGAGGCTACAAAAACAAAAAACTCAACAATAATGGGGGATTTCAGCTATCCCTATGTTGACTGGGAACATGTCACTTCAGGACAGGATGCAGAGATAAAATTTCTAGACACCATTAATGACTGCTTCTTGGAGCCAGCTAGTCCTGGAAACCACAAGGGGAGAGAGAATTCTTGATTTAGTCCTAAGTGACACACAGGATCCGTCCAAGAGGTGAATATAGCTGAACTACCTCTGTACCAGATGACTGGCAGATAGCTAATGTAATGACAATTTTTAAACGTGCTCCAGAGGCGATCCTGGCAATTACAGGCTGTTTCAGTACTGGGAAAATTGGTTGAAACTATAGTAAGTAACAGAATTATCAGACACATAGATGTACACAATATTTTGGGAAAGAGTCAACATGCCTCTTATAAAGGGAAATCATGCCTCACCAATCTATTAGATTTCTTTGAGTGGGTCAAATAGCATGTGGCCAAGGATGACCCAGTGTGGATAGTGTACTTGGACTTTCAGAAAGCCTTTGACAAGGTCCTCACCAAAGGCTCTTAAGCAAAGTAAGCAGTGATAGGATAAAAGGGAAGGACCTCTAATGGATCAGGAACTGCTTAAAAGACAGGGAACAAAGGGTAGGAATAATTATCAGTTTTCACAGTAGAGAGAGGTAAATAGCGGGGTCCCCCAGGGATCTGTACTGGGACTTGTGCTGTTCAACATATTCATAAGTGATCTGGAAAAAGGAGTGAACACTGAGGTGGCAAAGTTTGCAGACAATACAAAATTACTGAAGATAGTTAAGTCCACAGCTGACTGCAAAGAGTTACAAAGGGATCTCACAAAACTGGGTGACTGGGCAACAAAATGGCAGATGAAATTCAATGTTAAGTGCAAAGTAATGCACATTGGAAAACATAATCCCAACTATACATACAAAATGTTGGGGTCTAAATTAGCTGTTATCCCTCACAAGAGATTTTGGAGTCAACCCAGATAGTTCTCTGAAAACATCCATTCAATGTGCAGCAGCAGTCAAAAAAGCTAAATTTATGTTAAAAACCACTAGGAAAGGGATAGATAATAAGCCTGAAAATATCATAATGCCAAAATCCATGGTAGACCCACACCTTGAATACTGCATGCAGTTCTGGTCACCCTGTCTCAAAAAACAAAACAAAAAAACCCACATTAGAATTGCAAAAAGCACAGAGAAGCGCAACAAAAATGATTAGGGGTGTGGAACAGCTTCCATATGAGCAGAGATTAAAAGGACTGAGACTGTTCATCTTAGAAAAGAGACAACTAGCAGGGGACATGATAGAGGTCTGTAAAATCACGAAAGGTGTGGAGAAAGTGAACAGGGAAGTGTTATTTACTCCTCCACATAACACAAGAATGATGAGTCACCTGATGATTTTAATAGGCAGCAGATTTAAAAAGACAAAAGGAAGTACTTCTTCACCCAAAGCACCGTCCATCTGTGGAACTCATTGCCAGGGGATGTTGTGAAGGCCAAA
This sequence comes from Platysternon megacephalum, assembly GCA_003942145.1. Lineage (NCBI taxonomy): Eukaryota > Metazoa > Chordata > Testudines > Platysternidae > Platysternon > Platysternon megacephalum. The sequence goes on from QXTE01000071.1 coordinate 5,786,131, forward strand.
AGTATAACTGGGTTCAAAAAAGAATTGGATAAATTCATGGAGGATGGGTCCATCAGTGGCTATTAGCCAAGATGGTCAGGGATGCAACCCCATGCTCTGGGTGTCCCTAGCCTCTGACTGCCAGAGCTGGGATTGGACGACAGGGGATGGATCACTCGATAATTGCCTGTTCTGGTCATTCTCTCTGAAGCGTCTGGCACCAGCCACTGTCGGAAGAGAGGATACTGGGCTAGCTGGACTATTGGTCTGACCCAATATGGTCGTTCTTATGTTCTTACAAGTTCCTTGTGTGATCTTGGGAAAATCATTTAGCCTCTGTGTGCCTGCGTTTCCCCTCTGTAGAATGGGGAAAACAGCACTGCCCTACCTCACAGGGGTGTTGTGAGGATTGTGCATCAGAGAAGTATGAAAGATAGATCTCGGTGCTTCACAAAGGTAGGTCAGAGCTGCTGTTCCTGTTCTGCAGATGGGAAGGGGAAGTGACTCACCCATGGACCCACAGCTGGTCCGTGGCCGAGCTGGGAATAGACCCCACGAGGGAAGGATGCGTGTGTGGGTGCTCAGTGGAAAGCTCCCCTCCCACCCCAGCATTGGGAGGATGTTGACTTTCGCCCCAGAGCAGCTGCTCCTTCCCCATGTGTTCCTGATCATCCCTGGTGTGAGCATGACGGGCTGGCGGAAGCCAGCGTCTGCAGAGCATTCCCAGGCAGGTAGAGCCTGTAGCCTCCCAGCCTTGTGTTCGACCCCCGGCGTGCCGGAGTCCCGGTGCGCTCTGGCTCCGGCAGAGCGGGCTGTGGGGGTTCCCCGGGAGGGCCGAGTAATGCCCGTGTTCGGTAGAAGCTGCCGGGTGAGTCGGTTTGTAGCCCAGCTCCTCACAGCTGCAGGTGGAGGGCCTGGCGTGCGGAGGGTGCTTTGCAGCACGCAGTGGCGCTCTGAATGGGCACGGGCCGGGGGTTTCCTCTGCCCTCCTCGTCCCTTTGAGCTGTGCCCTCACGGTGTGACACTGCCTAGGCCCGGGCCTGGGGGAGCGCTGGTGGGCCACACCTGATCGTGCTGTTGACCAGAAAGGGCCAGGTTGAGCCACAGGGGCGTTTGCTGCTGCTGGGCCCATCAGTGGGTGCTGGCACCTGAACAGGGGCTGAAAATGAGCGGTGTCAGAAACCAAACCACTGCCCAGGCCTCGGTTAGTGTGTTAGAGGGGGCAGGACAGCCCCTCTCTCTCTGCACCGTACACCAACCTGGCCACCTCCCCCAGAGACTCTTGGCTGACTGACCGTTCCAGCTCTCGTGAGCCAAGGTGCCAGGTGTTTGGCTTCGGTGACGTGAACGCTGGGAGGAGGCTGGGCCAGCAAATCATCAGCTGCCCCTTGGGGTGTGGTCCAGGCGAGGAGGAGGGCCTGCCTGTGCTCTCTCTGCTGGAAGGCCAGTCTCCCGGCATGCCGCTCGCCCCGGACAAAGGGCCAGCATGAGGTCTGGAGCGAGAGAACCTCTGCGTCCAGCTCAGCCAGTTGTGGCGGGGTCCAGGGGAGCTCCTCTTCTCGCCAGCAGTAGGCTCTCCTGGGTGCTGATGTGAAGGGCATTTCTCCTCCAGTGCAGCGCCAGCTGGCGTTCACACACGGCTCCGGGGAAGTGGGAGAGGACTAGCAGCTAATGACGCTTGTTTCCTTCAGTGCAGGGAGGACCCCGGAGGATTATATTGATATTCCCAAGATGACTCCCCAAGTACATCTTAGGTTCCCAGCAGCAGCCAGTGCAGTTCCTAGTGGCTCAGCTCGGGGCAGGCTCAGCCATCGGGCTCCGACCCGCTCTTCCACCTTGGGTCTTATTGCAGCAATGCACAGGGCTGCTGCAGAGCGTGGCAAGGGGATTCCTGCTCCCCTAAAGGAGAGGTGGGTGCACAGGCACTGCACTAGAGCTGGAGCAGCTGCTGGAAAGGGCTGAATCATTTGTTCTGTATCTGTCAGTGTAATCTAGTGCATAATCCCTGGGTTGGATTGAAAAGGGGAGCTGGCTTGCCCCGTTCCAGCAGCGTCTTGTGTCCATTTGTTCATTGTCCATCCGACTGAGCGAATGCCTCTGCTGCTTCCCTCTCTCATGGAGCTACGCCCTGCACGGGTCATGTTGTGTTTGCTGTCAGTCCCTGTGCGTGGCTCGCCCCGAAGCGTGATGCAGGCTGGTTAGGGCAAGAGCATCTTGGATGCAGGAGCTTGGTAGCGATGGGAGGAAGGGTTGATGCGTCAGGCTGGGGCTCAGCCTCCCAAGGGGAAGCAGTGGCAGGTTCATTTCATGGGGCGTTTGGTCATAAGATGATGCGCTGGGGAGCACGTGGTCGATAACAGGCCTTACTGCAGCCCGCTGTAAGAGACCGAGCGGCACCCCGATAGTCCTCTAGCACCTCCTGAGTTTGGGGCTCATGTAGCTAGTGGCTTTCTTGCCCATCACCGTGAGTTCTACTTTGGTCCACTTTGGCTGAAAATATTGGCTGTTCCTTATTTGACTGCTGTGTCCCACATAATTTAGAAACGACCTCATCCCTCTGGCAACGGCTGCACCAGGGCCGTTCCTAAGCCCCCCTGGCCCTGCCTCGGTTCCGTCCTCTTAGGAGCTTCCAGGGACAGCTGCAGAGGGCAGCTGGCTTTGCCGTGGTGCTCTCCTCCCCTCTCCCAAGCGCCGTCCGAGCTCCTGAAATGTGAGCTGGCAGCTGGCGCTTTGTGCTCCAGGTTTGTGTGGCAAAGGCAGTAAATTAAAGTGACGTTAAGGCCAAGCAGGGGGGCTCCGTAGGTCGCTCTGGACACCTGTTGCTGCCAACCAGGCCTGGTAAACCTCAGGACAGGTCAGTGATGGGGAGGAGCGCGAGCCAGGCCAAACTGCTCAGACAGCACTTAGCCGCCGTCCGTTCCTAGCGAGATCTCCGCCCTCTCCGCATGTCTCTGCAAGCATCCCTCAGTCCTACGCACACGTGGGACTTTCCTGCACACGGTTTCATTGCTCTCTGACCCAGGAGGCGGTTTGCCTTTTGAAACGGGTGGGCAGTTAACCAGGAAGGTGTGCCCGCGAGCAGTGGTGGAGGCCATCAAAGGCCTGACACAGGCAGACGTGGGTGTTTTTTCACTCCCCTCTGAACACAGACCTCAAAACTGAGGACTGTTGTCTTAGAATCAGCGGCAGGTGGGGTGGCTGCCTGCCTGCTGGCTGGTCCCACTCCTTCGCCAGCAATGGAGCAGGGAAGGGAATCTGAGAGCAGCACGGCATGGGCCATAGGGGCCGGGTGGGAGGCAAGACAGAGAACGAGGCCCATGCTCCAAGCACAGAACCTGTTGTGCAATAAGAATTAGCATCCACTTGTCCTTCCCCAGCATGGGGAGCTTGCCGAGGGGTGCGTGCCCGATCCAGCCGTCGGCATGTGTCCGCGCGGAGCTTTCTGCAGGGAGAGCTCTGCAAAGCAGCGTGTGAGAGGGACGACTCGGGGGGGCCATGGGGCCTGAGAGCCGTCGGCATGGTGAAAGCTCCAGGCCGTTTGCACCCCTGCTCCCCTACTCTTCTCCTTTCTTTTGTTCTTGTTCCTCACCTTCATTTCAACTCTTCCTCCTTCTGGGGGCATGAATGACATGGCCACTGATCCTGTTTTTATAGGGTCTGTTGATGAGACCGTCTGGGTTCCCCCTTCCCCACCCTCTTGCTCTAGGAGCTGCCCCAGTGCCACGCGTTACTGCTTTCGTCTGAGGAACGAGCAGCTGTCCCAACGAGCCGCCCAGGCCCAAGCCTGGTGTAAACCTGCCTGCCACATCAAACCTGTTCACCTTCCTCCCCCGAATTGGGCACATCTGGATCACCTTTCCCTTAACGGGAGGCACAAGATGTAGGCGAGTGCTACAGGGTTGGGGAAACACCTCGGCCCCTCTTAGCTGCTGGTTACTGGCTGGGCGGCAATGGGCGTCTCGGAGGTTGTGTTTTCCGCACAGGCGAGAACAAGACAGTGTTCAGCCATGGCTCTGTTTGTAATGCAGGCAGGGTCTAGGAGGGCAGACAGGTGTTAGAGCATAGGGGGCTGAAACACGTAATACTGTGCCCTTAGCATCCCCTTTCATCTCAGGCTGTCCAAGGGCTTTACTGTGAGCGAGGGGACTGAGCACTAGCGGTAAGGTGATCTCCCCAAGAGCACGCAGCAAGTCTGTTGCGGGAGAAGAACCCAGGAGTCCTAACTCAGGATACTCGGCTCCACTCTCTGCTTCCTGGCATGGTTCATAAAGTGACAGACTTGAGTATGGAGCCATGCAGCCTCCCAGTGGGACGACCTCTGCCGGGGCTCTGAGCATGGTTGGATACCCAGTGCTGCCCGCTGTCCTTGTTTGATCGTGAGTTTTGAGTTATTTGCTTTTCTTAAAGCCCCATCTCCTGGAGTCGGGTGATTACGTGAGAATCTCCACTTTCTTTTCTCTCTCTCTCTCTTTTTTTTTTTTTTAAAGTAACTTTCTGGCTTTCTTGGTTGTGGCGAAAAGCTGGAAAAGGTGAATCCTGAAGGCAAATAAGCCCCCAATCTGTATTGTTTAAAAAAAAATCTCCTGGTTTTTCAGCCAATCTCCTGATTGTTTTGGCAATACTGGAAACCTCACAGCAGCGTGCCAATTCTCTGCTGGCGCAGGGAGCCCTCCCCTCCCCCCAGGTATCTGATGTGTCGGGGAGGTCTTACTGCCTGCGCCGTACTGGCCATTTCACACTCTCTCTGGGATTTTATTTTTCCTGTTCTAACAAAAGCAAGTGTTGGAACAATAATTTTCAGGCCTCCAAAATAGCCTGCTTTGACGTGAGCCTCAAGACAACGCCCTGGGCATGTCGCAACGAAGGGAAGAGCCCCTGAGCCTGTGAAAACAAAGGGGGGAGCTGGCTGGGAGGTGAGGTCAGGGGGTGCCATTTGGTTATGTCCTGGCTGGGCGGCAGCCTGGATTTGTCTGCCCCTGTTCACGATGAGGCCAATGGGATTTTAGCCCTTAGCTGTAGTGGCACCAAGGGACCCAGAGTGGGGTGCGGAGGTTTTTCGGCATTGAGTCCCTAGTTCAAGTCTAAACCCTAGTGACCTGTGGCTTCTGAGATGGAGGTAATGGCTTCCCACCCATTTCGGATCATAATGGCCAACCTGCAGTTGACAGCATCCGCCCGTTTCTGCAGAGAGAGACTCCGGAAGGAATGTGCCCTGGAGACAGGGCTCCCCTTTGGCCCACCAGCAGAGCTCCTCCGTCCCGGTCGGGGGTAGGCCCAGAGCAGTCAGTGTGCTGGGGGATACCACCGCTGCTTCCTGAGGCTTGTAACCTAGCACCTTTCACCCCCATGAAACCCGCGTTAGACCGTCCAGTGCAAACCGATGAGTTCTCCCCTCCCCCCCGGGAGTGGCCCGTAACGCATCAGCTCTCGAGCCATGTGCTTTAAATGAATGCACTTAGAAAGCAAAGCATAAATCCTCCCCCTCTATTACTGCGCTCCCATCGGATGGTATTTGCCTTTCTGCTGCACGTCTCCATCCTGCCGACCGCGCTCTGACCGAGGGGGGCTAGCATCTCGCCACCTCCTTTTTTGGTGGGGTCCGTAGGAAGTTTATTGTTTTAGCCGCTCTGTTTCTGGAGCCGTTGTTTATCCAAGTGGATTCCAGCGGGCTTGAGAAAACAACCTGGCCTCTTTGCTTTTGGCTCCTCTTTCGTGATTTAAAAAAATCCCCCCGTGTTGACACTCAGCAGCGACTCGACGATGCTACAGCAGGACTCGGCACCCAGCAATTAAGTCCTATTAACTTCAAACCGCTGGAACCTCGTGGAGACTCTGCGCGACAGGTTTTTGACACAACCCCAAACACGCTCCGCATTAGGGGGTGTCAAGTGTTGTACAAAAGCCGCAGCTCTCTGGGCTCGGAGGAATCCCCGACAGCCGCTACATCTGTGTCAAGTGCTCCTGGGTTTGACTCTGCGTGGACAGCGTTGTCTGCCCAGTGCCATGAACCCCCCTGAGCCCGCCTGCCATTGGGCTGCTGCCAGTTCTTTCCATTTGACTCAGTGCTTTAAGTCCTAATCCCCACATTGTCCAAAGAGACTTTTCCAGCCCTCGCTCAATTAGCCAATTAAAGTGTATAGTGTGGCTGCAGCGTGTTCCCAGGGTGGGGTGGCGAGAGCGGGGAAGGAGAAGCCATCCCACCCGCCTACTGTGTTAAATGCTAAATTTTGTCATGCTTATGGTGGTGTTAGGTATTATTCACATTGTATTAGTGCCAAGAGGCCCCGCTGAGATCTGGGCCCCTTATGCTGAGTGCTGAACAGACACATAGTTCCTGCCCTGAAGAGTTTACAGTCTGAATGGACAAGACCAACACAGGGTGGGAGGGGAAACTGAGGCACAGAGGGGCCATGCCGTGCTCACAGTCGCACAGTAGATGAGTGGCTGAGCTGGGGACTGAGACTCCCAACCCAGTCCCCTGCCCTCGGGACCATGCTGTCTCTCATGATAGAGGGTGGCTTGGCTTTTCAGGTGTCCAGCGCCTGGGCAGCTGGAGCTGCGGTGCCTCCCTTGTGATGCTGCTTTGTCTACAGACTCCAAAGCCTTAATATTTTCGTTCCCTTGTCCCTTCTGAGCAGAGAGGCTTGGTCCTTTCCCACTTCCTCTGCACAGGAGATTAAAGTGTGAACGTGTTTAGCAAAAGGCCTTGTAAGTTGGAACCTCGTGAGTTAACGTTTGGTTGGGTAGCTTCCTGCACTCCCTGCTTTGAGGGTCTCCGTGACATCCCAAGCCAAAGCAGAGTCCCTGCTCCGGAGGAGGACTGTCCTGCTTTCATGGTCTGCCAAGCGTGTGTGTATGTGAGGAGCAGATGCAGCCAGCTGGGAGGAGAGGGGCTCTGGGACCAGGCTGCACAGCCTGGGTGGGGAACGCGGGGAGGGAAACGGGGAGGGGGGAAGTCACTTCCCTTGCTGAAGCTTCCTGGATGTTTCCGTCTCTGAAGTCTCCCCTGCCAATACCCACATCCCTCTTCAACTTGCTCTGGAGCCTGTCTTAGTGCCGCGGTTATTGGGTGGTTATCCATCGCTTGTCCCCACCTCGGAAAGGGGACGGTGCTGACGGGGCAAGGAGGCTTTGGAAGCAGTTGAGGCTGGTCCCAGCCCGTGCACAGCTTCCCCTAACACCCTTCCTCTCTCCTGGTCCCTGCTTCGTTATCGTGGGGGGGTGGGAGGGGGGAGAGTCCTAAGTAAATAAACAACGCAAAGAGTCAGTAGCAGGAAAGTATCAGAGGGGGAGCCGTGTTAGTCTGGATCTGTAAAAGCAGCAAAGAATCCTGTGGCACCTTAGAGACTAACAGACATTTTGCAGCATGAGCTTTCGTGGGTGAATACCCACTTCTTCGGATGCAAGGAAAAGGTCTGGAAAGAAACGGCAGGAGCCCAGTCAAATGAGGCCCTGCAGCCATGCATACAAAGTGTGGTTTCATTTTTCATCAGCACCCAATTCTGTACAGAGTGGGCTGGCCTGGGACCCTTCCCTCCCACCCGGCCCCTCCAGACCTGCCAAGGGAGGCACGGCTCAGGGGACAGTGCATTGCACAGCAGCCTCCTCCTGCGTGTCAGGAGAGTGCTGACTCGGCGCGCCCAGGTCCCTGCTGTCCTATCTGGTAACTGCCTGGCGGATGCAGCAGCCGGTTCTGTGCCAGGGCTCGCGTCTCCCTTCTGGTGGGGACAGGTCAGTGAGAAGGGGGCAAGGCAGGAGGGGTCAGGCTGGCCTTCCCCCAACACTTGGTGCCCTGACCCCGTTCTGCCTTCGTGATCCAGGCCTGAGCTCTCGGGGGTAACTGGCAGCAGGAGGCTTTTTGCTTGGGGGCAGGGATAGAGGCAAAGCGACCCATCCTAAGTAAGAGTAGGAGAGTGAGTCTCTTTTCAGCTCCGGCATTTCCACCACACTGGGATGGAGGCAGTGATTTCTTTGGGGGCGGGTGGCTGGGGGAGCTGGGCAGGGTTGGGGTAATGAGACGAAGGGTGGTCCTGGGGTGAAGGCCCTGGGCAGGACTCAGGAGATCAGGTTTCAGTTCCCAGCTCTGCCACAGACTCCTTGTGGGACCTTGGGCAAGTCACTTGGTGTGGAATTTTCAAAAGTGCCCCAGTGAGTTAGGAGCCCAGCAGACCCACTGAAAGATCTGCCCCTAGGCAACCCACCCGTCTTCTCCTGGGCCTAAAAATCTGCCCCTAGGCAACCCACCCGTCTTCTCCTGGGCCTAAAAATCTGCCCCTAGGCATCCCACCCAACATCTCTTGGGCCTCAGGTCCCCATCTGTGCAGTGAAGATGACGATTCGCAGGAGTGACTGGGTGGCATTCTCTGGCCTGTGTTATGCAGCAGCTCAGACCCGAGATGATCACAGCATTCCTTTCTGGCCTTAAAATCTATCCGTCAGAAAGCACATGAATGCTTCGCTGCCAGGACGAATTCCGAATCCACAGCCGCCTCTGGCAGACCGAGTGTCTTTGTGGGGAGAGATTCCCATTGTGTCAATGCAATGGAATCCCCGGCCGCGCAGTCCCGTGGAGGGTTTTTTGGCCTGGAGGCTCTTGAGGCGAGAGGCTTTGCTCGCTCTCCTCCCGCTGAGGCTGCATGCAGAGGGTGGCACCACTCCCTCCAGGCCCAGCTGGGATTCATCTCTGGAGCGGAGAGAGAGGCAGACTGTCATGCCAGAGGCAGGGCCTGGATCTCTGCTGCCCACCTGCCTGTCGGGCCCCGGGACTCCGCTCCCAGACGCCATGTGCAGATGCGTGAGAATGCACGTACAATCCACATGTCTTTAAGGCATGCGTGCGTTCAGTAGCGGCGCCAGCTTTGCTGGCGCCCTAGGCAGCGGAAGGTCCCGCCCCCGAAATCCCGCCCCCAACCGCGGCGGCGGAAGGTCCCGCCCCCAAATTTTTACGGGCGGCGGGGGCGCAGGCGCCCCCAAAATAGCAGCGCCCTAGGCGACCGCCTAGGTCGCCTAATGGAAGCGCCGGCCCTGCGTGCGTTACACAGACAGACGACAAAATCACACTCGGGTACTGTCACGGAGAGCGCAGTTTGCTCCGTCTCTCGTTCCGTTGGGCAGCGTAGCACCTGTCAGCACGATCACCCATTTCTCATTGCTGGAGGCCTTTTGTGCTCGTGAATGAAAGTCTTTGTGGGGCTGGGGTTTAGCGCTGGTTCCTGGCTTCAGTGTGGTGGAGTTAGACCCTTGATGGTATTTGGGTGTAACGTGGACTGTCCCCCTCGGATGGGCTGGGGAGTCCAGGGGAGTCTCTGAGGGGTTTCTTCGGGAACAGCCCGAACTCCCTGGAGGGGAATGGACTTGGCCTCGCATTTGTAAGTTTGAAACTCCAGGACACTTAGATGCCATTCACTCTCTGCCTGGTGGCTAGTTACCCCATCAGTTCAGGGACCAGGTACAACACAGACCTGCTTCTGAAGGGGGCTTCCTTGGGAGAATCCACCAGGCAGCTGCCGCCTCTAAAGCCAGCTAGAGGAAGGCGTCGCCTGAGTTAACTAGGTGTGATCCCAAAGGAAATGCTTTTCCAATGCAGCGGTTCAGACTCTGTTGGCTGGCCTAATGTCTCTCTCTTCCCGCCTGTTACTGTGTGTGTAGAGTGCTTTGTGGGAAGGGGAATAGGTGTCTTCCCCTCCCAAAGGCTTTTCTCTTCCACTCAGAAGGTGAATTGGAGCTTTTTTGTTGTCTAGAAGGGAGTATTGTGTAGCCTACTTGTTGGAGTAGGGGGCTGGGAATCAGGCCTGTGGGCAAGCTCCTTAGCTGGGCTGTGCCTCAGTTCCCTCATCTGGGAAATGGAGACAATAAATCCTTCTCTTGCTTGCAGGAGGAGGCAGCGGGCTTTGCATGGCTTAATGAAGCTTTATGGTATGCGCCTATTTGAGCTCCTCTGGTGAAAGACTTCATTGATTGCAAAGTGCTGCTATGAGAGTTGTAAGTTTTATTTTCAGTTGCAGAGGGAAATTAAGGGAAGTGGCTCTAAGTCCTGCAGGGACGTGGCTGACACTCCAGAGCTCCTCTCAGTCCCTGCGGATGTGGCTTGTGCGTCTCTCCCATACAGATTTGGGGTGAAGTATCTGATGCAGCTTCTTGGTGGTTTTCTTCGTCTAGATTTCTGGTGGTCAAGTCACCGGCAATGGCTAATAACCCCTGGTAATCTGCTCAGATCCCAGGGATGAGGTCCAGCCAAGCTTTCTTTTGTTTAGAACAGGGGTCGGCAACCTTTCAGAAGTGGTGAGCCGAGTCTTCATTTATTCACTCTGATTTAAGGTTTCGCGTGCCAGTAATACATTTTAACATTTTTAGAAGGTCTCTTTCTATAAGTCTATAATATATAACAAAACTATTGTTGTATGTAAAGTAAATAAGTTTTTTAAAATGTTTAAGAAGCTTCATTTAAAATTAAATTAAAATGCAGAGCCCCCCGGACCGGTGGCCAGGACCCGGTCCGTGTGAGTGCCACTGAAAATCAGCTCACGTGCCGCCTTCGGCACCCGTGCCATAGGTTGCCTACCCCTGGTTTAGAACAACATGTTGGTTTTGCACTGTGCTGACTCCTTCACTCTGCTTAGTTTTAGCTCATATTTAGCAAATGCTCAGTTTTATTTGGATGATTGCTTTCACGGGGGTCAGTTCTGCGGCAGCTGTGTTATTCTAAGGGCTCAGACTCTGCACTGACGATGGCCAGAACAAGTCCACTAAATGTCCCCCAGGCTCTCCCACTGCCTCTGCACAAGGGCACTTCCTTTGCTAATACCATCTTTTCACTCCGGTTCTGCTGTTCCTGGGGCCAGGGAGCCACTTGCAGAACGCCTGGGGTGGAATTGCAGACCCCCTCGAAGGCGATGGGAGTTTTCGCATTGACTTCAGTGGAACGAGGTTTGCACACCCGACATTTGCTGTCTGGTAGGTAAATTCCAAGCTCCGCCCTTCTCATGCCCTTGCTGGAACCCCTGGGGGAACCGAAGACTGCCCTGGTTCTGGAGTCACCAGTGCAATTGGTGATCATGGTGAGCCTAGGGGGAAGGCTGCTGCATCTCCGTTAACAATATATAGCTTTAATATAGCGCATTTCATCTGTAGATCGCCAAGTACTTTACAAAGGGGGCCAGCAGCAGAATTTCCATTCTCCAGATGGTGAAACTGAGGCACAGCGAGGTGAAGTGGGTCATCCAGCAGAGCAGCGGCAGAAGTGGGAATAGAACGAAGGTCTCCCGTGTCCCAGTCCAGTGCTCTGTCCACTAGGCCACACTGCTTCTCTTAGCCATATTGCCTCACCGAGTGGCCACCAATAGCTGTCCCCACTCCTTGCTTTTCTAGAAGCCAGAGGGGGAGGGCAAGTGTGGGAGGGAGCGTTTATCCCAGGCTCATTTTATTTTCAAATGTTTGCTCAGTGCAATCCCCTGGGGCTGTGGCGGGCGGCGTGAAAAGGCTCCTTGTTGCACTGGGGTGCTTGCTGCAGAGCTTCCCAGGCAGAAACAAGAAACCATTGCCCAGCATGCCGGAGCATGACACTGGGAGTCAACTTAGCTCCCGAAGCAGCCTTTTGTCCTGGGGGAGGCGGGGCCCTGTCTTGGGTGGGGGATCTGGAAGGTCCCTAGTACTGTGACCAGGTTTGGTTGGATTGTGACTTCACTGAAGGGAATTGGACAAATGTCTGGGACTCGGAAAATTCTGCCTGCCGGATTCCAGCTGGGGCGGACTTTCATCAGCTACCAAGGGCAGCAACTTGCTACTGGAAGATTCTTGCTTGTGCACAGTTGGTCATGAGCCAGTGGTCACCCAGGCCAGGTCAGCAGTGACTGCAGACTGCACCCTGTCTGCTGGCTGGTCGGCGGCCCCTAGGGTGACCAGACAGCAAATGTGAAAAATCGGGACAGGGGGTGGGAGGTAATAGGAGCTTATCTAAGAAAAAGACGCAAAAATCAGGACTGTCCCTATAAAGTCGGGACATCTGGTCACCCTAGCGGCCCCTGGTGGCTCTCTGCCCTGTTCCCTGTGGGACTCGCGTCCTGCTCACAGAAAGTACCGTTCCTGCCAGCACTGAACTCCTGTCTCTGGGGGCAGCCTGGGGAGGGAAGCCACAAACTGAATGGGCCACAGAGACTGAACTCCCCTGTCACCCCTAGAGGCAGGTCCCGCCAGGTCAAGTCCCATTAGTGTAGAGGGATGGAGGAGTCTTGCTCTGCTGCTACCTGTGCTCTGTTGGGTAGCAGAGCATGTGTCCTATAGCAGCGAGGACTGAGTACACCCTGTCTCCAGGAGAAAACCAGCCAGTGAACTGCACCTCTAACTGCAGCCAAAGCCTCGGGTGCCCCTCTTGCTGCATGGGAGCCATGTGCTGCCACTTAGCTGAGAAAGCTGCTCCGGGCAGGGGATGCATTGCCCGGGCATGGTTCACTACTGCCCCTTGAAGGGTGTTGGGCTGCTTCCCAGCTCTGTGGGGAGGGGCCGGGGACGAATCTTCACAACAAAGCCTGGATTTGAGGACTCGCTCCTGCCTCGAGGCTCTAGGTCAGGGGTCGGCAACCTTTCAGAAGTGGTGTGCCGAGTCTTCATTTATTCACTCTGATTTAAGGTTTCACGTGCCAGTCATACATGTTAACGTTTCTGGAAGGTCTCTTTCTATAAGTCTATAATATATAACTCAACTATTGTTGTATGTAAAGTAAATAAGGTTTTAAAAATGTTTAAGAAGCTTCATTTAAAATTAAATTAAAATGCAGAGCCCCCCGGACCGGTGGCCAGGACCCGGGCAGTGTGAGTGCCACTGAAAATCAGCTCCCGTGCTGCCTTCGGCACGCGTGCCATAGGTTACCTACCCCTGCTCTAGGTTATGACATGCATTGTGCGCGGCTGCCCCTTGGCAGAGCTCTCTGTGCCCTGCATGCATTGAGGGTGAAAATTGGGCCTGCGCGTTATGCAGCGATCCGTGTCAGATACATGTTGGCCTTCGCTATTCGGCTTCCCAGTGGCTTGTAATACCAAGGCAAATGACTCCTGTCAGGGTCTGAACACTAGGTGGGCTAGGCTTGTAAGTGGTGCTAAGTAATTTTTAACACAAATAAATACTTTATTAACATTGGGAAGGGACAGGGACTAGTGGAGACCCCAGCTCTGCTGCTGACTTGCTGTGTGTCCTCGGGGCCTTAGAAGAAAGGCTGTTGCCTAGAGATTGTAAACTGCTTTGAGTTCCTTGGAGGAGAGGTGCCATGTTACAACCTAATAGTATTTGTATTTCAGAGACAGAAGCAAATGGCTTGTTTGGAAAAGGCTGAGGCGTTGCTGTGAATAAGAACAGCTGCTGCGCTTGCAATAGCAAGGGAGAATTGCAAGGCTTGTTGCACCTCATGCAGGAGGGTGTGAGCTGCTCACCAGCTGGGGTCAGGAAGAAAGTCCGTCCCCCATACACAGTGTGTCGGGCTGTCTCTACACCTTCCCCTAAAGCAGAGGTTTTCAACTTGTTGTGTCTGCAGACCCCTGGGGGTCAGCAGACAATGTCTAAGATTTCCATCTCTATTTGATTTTTTTTAGGGGTCTGCAAATGACAAAAGGTTGAAACCCCCTGCCCTAAAGCATCTAGCATTGTCCGCTGTCTCGGGGAGGAACTGCACTTGAACGGAGCATTGCTCCTTTCTGGGGTGGTGATTCTTAGGTTCATGTTTGTTCACATAAGCAATTGATGAGGCTCTCCCTTTGCAGAGCTCGGAAAAAAGCGTTTGCGGTGGAAATACGTTCTTCCTGATGCTCATTAACAGTGGAGTTTCCATGAGCATTTGCAGAGACTCCGATCTCCATCCCAGAGGAACCTGCTGTCTCGTGATAGAGTCCACAAGCGCTCACAGAAAGTCTGCCTGCCTGGGTCTGTGAATTCAGAGTAGAAGTTTTGCAAGCACATTAGTTTCTCAACTGATGATCACTAGCTTAACTGAGTTTAGAGTGGTTGCGTCTGCCGCAGCTTTTTGCTGTTGGCTGGCGGGGCTACTCGTTTTCTTGTGGCAAAGAATGGAGATGCCGTGGCTTCCGGAACTTCCCTGGACAGTAGTGTATCTTCTCTGGAGTAATCTATATGATCTCACCAAAAATCGACTCATTTACAAGGGTGCTGCTGGCTTAGGCTAGGCCCAGAATTTAAGGTTGCATTACAGTAGGAATCTCAAACCTGATACAGGGCAGCATTTCAACACCTGCTTAATTATTATAAGCACGTGTTTAAGTGATTTCCTGAATCAGGGCCCCACTGGTTCAAATCTTGAAGTTCTTCTTCAGCTTTCACTTACTCCTGAGGCAAACAAAACTTGCACTGAGTTGGGTGGGAATTTGCCTGCCAAATGAAACCGAACTGGGACGACAGGAGTTAGCCCAAAATTAATGAAAATATTTTCACGTATCACATTTAAAAAAAAAAAAAGTTAATCTTTTAAAACTTGATAGTGTTGGATACCCAAACACAACTGCACTCTGCTAATGCATGAGAGCTGGAAAAGGAAGTCAAAGCCGGAGAGAGCTGATTGGAAAATAGAAAGTGTATTTCAAATATATAATATTTTACATTTTTGTGGGGGGCGGTGTTAAATCTTGTTTTGATGGGGGGGAGCCGTTTTTCTCTCTTTTTTTTTTAACTTTTTCCTCTCATATTTAAAGAGATTTTTAAAAGTGTGTGTGTGTGGGGGGGGGGGGTGTTCACATTTTCATTTTGGCCAAAGACCCGTATTTTAATTTAAAAAATAATCTATATGAAGAATTTCAACCTACGGACCCTGAGTGGAGAGTAAATCCAACCTCCCCAACCTGAATGAAAGACACAGTGGGAACCCTCTTGTGAGGGCGGTTGGGGTGTTTGCTTGTTACAGAGATAGCACTTCATTGTTGATAGCTTTTTAAACCATCTTTTATTTTTATTTTGATAGTTTCCCTTTTAAACACAAACCAGCATCTGGTCAGTTTCATGAAAGTCCAGCCCTGAGCAGCAGATGTTTGAAAGCTCTACTCTGGCTAGAGAGCAGAGGGTTATTTAAAGCGGGTGCCCACAGCTTTGGGCTCTGTTAAGACATGTCTGGGCTGACCTCTTTGTAATGCAGTAAGCAGGATGCTGGTAATTACTCACCGGGCCCATTATCTGGAGTCTCTTTCACTACTTGACTCTTTGGCCTCATAAATGGTCCCCTGGTGGATTTATTTTTTGCTGGAGAAAACACAGTTGATAAGAATGTTATCTTGGTTCTGGCCCCTAGCACTCAGCCCAGATGCAGGCTGGGGAGGGGAGAGAATGGAGGGCAGCAGTCGAAGTGCAGCTTGGCCTTGCACAAGGGGTTCAGATGCTTGTGCGAAGTTAAGGAGCTCCTTTCTCAGCGGTGGTTAGAGCAAGACACTGTTGGTCAGGACTCCGGGGTCCTTTTCCCAGCTCCGTGGCTGGGGATGTGCTCTAATTGCTAGAGTAATGGCAGTCAAGACTTCCGGCTTCTGTTACAAACTGGTGTGAGAGCTCTGGACAAGTTCCTTTCCCTCCCTGCCTCAGTTTCCCCATCTGTCAAATAGGGTTTATAATATCCCCCTTGCTTTGCACCCCTCTGCAGAAAGGCAGAACGAGACAGACTGGAGCGGTCGCTGTGCAGAGCAGGAGACGCAGCTCGGAGGGTTAATTGCATTGGTTGCGTTTGGCGCTGGGGTCTTTGAAGCCTCAGGTAAAAGGCGTTCCAGCTACTGCCTCCATTGAGGCTCTCTTGAGTCTGAGGCGTTCTGGAGCCGCAGCCTTCAGATTGGCACTTCAGCGCCCAGCTGGGTATCCTCTATCCCTGGACGGGCAGGGAGAGATGGGAGAGTTTCTGTGGCTACAGAGAGCACGGAAAGGCTCCTACCATTGGACATGGTTAACTCTTCAGATGGCTCAGCTGCGCTGCCTTGATAGGCCTGGATGGCCAGACATCGCCAGCAAAGGGTCTGGAGTTGGAGACGGAATCGTTATTGACTCATTAAGATAGACATGGTGGCAGTCAGGGAGAGACGAGAGGCCCAGGGTTACCCTGCGGAGCTGTTTGAGCACCAGGGCTACAGATGCAGGAACGCTCTGAAGCTCCCTTTGCACTGGCTGGAGTTCAGGAGAAGATCCAGAGGCCGCCTATGTGTCCTTAGGAATAATCTGCCCGGCTAGGCAAGCTGCTGCTCCCTGCTCTTATTGAGAAGAAATATGAGGAGCTCCTGTGACTCTGTTGGGCCAGTCTGAGCTGGGCACAGTGGGAGATGTGGAGCAGGGAGCTCCTGTAATACTGCAGGATGGGTCTGAAATGGCCTGTCTGTGGTCTAGTTCTCTGAGGTGCCGTGGAGTGAGTGGGATCTAACGCTTAGAGCAGGGTGGGATGATACAAGAAGCCTGGGTCTGCTGCTGGCTCACTGTGAGCCTGAGCAAGTCCTTTCCGTGCCCCGTGCCTCCGATTCGCCATCTGTAACGGTTGAGGCCGAGCGTTTTGTCATGGCTCGGACGTTCGCGACCTAAGCGTGACTTCTGGGGTTGTTTATTTCATAGCACCTCGCCGTTCCCGTGGCCTGCTGAGCAGGGCTGCTCCGGGAGCATTTGCCACCTGGGCCTGGTGTGCTGGACCGTGGCACGGTGACCCGGGGATCCGTTTCGGAGTTCGACACGGCGAGTTCCTTATGAAATAGTTTTAATATTTTCCTGCTGGAGAAGAGAGCAGGGCCCTAGAACCGTGGGGCTTGCTGCTTTTGTATTCTCTTTGCCAGGGCTGGCTCCAGGACAAACAGCCAGCTCTTATGCTAACCCTGCCCTCCCTACAGGGGGTTTAGCGGTGTCATTAGACATCCTGGCTTTGAGGCATAAAGCCCTAGGTGGTGAGTGGGACCTCCCTCCCGGTGATGCACTGTGTTAGCAACCCAGCGGAGGTGCCTGAGCAGAAACCCCTCTGATGGAAGAGAGGGGGTGCCTGGCAGAGTGGCCTGTGCCGGGTCTCTGAGCCTTTGGAGCTTGCAAGATTTCCTCTCCCCCCTGGATCTGTAGCAGCCTGAGTTTTTGTTAAGCTTCAGGACATGCTGCCAAACTGTTTTTTTTCTCCCGCTCCCATGAGGAGCTGGGTGAGGGGCAGGGCTGGTAGCAGGCGGGGCTTTTGTTGCTGTTTGATTTGGTCTTGGGGCCGGTTTGTTTGTATTGTGCTGTTAGAAGTTTGGCCAGGCCCTCCTAGCATTGGACCCGTGCGCCTTCATTGCAGAGCAACAAAACTCCAAGGAAATAGAGACATGAACCTTTCTCAAGCCCCTTGAGGCCCCTCAGCGAGAAGATGCTGTGGAAATGCAGAATGTTACCAGCAATGACTGGGGAGAGACGAACTCAGCCCGTTCTATTTAGCTGATCCAAGGGAAGGTAAAGAGGTGACTGGATCGTGGGTTGTAAGTACCTACTCAGGGAGACGATTTCTGAGAGGAGAAGATTCTTTAACCTAGCGCATACAGGCAGAATGAGATCCAGTGCATTAGAAAAACTGAGCCTAGAAATAAGGCACAAACGTTTAGCAATAAAGGCTGTTATCCTTTGGGACAGCGGACTGAGGGAAGTGGTCCGTTCTCAGTCACCTCGGGGCTACGCTTTAGTTCAGCCAGAAGTTGTGGGCTCGATGCAGGAAGTGCTGGGCGAAATCGTCTGTGAGAGGTCAGATCCCTTCTGGCCTTGAGATCTGTCAATAAGGTTCTGTAGAGAGCCTGGCCCACTGAGAGGAAAACTTCGGGGAGAAGAAATGAAGATGGATGGTCTTTCAGGAAATAAACTAGGGAAATGCCCTTGCAAAAGCTATGTGAAAGTAAGGGTGATTCTGAAGGGGGATGCAGGATCTTCAGGCTGCTATTTAAGAACAAGTACATGGCACTGGATGGACACTTCAGATGCAGTCACCATCCTGAGGAGCTTCCATTCCAGGGTGAGACCTCAAGCACCAGCTCCCGAGAGGGCAATGAATGTATGTCAGTGTAGTGCAGCCACATGAAGGAAGATCGGGGAGACTGGGGCTTGGGGAGCGGGAGGCTGCTGCAGGTGTAGAAAGAGCAATGGAAAGGGAGCTGTTAGCAGAGAGGATCTGGGGACTCCTGGGTCCCTCACCCTGGTCGCCACTGCAAAGGGCTCATGGATTTCAAGGCCAGAAGGGAGGACGCTAGCACAGGCCAGAGAATTCCTCCACCGAGTCTCCCACCTGCTCTCCAGGTTCCCGGGCCGCGTGGCTGTGAGCACAGCTCCACCCACTCAGCATAAGAACCCACCTCACTCACCGTTCCACCCGAGTCGGCTGATCTGAAGAGCAGCGGGCTGGCCGGCTCCGAAGGGGCCGTGTGTCCTAGCTTCTTGGGTGTGGCCAGGACTCGCAGGGTCCTTTCACAACTGATTAAAATTGTGTTGTGGGCATGAGGCCCTGGGGGCTCTCCCCACCAAGGAGGAAAGCAGCCAAAGTAGTTCTGAATAGCCGTGGGGCTGGAGGGGGGGGGGGGGGGGGCGGGGGGGGGGGGGGGGGGGGGGGGGGGGCGCGTGTGTGGGGGGGGGTGGGATCTTGCATTCCTTTTCTGGGCCATCAGGACTTGGATTCCTCGTGGTGGAGCCTGGCTGCAGATCACACGGGATGCTGATTTCATCTTGGCCCGTGAGCTCCTTGCCTTTTAAGGAGGGGATTTTATGGCGTGGCAGAAAGTTGGATGGTCCCAGGGGTCAAGAGAACAAAGCGAGCTTCCCCTGCCAGATCTCGCACGCTCGAGATGGAGAAGACCTCTTGGCTCCTCTGCTCCTGCTGGCCCCACGCGAGAGACTGGAGGATCCCAGGCAGGAGAGCTGCGGGGGATGTGTCGGTGAAGGGGCAGCCACCTGATGTTCTTTGGCAGCCGGGAAGACATCCCACTGACTGCTTGAATGTCCGGGGCCAGATTCTGACCGCATTTAATATGGAGATATACCCTATCTCATAGAGCTGGAAGAGACCCCGAAAGGTTATCGAGTCCAGCCCCCTGCCTTCACTAGCAGGACCAAGTACTGATTTTGCCCCAGATCCCTAAGTGGCCCCCTCAAGGATTGAACTCACAACCCTGGGTTTAGCAGGCCAATGCTCAAACCACTGAGCTATCCCTCCCCGCACCAGAGTCAGTCAGAAGCCGCTCCACTGAAGGCGTCCAGAGCTGCATAATTGAGGACAGAGTCTGCGCCCCGTCCCTCTTAGTATTCGTTTGCTAATTAAAAATCAGAGCTAATGAATATTTACGGTGCTGGTGGAAGCTCCAGGGGCTCATGGAGGGGCCGTCTCCGCAGCAGAGTTAGAACCCGGGGGGCCTCCGAGCTCTCTGGAATGCTTTAGCCTTGCAGGGAAATCTCACGAGCATTAGTCTTTTCTCACAACAGCCTCAGGCTGCTCTGGGTCAGCCAGGACAGGAAAATGGCAGGACCACTCCTCCCCACCCCAGGCAGTATTTTGACCTGTTCGCTTAAGCCAAAAGGCTGTGGGACGGTTTGTGTGTTGCATGTATGTACGTAGCACACCAAGTGTTTTTTTTATATACGACGTGTGTGCAAAGTGGAATACATTGAATAAATGTTGGCATATCTACGTGCGCGGCGAAGTCTCCTGCCCGTCCGGGCTCTGTGTTCCTTGGTTTTGTGGCTGGAGTCCCTCCAAGTCCAGGACGCAGTACGCGGCTTTCACAGCCCCCCGTGGCCTGCTTGGCAAGGTCCGGGAGGACGTTCCCTTCTGGAAGTTGCTTGAATTCTCTTGGCGGCGAGATTTCACACCTCACCAATGCAGTGTTTGTCTCGGCGTGGCTGCGCTGCAGATGCAACCTCTTGCGTCTTCCCGTTCCTCACTGCTGTTTTGTCTGAGGAAGCGCTGGGCGGGGCGGGGGAGAGGGGTTTTTTTTATAATTGATGTTTTAAAAGATAGTCAAGGCCCTCTTTTAAAGAGCCCCCCGCCCCGAACCCTGAGCAGCCGGTTTATACTGCATACTCCGCGCTGCCCTCAGAGGGCTGCGTGTGTCGGGAGTGGGGGATAATTACACGCTGGCTCTGCACAGCCCTGCTGTGGCCACACCTGGAGGGATGTGTATAGCGTAGGGAGGACGCGGTGGAACTACAGGAGGGGACAAGGGGCTGAGAGGAGACTGAGAAACTGAACTGGAAGGTTTTGAGAGGGGAACATAACCACAGTCCATGAACGCCTCCCACATAACCATCTGAATGGAGGGGAGCTGGGAGATGGCCGTCATGGCATCGAGGCGTTGCTATTAAGAACAGGGTCCTAACGGCTGGAGCAGTTGGGTGCAGAACACGAGGCTCCCAAGAGGGGTGGTGAAGGCATTGTCCTAGCAGAGATTAGTGCACAGGTGTAGGCGGTGGTGGTGTGGCAGGGCCCTGAGAAGTGCAGGGGAGTCAGTCTGGCTGAGCCAGGCCATCACCGCGTTTCCTGCTCCGATTCAGCACCCCTGGGTGCTGTTAGTAAACCAGGGTGCGAGCTTTCTGGACCTTCCTTTCTCCAAACCCCCTCTTCAGCACCTTGTGACAGTGCAGGGCACAGAACCTGCCTTGCATTTCTGCCTTGCACAAGCTGGTGCTCGTGAGCAGGGCTTGTGGGTAGCAAAGGGGGACCCTTGTGAAGTTTCTCTGGCTCGTTGGCCTGCAAAATTGCATAGGGGATCCTGGGAGAACAGGCCACACTGGTGAGATGTCAGGTACTTGCTGTCTCTGGTTAGGCTGGTTATCAAGGCTCAAGAGGGTGTGTGGGATTTGGGGGGTTATGTTATCCATCCCTACCCCAGGAGCCCCCGGGATGTCCCAGAGCAGGCAAGGGGCTGGAAGTGGAAACCTCTTAATTCCCTCCGGTGCTGCACAGCCCTTTTAATCTGCTAAGGCAAACAAACAGGAGAAAGTGGATCCTTCACTTTCAACGGCGTTTGTTGGGGGCTCTTGAGAGAGAGTGCCGTTTGCTTTCCAGGGACCCCAGGCTTTTCTCCAGGCTCCAGGCCTTTCTTCCTTTCTCTCCCAATTTGTTCATTTATTTCCCCACATACGTTGGGTTTTTTGTGCACTCAGTAGGGCAAACACGCCTCTGGAGACAGGCTCTGCGTAGGTGACAGAGGAAGAGGAGTTAGATTTATCAGCTTTGTCCCTAGCAGAGAGTAGCCCACGACACAGAACCATGGAAGGACTGGGAGTGTCTGGGGCGGGGAGGAGGGATGGAAGTAGCCGGGTGGTGGGTCAGTGTTGAAATAGCAAAGGAGCTGCAGGTCGGTTAGCATGAGGGTGACTGGGTAAGGGCAGGACTGGACTAGCAGGGAGTGCTGTAGGTGAGGGAGGACTGAGGTACCTCAGCAGAGCTGGTGGGGGGCCGGGGAGGGGTGAGGCCCTGGCTTGAAATAGCAGAGAATGCAGGTGAGGTTTGAGGAGCATCAGCACAGTTCAGTGGAGTGCTGGGGGGAGCCCAGGGCTGGAAGAGCAGAGGGGCTGTGGGTGGGGATTGAGGTGTGTTGGCGTAGCTGAGGTTGTGGAGGGGGGGCCTAGTCTGAGTTGGAGAGCACCAGCAGAGGAAGCTTGTGCTGCACTTGATAGCACTGTCTTGCTGTAGTGCTACGAGTTCCCTCCCATTCGTAGGCACACCGCTCCCCTCCCCTCCCCTCCTCCTCCTCTCCCCCCCCCCCCATGTAGTCATTGCATNGCTTGTGAGGGCAGTCTCACAGCAGTCAGAGGCTTGTGAGTCTCTGTTCGGTTGTGGTGCTGTGCAGACCACTGGCTGGTGAGCAGAAGAGGGCTGGGCTGGAATCTGCTCTTTGTTCCAGAGGGTACGTGGTGGTCTGGGCAGGCAGAGGAACCTGCCCTCTGTGGGAGCCGATGCTTTCCTCAGGGCACGTTTCCCACGGACATATGGTGCTTGTTTGAAGGTGCTATTCGCCACCAGCCGCTGGGTCTCGTGGAAGTGGATGCAGACTGTGCCCTCCAGCTGGGATCCCTGGCAATCCCAAGTACATGTCCGCTATGATTACATAGGATCCACGTGCATGGGGTTCTGTGTGTGAGCGTTTCTCCTTTTGGTTGCTACTAGCACATTGGAAGCAAAATGCTATAGATGAGAAATAACCAGACTCCCACTGTAAATACATGCTGTGACTGGGTGAGCTGCTTTGCCATGGGCCAGTTGGTGCAGGGCTGACCTGACGTAGGAAGTTGTGACCCTTGCGTGCATGTGTCATTCTGCACAAGGCTTCTTCTGCCTTGGTCCCTGCTTTAGAAGGAAACCTCCTTCGATCCTATTGTTAGGGACAGAAGGTGGGGGTAAGGAGAGGGAACCCCCTCAGATAAGAATTGGGTTGGGTTGTGAAAGCAGCTGCTGTTGGAATTAAAATCTCCTGGAATAATCTAGGCCTGGGATCCTTGAGTCCTAGGCATACTTTTCTATGAGGCATAAGTGCAAACTGTCAGGAGATGTTTGTCACAGTGGCTGGTTCTGGACGGGGACCTGTCTGTCAGTAAGTGGTCAGTTTCAAACCATTCCAATTGACCTTGCCTTTGGCTGAGCATTGCTGGAGTGTTTGCTCAGGGCTGGTCAGAGTTTGGATTCATAGACTTTCTGCTGGGGGGGATGGATACTTTGGCAGACAGGTGGGTCGAGGGAATCCTCAGTTGGTTAAAGCCGAGGAGCCAGACGCCAGGCTCTGCAGAATCTTGGTCCCAGGCCAGGGTAGATGCCGGCTGCCTCTGCAGCCCAGCCTGCCGGAAAGGAGCTGCACTAGCTGGAGCAAGGCCCCTTTTATAGCCGTGGGGTCTGCAGAGCTGGCTCTGCAGCATGGGCCCTTTGACGAAGGGCAGGGCTCAGCCCAGCGGGTTCAGCTAACCGGAGTCCAGTAAAACCGGAGCTTTTCCTGCGTGTGCATATTTCTGCTGATTATTTTTTGCCTGGGGCCTCTCCAGGGCCGGCGCGCTGGGGAGGAAATGGTGAGACGTGGCAGGCCTGGAATCCCAGCCTGCTGCGGTTTCTCAAGCCTTTAACTTGTGGAACCAATTTGAAGGCTAGCAGGGCTGCTTGTCATTTCCTCTCCCCTCCTCCAGTGGGGTCCTGAGGCTCTGTGGACACAGCAGTGCCCGGTGGCAGCCCCTCATTAACACAGGATACAGCCCAGCATCTCGCTCAGGCCAGCCGCTCCCTAATTGCTTACAAAAGGGAAACGGGGAGGGAGAGAGTAGGCGGGGGGTGATGGGCATTGCTGCGGGGTGGGGCAGCTGCTAATTGACTGGGTGTTAGAAGCAGAACGCTGGCACGGCTCCCATTCTGAGCGACGGCCCCCGGAGCTCTCCTGGCTCCAGCTCCTCGGAGTCCATCGTATGAGGTTTGCATTTGGAAACCCTGAGATTCTCCTTCCCCAACCCTGCTTGGGTCTCCTGGTGCTTCAGGGGCTGCTTGTACCCTCGGCGGAGGGGTTTAAATGTATACGTAACTCAGGGTGGCCTCTCCAGAGGGGGAGAGAGAGTCAACTGCAGGGAAATGTCCATGCGCTTAGAAGCTGAGTGCTCCAGGGGCTGCTAGAGAAATGCCCAGAGGCTGGCCAGGGAGCAGCAAGTCTGACCCGGGAGGGCGGTAACACCACAGGCCAGCGTGGGTGGGTGTGTATGTGTATGAAGTGTCATTTGTATTACAGTGGCGCCTAGAGGCCCCAACCAGGGATTGGGGTCTGACTGTGCTAGGCGCTGTATGAACATATAATGGAACGATGCTCCCTGCCCCAAAAAGCTTCCAATCGAAGTACTTGGTGAGAGGTAACTAAAGCTGCAACAGATGGGGTGGAGCACCAGGTAAGAGGGAGACCATTGTGATTGGTATAGCAAGCAGTAGTCAGAGCACACATGTAAGAACGGCCATCCTGGGTCAGACCAATGGTCCATCTAGCCCAGTATCCTGTCTTCTGACAGTGGCCAGTGCCAGGTGCCCCAGAGGGAATTAACAGAACAGGTAATTATCAAGTGATCCATCCCGTCGTCCAGTCCCAGCTTTTGCTGGTCAGAGGCTAGGGACACCCAGAGTATGGGGTTGTATCCCTGGCTATCTTGGCAAATAGCCATTGATGGGCCTATCATCCAGGAACTTATCTAATTCTTTTTTGGCCTTCACAACATTCTCTAGCAGTGAGTTCCACAGGTTGATGAAGAACTTCCTTATGTTTGTTTTAAACCTGCTGCTTATTAATTTCACTAGGTGACCCCTGGTTCTCGTGTTATATGAAGGAGTAAATAACACTTCCTATTCACGTTCTCTATACCATTCATGATTTTATAGCTTGTTGGCATCCTTTCGTCTGCGAGAGACGGTTGGAATTGCAGCCTATGATGTAGATAGTTTGCAATGTCTCATCTGACTGAATAGACCGATCTGAGATTTGCGTGCTCTTTGGCAGTTACAGTGAAACCCTGCGATAACGCGCCCCGCGATAACGCGAATTCGGATATAACGCGATCATAAGTTGGCTCCGGACACCCCAAGCAAAAAAAAAAAAAAAGTGGCCGGAGCGCTACCGAAGCACAGGAAAAAAAAAAAGTGCTTTCCCCACTGCCTCTTCCCTCCTACCCCCGCTTCTCCTTTTGGCGAGAAGAGCCATTCTCCTCCCCCGCTGCTCCTCGCTCTTCCTCTTCCCCTTGCACGTCTCCCTGGCTCTCGCCAAGTGTTTGCCTCTCTCGCTGCATGGCTGAGAGCCCCCGCTGCTGGCGCTGCACCCTTTCAGTTACTGTTATGGGCAGTTCGCAAACGCAAGTCGTTTTCTGCCCAAGAGAAATTGACCGGCTTGAAACTGACCGGCTTGAAATGGTAAATTTTTGTAACCCCGCTATACCGCGACCCCACATTTATCGCGATCGAATTTTTTGGACCCCAATCATCGCATTATAGCGGGGTTTCACTGTATTACAAATGTCTGTGTCTTGGTTGGGAGCTGCTTGCTTCCTACGTGCTCTTTTCTCTTCAAGCTGTAGGAGCCAGCTCCTGTCACGGACTTTGATGCCCTGATGGAGATAATGGCACCAGTTGTTACAGTCGCTTGCCAAGATTTCCCATTGGTCAGGATCAATTCCAGATTCCTTCATATCTCGCTTGCATGTGTCTATATAGCGAAGCTTGGGACGTCCTGTTGTTCTTGTTCCCTTTGATAGCTCCCCATATAGCATGTCCTTGGGTATGCGTCCATCTTCCAATCTACTCAGATCATATCTCCCCGTAGTCATCTCTTTTCCAAGCGGAACAGTCCCAGTCTTTTTAATCTCTCCTCATATGGAAGCTGTTCTGTACCCTTAATCATTTTTGTTGCCTTTCTCTGTATCTTTTCAGATTCTAATAAATCTTTTTTGAGACGGGGCGACCAGCACTGCATGCTGTATTCAAGGTCTGGGCGTACCATGGATTTATGTAGTGGCAGTATGCTATTTACTGTCTTATTATCTATCCCTTTCCTCATGGGTCCTAACATTCTGTTTGCTTTTTCAACTGCCTCCTCACATCGATTGGATGTTTTCCAAGAACCATCCACAATGACTCCAAGATCTCTTTCTTGAGTGGTAACAGCTTATTTAGACCCCATCATTTTGTATGTATAGTTGGGATTGTTTGCCAACATGCGTTACTTTGCATTTATCAACGTAGAATTTCGTCTGCCATTTTGTTGCCCAGTCTCCCAGTTTTGTGACATGCTTTTGTCACTATTCATGGTTAGCCTTGGACTTAACTATCTTGAGTAATTTTGTATTGTGTGCAAATTTTGCTTTCTCTCTGTTTACCCCCTTTTCAGAAAATTTAAGAATATGTTGAACCGCACAGGTCCCAGGACAGATCCCTGGGGGACCCCACTATTTACCTCTCTCCACTGTAGGATGACCAGATGTTCCAATTTTATAAGGACAGTTCCTATATTTGGGGCTTTTTCTTATATAGGCTCCTATTACCCCCCACCCCCATCCCGATTTTTCACACTTGCTGTCTGGTCAGCCTACTCCACTGTGAAAACTGACCATTTAGTTCTACCCTTTGTTCCCTGTCTTTTAACCAGTTCCTGATCCATGAGAGGTCCTTCCCTCTTATCTCATGACTGCTTAAGAGCTGTTGGGGAGGGGCCTTGTCAAAGGCTTTCTGCAAGTCCCAGTACACTATCTCCACTGGATCACTCTTGTCCACATGTTTGTTGACCCCCTCACATGCTCATGTAGGGGGGGAGTGTGTATATGCGCATATGTATATATCTTGTTCTGAAATGTTCCCCTCTGTATTTATTTTTCATTTATTTGTTACGAGGTCTTGCTGGCCAGAAGATGGACTGGTGGGAAGAGAGGAGTTGGGCCCCGAGAGGCCTTGCTAGTTCCCGACAAACCTCTGCCCAGTAAATGGGCTGGAGAAACCCAAACAAAATCTGGAGACATCCACATACATGCTGGGTTTTCTTAGGGGGAACTAATGGAGTCCGTGCCCTGGTCTCTGCCTCCGGCACGCACACAGCAGCCATTCAGCCAAGCTGGAGAAACAGCCTTTATATAAACAGCACCGACTTCAAACATCAATAAGCCCTTCTCCTCTCCCCCGCCTCCCCCCCCCCCTTTGGTAACTGAGCCTCTCCAGGGTGCTTTCCCAGTCCACGGCAAGGCATTTTTTCCCTTTGCTTTTAAAGCATGTGTGCTCACTCGCACACGCAGACCAGCCCACTGGGAAAGTACATCGCTTCGTCTTCTGTTTCTTTCGTGCATGGTGGAAACACTCTCGGCCCGTTTCTGATTGCACGTCCGATCCCTGTATTTCTGACAGGCCTTTTAGGAACACAGTGGTCTGCCTGGGCCAGCACCAGATGCTTCAGAGGAAGAAATCCTGCAGTCTCACTGATGGGAAAACCTGCCCCAGAGAAGTTTCCTCCTAACCCTCATTAGTTAGCTTAGTGCGTGCCTTGTAGCAGGAGGGTTTGTAACCCTTCCCAGGTTCCTGTTTATGTTTCATACGTATTATAGCATCACTGGATATTCTGTTATTCATATAAATGTCTAGTCCCATTGTGAAGCCTGCTAAATTCTCAGCCTCAATGGTGTCTTGTGGCAGTGATTTAGCTCAATTTAGTCTGGCTTCCCCTCTCCCAGAATCCCTCGTCTGTCCTGTAGCGCCATATCCAGCAAGAGCAGGGCCCTTCTCTGCATGTATCAGCAGAGAGACTCAAAGTGCTTTCTGAGCAGTAAATGAACTGAGCATAAACAACCCCGGGAGGCTGGGGCCCGATCCTAATGAGGGGTGCTGAACGCTCCCCTTTCCAGGCACTCGGCCCTTTAAGGGCTTGGCCACAAGTGAGCGTTATCGCTAGGCTGCAGATGGGCAAACTGAGGCGCAGAGCGGTGAAGTGACTTGCCCAGAACCATGTCATGTGTGTGTGGCAGAGCTAGGAACAGACCCCAGGAGCCCTAACTCCCAGCCCCACTGGAGAGCCCAGGGTGGGGCAGAACACGGGGTTCGGGCCTGGCTCTACACTGGCGCACGTTTCTGGGAGCCTGGTGGAAGGCAGGGAGGAGCCAGGCGCGTTTCAGGAGGGGATCCTCTGAAAGGAGGGAACCCCGATGAAAACAACTCCATTCTGCTCTTCCCATCTCCCCAGCTTTGGGATGCGCCCCGAGGGAGAAGGGGAGAGGGGCTATAGCTCTGTTACCCCAGTGACAGGAGAGTGGCATTTCTAGCCCGCCGGGCCTCTGTATGCTCCCATTATCCCTTCCCCCAGCAATAACCCTGACCCTGCCTGCTGCTGCCCTGCCCTCAAGCAGCTGGAGCCCGCAGTGCTTTTCCTAAACAGCTAATTGTCCCCCACTTCCTCTGCTGCCCTCCACCTCCTCGACCAGCCAGAGCAGGTCCTGCCCCGGCTGCTTCAACTGCGTAGAAGCCAGCGACCTTGTTCAGGGTTGCGTGGGATCGGAGTTGGATTCCCAGCACGCATTCCCCAGTGAACCCACGGTTCTGCTCCTGCTGGTGCCACAGACCTGCTGTGTGGAGGGGAGTGAGCGGGGGGAGTTGTTTAAATCTTTCTGGGCTCTGTTTTGCAGGGTGAGGATGCCCACCACAGCAGGGGGGAGGGTGAACTCATTCAAGCCCTTGAGGCACTCTGGTCAGCTCGAGATAGTACCAGTAGCCAGTCAGTTTGGGTGCCTGCGCGTGACAGTCATGGAATATATCGGTCTGTTTTATTAGCCCCTCCTCAAAGACCGCTGTCCGTCTGCTAGCCCTGGCCCCTGTTTGGCGCTGCAGAGAGTCGGGCCTCCCCATGGCACGCAGGCGTCTCTCTGGCACACCTGGCTGCTGCTGGAGGCAGGGACTCTGTTACGGGAGGCTAATGAATCGTGAAGGATTGTGATCTCCTTGTGTTGCTGGGTGAACCGTGTAGCGAGCTGAAAAATGCCCGGGTCTGTCTTGGGTGGCCCAGGCCTGAGCTGGTCTGCTCCTGTCCGCGTTCCACATGACTGCTGGGGCAGGAGCGGGTAGCTGGTGAGGCTCCTCCAGGACTGAGGCTGGAATGGAGCTGGGGGAACTGGGAGCAGCCTGGCCGGTGTAAATCTGATGCAGATCCCCCCTGATCTGCATGAGCACCCCAAAAACGAGCAGCCCTCCAATTGTTCCAGGCGAGGCATTTTTCCCCCTTGCTGTACAGAAGAAATGTCAAATTAGTTTGCTTACCTTCGAGAGCAAGTGCAAGACTTGGTTGACGAATCCCTTCCTGGCTCCCTCCCAAATACAGGCAAACTTTATACTGAGTCAGGTGCAAGCTGTTTGCCTCCAAGCAGCAAGATGTTTGTTTACCTTTGTGCTGGGAACATCCTTCCCACTTCCCATGTCAAACATCTTCCCCACTCCCTTTAACCCCTCCTGCACTGGCCTCCCCACTGAGGGCACCTCCTGGCTTTCCCTGCTCCCAAACGGGGATCCCATGTTTCTTGTTTGTCCAAGCATCAGCTCTCTAGAAAAAGGACTTGGACTCCGCGTGTTTTGTAGCGCATTGTGTGCAGTATTTGTTATTAGATAGTGTCCCACGTGTGCTCGGGGCTTCACAGAAAGCATTGTCCTGGCCCGAGAGAGCTTAGACAGGGTGCAAGGCAGCAGGGAGGGCACAGGGCATGGCGGGGCCCTGGAGTACAGGAACAGAATTGCGGGGTGACTCCAGTTTGGCATGTGCATGTGTTGGGGTGCTGTTTGGTGATTTCTGTATTGAAGCGGGTTCTCTCGGGGTATTTGGGTGGCCCGTTCCATGATGTGATCTATTTCTCTGGTGGAGTGTCCTCGTTTGATGAAGGCGGTTCTGTGTGTGATAAGGTGTGTATCCCAGACTTTCTCCTTGGAGCATATTCTGTGGTCGCTGAGTGCCTGGCTGTAGATAACAGATTTATTGGTGTGTTTGGGGTGGTTACTACTGGATCTGGGGAGGTAGGTGTGGTGACCTGTGGGTTTCTTGTGTATAGTTGTGTGCAGCACCCTAATATTAATATATAATTATTATATATTGCTGATGGTGGTGTCTAGGAAGTTGATGCTAGTGTCACCTAGTTGTTGATGCTGGTTGTCACCTATCTGGAACCCAACGGGGTATCCTCTGTTAGACCTGACCAGCTGCGTGTATCCCGCCGGCCTTCGGGGCTGGCTGGCTGGTGTGCCCGAGCAGGCCCAGTTAATGGTGTGAGACCTGACATGCTCCGTGCCTGCTGCCCCTCCCAGCCGTCGGCCCCCTCTGGTTTTATTGGGATAGGTTTCCCCCTCTGATGTGCTGCAGATGTGAGGAGCTGTCTCAAGCAGCAGCAGGCGAGTCAGGGCTCTGAGAGCCAGGAGGATGCCGGTCTGCACGGGGGCTGTGATACCATGTCAGAGGGGCAGGGCAGGCCAGTAAGCAGCCTGGGGAGTGTGGAGGGCGAAATGGGGGGCACTGCACAGACCCCTACGTGTGACATCCATCTCAGCAGCTCGTTCCTCACGGCTTTCCTCTGGGGCAGCCCAGCTTCTCCTTGCTGCGGCGCTGGGGCCAGCTGTGCTGAGCGTCCCGCTCCCAGACTGCTCCCCTTGCCATGCTCCTCGCTTCATTCCTAATTGCAGCCGTCCCAGCCAGACGGAAAGTTCCATCTCCTGGCCGCTCAGTGGTGGCAGGTCGTGGCCCGAGGCCTCGTTGTGGAGCTAACAGGGCTGAAGTGTCACCCTCAGACGCTGTAGAGCCGTGGTTCTCACCCAGGGGGACGTGTACCCCTGGGGGCACACAGAGCTCTTCCAGGGGGTACATCAACTCAGCTAGATAGTTGCCTAGTTTTACAACAGGCGACATAGAAAGCACTAGTGAACTCAGTACAAGCTAAAATTCCACACAGACAATGACTTGTTTATACTGCTCTGTATACTATACACTGAAATGTAAGTACAATATTTATATTCCAATTGATTTATTTTGTAATTATATGGGAAAAAGGAGGAAGTCAGCAATTGTTCAGTCATAGTGAGCTGGGACACATTGGTATTCTTATGTCTGATTTTGTAAGCAAGTAGTTTTTAAGGGAGGTGAAACTTGGGGGTACGCAAGACAAATCAGACTCCTGAAAGGGGTCCAGCAGTCTGGAGAGCCGCTGCGCTAGAGACTCCCCTCTGGGCAGCTTCTGGCCATTGGGATAGGCAACATGATGTGATGAGGTGGGAGATCCAGAGTTGACCCTGGGGGGCATTCCTTAACCGCCCCTCTCTCCCCACCTGTCATCCCCAGGAGAGCTTGTGGCAGAGAGACTTTTCCTCCTGCTGCTTCCTTTCCTTGCTGTTGCCTGCTGCAGAGAAAGGAGCTGCAAACTCCTTGTGCAGCCACCATCGCTCTGCAAAGCCTGAGGGAGGCCTGTGTTGATCAAGCAAGCGGCCCCTACAACTGCTCAGGGTCTCCCTGTTCTCTCTGCTCAGTGCATGTGGGGGGCTTGGGTCCTGCTAGCTTGTGTCTTCCCGGCTAAGCCTCTCTCCCTGCCCCGCTCTCCAGTTCCCTCCTGCAGAACAGAGATCTACCCATTAGAAAACACCAGCCCTGTTTCCCTTCCTCCCCAGGGGCTGGTGCAGAGCTGTTCCCTAGGGCCTCTTCTCCAGGCCACTGTGAAGGGTCCCAGCTGATGCCATTCTGCTGCTTCCCCTGGAGAGGCCTCTTCGTATTTATAGGGCTTGCCACACAGAGGGACTGTTTGACTGCGGTGGGTGGAAATCTCGCCCCCGTGGGTCTCTTGAAAGGGCGAAGGAGACTGGAGCAGCTGGCGAGGGGAGGGCACCCTCAGTGCTGAGGCAGTTAAAAGCACAGTGGCTGACTGGTGGCCCTTTTGGCAAAAGGCTGCATCTGTAAGTGCTAATTGCTGCTAAAGAGCTTTAATGAGCTGCTAGCTGAATTGGTGGGTGCGTGTTCCTTTCCCCTCCTCTCCTTTCACCCAGGCTGGCTTCCACTCCTCAGCCGGAGCAGGACTGAGGGCCCCCTTTGTGGTCAGCTAAACTGTTTACTTTGGGATAAAGAGTCGGTGCGGAGCAGCTTGAAAGGCCCTGCGCCCGGGAGCTGCTGGAATCCTGACTCGGAGCCCCGCTCAGGGACGCGCCGAGGGGACAAAGCCGTTACCGCCTAGCGGCTCTCCGACCAGGCAGGGAGCCAGAGCCAGGGCTGGGACCGGAGGGAGGGAAGTGGGGAGAGGGACTGGGAACAGCTGAGTCCGAGTCTAGCAGTGGCCTGTCAGGAGTACGGGACACATCATCTCTGAGCTGTGGGGTGTTTCTGAACCATGTCCAAGGCTGATCCCGGCTTGGCCAGCCTCAGGGCCCTAACCTGTTTCAGGGACACGATCACTACTTGCTGGAGCAATGTTGTAATCATTCTCGTAGCAAATGCACCTGCTGGGGTGGCTGTGACCACGGTGTCTGTCCCTAGTCGGGTCCTTAGAGCTTCGAGACCTTGGAGGGATTTGTGGGTTCTGAGGGCCGCCCGCAGGGTTGGGGACAAAGGCAGGAAAGCAGCAGAGAGACCCAGGCAGGTAGCGGGCAAGTAAGGAGGGAGTGGGAGTCTTGTGACCAGCCCAGCCGCTGGCTGCCCCTCCAGATGGTTGCGTGTTCTCTTGTCTCGAGGAGCTGCTTGCGGTAGAGGATGCTCATGCACTTGGACAGTCCCAAGCGCTCGTTTCCTCTGTTGTTTAATGAGGAGTGTGTAACATGTGGACTTGGCAGACTCCCAAGCCCGGTGCCCCTTCCTGCAACCTCAGGGGACCCCTCAGCCTCCTCCCGACACAGCCAGGCTGCTGCCTCTTGCCCCAGAACACACTGGGAGCCCCGGGCCCTGGGCTCCTCTCCCCTCCAGCGCTCCAATTGCCTTCTCTCTGGCCCCCACCTCACTGCCCTCTGACCCTGCCAGGCCGCAGCTGCTAAACCCCCTTCTGCCCTGCCCAACGGCCCTTTCCACCCTCCCACTGGCCCCGTGTGTGTGCCTCCGCCTGGCCGTCCAGACCCTGCTTCCAATCCCATGCTCCCCCCCCACACCTGTCAGGTAGGGGTCTCCCAGGGGTGTCGGACACCATTTCCTTCCCCCCCCACCAACCCACGCTTTACCCTGCCAGCGGGGCCAGCGTCTCCACCCCATGTGTCTCCTTCTTCCACTCCCCCCCTTCGCCGCCTTCCACGCTGCTCCCAGCACACCAGCCTCCCCATTCAACCCCCTCGGAAAGAGCTGCTGCTTCCATGCTTTGCCGAGAGAGAGACAGAGTCTGAATCCCTCTTCGTGCCACCCTCCTCTGGCTCATCCCACTGCCTCTCCTCTCCCCACACTAGTTAGCTCTGGCTCTCCCCTCACACGCAGTGCTCCTACACCCCTGCCCACCCTCTCGTCCTTCCCTTAGACTCCTGTCTCCCTGCACGATGGCACTGTCGCAGTTTTGAGGAGCTGGGGCGCTGCTGAGGAGAGCCGCCAACGGGCCGTAACTATTCGTATGGGACTGTGAGATACAGGAGGTCAGACTAGATGATCGAATGGTCCCTTCTGGTTGTAAACGTTACAAAGCTGTGACATCTCAGCGCGTACGTTGTGGTATCTCCAGTTTTGTTCCCCCACATCTGGCTGTGGCTAACGAAGCTGACCCCCCCCCCCCCCCCCCCCCCCCCCCCCCCCCCCCCCCCCCCCCCCCCCCCCNCCCAGCCGGTCATGTAGGCATTTGCTGCTTGTTTAACGCAGGTTGAATAACCCCCCTTTCTCTTTTCCCCCACAGGCTTTTGAGTAACAACAAGATAACGGCGCTGAAGAATGGCTCTTTCTTCGGACTGCATGCTCTCGAGAAGCTGTAAGTGCCAGTCGGGCCATTGTGATTTCTGAGCAGCTTTGGGCTCCTAATGAGGGACTGGGAAATTAGTGACCAAAGCAGAGCAAAAATGAAATGGGCGTGGAGGGGGAAGGGAGAGATTTTTGCTGCTGTGAAGGGGGGAGGGAGAACTGCTTGGTGTTGGAGGGGTTTTGGTAACGAAATGAAATACGCAGCCCAGTGTAACCTGCTTTTTCATTGTTGCTATAAATATGGAGAAAATTGCACTTAAAACTCCACAGCACTGGCTGATGGGAGCAGGGGGGAGCAGCTGCTGTGTGTCAACATGCGAGGCGTTCGGCCTGTCTCTTCCTCTACGTGAAATTGGGTGCGCCTGAGCTCGCCGTGCTGTCCCTGGCTTGTTCGGTGTCTCAACTCACTTTGTACGGGATGGCTGTGGGGAGGAGTGGCCGAAGGGCAGAGTCTTTCCTCTCTAGGTTGCTGGTTAAAGCCCAACCTGTAGACCAAAAAGGTTCACCCTGTCCCCACTGTGGTGGCCTGTGTGACGCGAGTTGGGAGGGTCTGAGTCGAGTTCCAAGCAGGCCGGCATTCGCCCTGCAAACACTGGCAGTGCACTGCCCTTCGGCTCGCAGCCTCAGCAAAGAGGCCAAGGAGATGGGGCGTCCCTCTGTCCTCTACAGGAGGTCTCGCCAGGACAGGTGTGAGGAACGTCAGTTGAGCTTTTCCAAAGCATCTAGACGGTTTTGGCACCCACCTTTGAGATGCCTTGAAGGGGCCTGATTTTCAGAGGCTGGATGCTCAGCACTTACTGAGAAACAGATTCCTTGAAAAAAGAACAGGAGTCCTTGTGGCACCTTAGAGACTAACAAATTTATTTGAGCATAAGCTTTCGTGGGCTACAGCCCACTTCTTCGGATGCATAGAATGGAACATACAGTAAGAAGATACTTATACATACAGAGAACATGGAAAGGTGGAAGTTGCCATACCAACTCTAAGAGGCTAATTAATTAAGATGAGCTATTATCAGCAGGAGAAAAAGAAACTTTTGTAGTGATAATCAAGATGGCCCATTTCGGACAGTTGACAAGAAGGTGTGAGGATACTTAACATGGGGAAATAGATTCAATTTGTGTAATGACCCAGCCACTCCCAGTCTCTACCTCTGCAGTTGGGTGCCCAAGGGTGTGCATGTGTGAGGGGGAGAGGGAGGAGTGAGGAAGTTTGTGTTGCTTCTTGGCTCTCACCTTCAACCAGCCCTAAATCCCCATGCTCGTACCCAGGACTCCCCCCAGCCAGTGTTTGCAGCCCTGCCCTGGGATGTGGAAAACGAACAATTCGGGTGGAGGATGCAGCCGCTCTGGCGTGGCACAGAGGGTGTCAAGAAAGAAACGGTCTCGGGGAGCGAAGGGAGAGGTTCTCTCCGGGACTCCAGGAAATGAGTTCCACTTCAGAAGCTCATTGGAAAGCCACGTTGGGGCTGGAAGCGTCTGAGGGGGCATTGATTTGTGGGGTCCCGTATGAAAAGCGACATTGTCCCTCGAACAAAGTCAACGTTCTTATCTCTCTGTGAAAGGCATCTCTCTGGTGGGAGCCTTTAATAAGGGGAGATTTATGGCCCCCATATGGATTTGATCTGTAGGTATGTAGGAGAGGGGACGCACACTGAGGGGGTTTTGTTCCCAGACGCTGCCTTTCTGAAGGACTCCTGCATTCCAGCAGTGAATCGGGGACTCTGGCTTGATGTATTGAGTGAGACTGAAAGTGCAGCCTGTGCGCCGTGTCCCGGGAGGGAGCCGAGGTTCCCCAGCAGGCTGTGGCGAGACTGGAGCGGGTGGAGCTAGCCCAAAGCGGCGCTGTAAGTGGCTGTCCCGTGGATGAGGATCCGTGCCGTGCTCCCCAATGCCCGGCCTGGATGCTCTCTGGGGGGACGACAGGGATAAAGATGTTGTGTCTCCATCCCTGCTGGGAAGCTGGGCTGCAGTGCCTCTAAAAGGGGAAACAGCAAAGTTTGAGTCAAACAATCACTCGTCCTGAGGAGAAAAGGGTTTAGTGATTTCAGGGCCTTGCAGCTCCATGCCAGGAGGGTGTTCGGGATCCCACAGCACAGTTTTGAAAACAGGACTTTGCCACGCCATGCGTGGCCAACATATTTCTTCACTCTTACTGCAGTGAGCTTGTTGGTTGTCACTCCCCACCCCAGAGGAGGTTGCATTTCTCTAAGGTGTGAGATCCATGTGCCTTGAGGTCCTGTGGGAATGAAATGCACTATAGGGGTATGTCTGACGTGCTCTCTGGCCAGTCCTGAGTTCTCTGGTGTAAGGGTGGGTGTGTATAACATATATGGAAGAGGGTTCCACTGTCACTTGGGGAATCAGCAGCAGGAGCAGTTCGACTGATACTCAAGTTGACGATGATGCTCCCTTGCTGCTTTTGTCCAAGGAGCTCTGTGATCTACAGACGATAACTAGCCCCATTGCGAAGCCAGTATTCTCACTGCTGTTTTACGGATGGGGAAATTGTGGCAGGGTAGGCTAAGCACCTTGCCCCTGCTCTAAGCCACCGGGCCCACGTACCTTCCCAGCGCCGGTAGCAGAACACCCAGGAATTGGTACTGTCTGTAAGACCTAGGCATTCCCTAGCTTCTCTGCAAATGAGTAACGGAGAGCGAGGAGGGGTAACTAAGCAGTGCCCGGACTGTGGGACTGGGGAGGTGGAATCTGGGCTCTTGCAAATGTCTCTTGCTGGGCAATGTAGGTTATTTGGCTTAAAAACAAAGCCCTGAACCAGGTGCCAGTTCCTGCAACCCCTCCCCTAGCCCCCACATGGCACCACTGCTGTTCCTGCCTCCTGGACTATCTGCCGCCCACTCATCCACCCTGCTAGCTTCCAAAAGAAAAGCCTCTGCAAGGCCTGGTTTGGGGCTGCTCGTTCTGCAAGCTGAACAAAGCAGTGCAGGTAGCAGAGCTGCGTCCCGGGGGTGGCGAGAAGAGAGGGCATGTGGAGGAGGAAAGGGGGAGAGGCCAGAGAAGAGAACTCTTCTGTGCTGTGTCAGGCCTGAGTGAGCCCCTGTGCAGCTGGCGGGGAGTGCACACAAATACCCCATTCACGCTGGGCTTCCGAGTCCCCTCTGCGGCACTCACCAAGGCTGCTAATGACTCGCCGGCTGGGAGGGAGGCGTGTGGCTGTCTTAAAGCTGCATAGCCACGCAAGGAGCTGGGGCCGTGAGAGCGCTTGTCCAGGGGTCGCGGGGCCGAGTACGACGAGGTGCTGAGCAGCACCCATGGTCCCCGCTGACTTCGGGGGGAGGCTGGGAGAGTGAACGCTCAGCGTGTCAGGACTGAGGGGCCTGATTTTAGGCTTTCTGAATCAGAAAACTCTGTCTGTGTGGCCCCGTTTCTCCTCCGGTCTGGGCGTGCTGATAGCCACCCGCCTTTGCAAAGTGCTCCGAGCTATATGGGCAAAAGGCGGGAGGCAGGCTCTAAGTGGGGCGATTTCCCTTCGGCACACCTGGCCCTGCGGGTATCGGTGACTCCGGAGGCCACTCTATTGACTGGGCTGTAGAGGAAAAGGGCTGAACAGACCCCCTGTAAGTGCTGGGTCCCACGTTCCAATGCTGGGTGAAAGGGAGTGTCCAGCATGGTCCGACTGCTGCCTGAGCGGAGTCCCAGAGATGCCAGGCGATGGAATAGGCAGGGTCAGGGTGGGGAGCTGCTGAAAGGGAAGGGTGGGGCTGGGAGAGGCAGGGTGTGGTCTGCTAATGAAGAGTGACAGGCTGTAAGTGTGGGGCTGAGAACACCGGGAGGGAGGGAGTTCAGGCCGCCGTAGGGCAGAGGAGGAAGGGGGGGAGAAGGCTCACGCTCCCTGCAGCCAGTGTCGCAGCTAGTACAGTTCCCATTCACGGGGGCCACTAAACAGTGGGTCTGGTGAAGAGAGCGTCACCGTAGCGGAGGCGAAGTGGCATGGCCCAGCAGGCTTGGCAGCTCCGCTGTGGTGCTGCTGGTTACTCCCCTTGGAGAGCCAGGCCTGGCGCAAGCCTGGGTTTCATTAGCTCCAACTCAGGAAGCGTTTATCACCGTGAACCATGGTCTGGTTATACGGCATGCACCTGCCTCAGCCAATAGCAGATCCCAGCTGCTCCTTCAGGGGATGGGGCTTCTGGAATGTCCCTGCCGTGCTGGGAAGCAGGAGGGAGCAGGCAGGGCTGTCGTGGGACTGCAGCTAGCAAAGCTTGCCTTTCCCTGCAGAAATCTTCCATAGCATGCACTGGCTGCAGCCTGAGCCGGAAACTGAGAGATTGCTGGGGGGCTTCCAGCTGTTTCCGGTACGTTTGCCCATACGGGTGTCCCAGGCACATGCATTTATACTCTCCTTTTGTGAGGCCACGTTTCCCAGTGCTCTGCACCCGCAACTGGGGCCAGATTTTCAGCAGAGCTCAGCAGCCAACGTTCACCCAACCTGCGGCGTTAATCCAGCCGCACGTGTGGGTGTGCGAATTCTGGCCTCGGTATCGTGTCTTCCTTGTCAAGGGCGGGCCGGTGGGGCCCCGAGCCTGAGAATCTCCCATTGTTCGGGTCATTCTCATTTTGGTTGCCAGCAATTCGTTCTCTTCTGAACGGGGAGCAGCTGGGAGCCCATTGCAATGAACAGGAGATGTGGCAGTGCAGTGTCACAAAGCTGAGGAGGAGCTGTGGGATCAGCCCAGATTCAGGAAGGCTCGTGAGACTGAGCATCCTGAGACCGGGACTGCCCCTCGAATGGCTGCAAAGCACCTGGCCCGGCACAAGTGCTACTCTACGCCTGAATAACCGGCATCTTTTGGCTTGGCCTGGGCGGCAGGCTTTGGACCTAATGGCAGTGCCGTTTTTCTGAGCCTGGCCCCAGTGTGTTTGGATGGGACACTTGCCAGATTCAAAGCCGCCGCTGAAGTTGTCAGTGCAGCCTAGGGGGTTTGGTTACATTTTTTCTGTTAACGTTAAGGAAAGAGATGTGCCTGAATCCCCTAGGCTGCTTTGGGAAACCTCGTCCAAACTTATTTGTGAAAGCCAGATGTCCTGATCTGTGTGACTAACACCTGAGACTGAGAGAGAATTCTTTCCACGGTAACTATCCTCACCACTGCACTTGATTTCAGCACGTCACTCGCCTTGGACAGTGAAAACGGGGACTAGAAACTCTGTCGTTTGGAAGCTTGTACCTTCCACCAACAGAAGTTGGTCCAATAAAAGATATTCTCTCCTCTTCCTTGTCTCGCTCATATCCTGGGACCAGCCTGGCTACCTCAGCACTGCAAGCAACTTTCTGTGTCCGTCCGTTTCCTTTTCCGACTCCCCTGTGCTAGCATAGCATGGTGCTCTGATGTTTGGGTTGCAAACTCTCTAGGGGAAGTTTGTCCAAACATTCTTTACAATGAACTGCTTTTAAAAACAAACAAACAAACAAACAAACAAACAAACAAACAAACAAACAAACCATGAAATCCCCTGTTAATACTTAGCTTTGCCCAGTCATTTTTTTTAAACTAAACTCTAAATTGGGGCCTAAATGATTTGTCACTGTCCCTTTAATCTCAGATTGTTTTATTCTCCTCACCCACTTACTTTCAAAGTGTCAGGTCATATCCTCCCCTTGATCCTGGCGCCAAGCTCTCATTAATGGGAGGGGATTCATGCTCTCACAAGGGTAGAAAGCAGCCTGGAACGTGTTTAAAAATTTACTTTATGGATCTGACTCCTTAAGCAAAGTGTTCAGTGGGGGAGGAATCGCGGCCAAGGATGTTCCGAAAATATACCTTCTTGTAGGAAATTTGATTTCCTGAGTCACCAGCCTCCATGTTTGTTCCCCGCAACCCTTGAACTTGACTTCTGAGTGCCTGCCTTTTCTGCCACCCTCCCGCCCCTTTGCATACAAATCTGAAAAACTCTTGTCTAATTGGGTTGGACCCCTGGGTGCTGAAAATCTCTTTAAAGTCTCATTCTTCTCGTAGCCCTGAACAAACAGCACGTCCTGATCCCAGTGTGCGCAGAGTGGCATTAACCTCCCGGTCACCTCTGGAATGTTCAAATCACACCGGGAGCCCAGAGCCATCAGTCGGGAGGTGGGGGGTGGGCTGCTCCCTCTTTAGCGTCCCCCCCCCCCCCCCCCCCCCCCCCCCCCCCCCCCCCCCCCCCCCCCCCCCCCCNCCACTCACTCCAGCAAGCAGCGCGGGGTGCTCTTCGGAAAGTAATTGTCCTTGACAAGGGCTGTAATTGTTTTTCATCGGCTTGATTCGGAGCTGCAGAGATAACCCGTTGACCCCATGCCCTCGAGAGCTGGACAGAGGGATGGACGGACTGGGGGAGGGGAGCAGGCGGCTGTCCCCACCGTGGCAGCGCCCAAGGAGGACTGGCTGCTGGTGTTTCTCTGTGGAAACGTGCACCCTGTTTTTTTCAGAGGTGCTGAGCACCTGCAAGGACCATCCCATCCTGGATCTCCCTTTGGCTGTCAGCAGTGGTGTGATGTGTCTGTGCAGGGACAGGAGGAGGTCTGGGGAGTTAGCAGGGATGGGAGTTTGCTCCCTTTTCTTTGCATTTACCGGGCAATAAAACCCAGGATTTGTTTCCTAGAGAAGGCTGAGTTTGCTGGCCTGGTCCCACTCCCCCGCCTACCCATCAGCCTTGTGCCTCTTCCTGTGGGAAAGTGTCCAGCTGATGGCGGCAGGAGTACAGGGGCGAGGAAATCTCGGGGGGTCATTTATCCAGCCCGTCTGTTGTGATTGACAGCCGTAGCACAGCATTTGAGTACAGTTACCACAGTCCATCCCTGAGGTGGCTGCATTTTCCTGGCCAGTGACTGAGCCTGGTAGATTGTAGAGTTTGTCGCACGCCTCAGGCATCTCTGGCTGTCGGGTTGTACGGTCATTGTTGTGACGACCAGCCAGGTGCAGCCGTGACTCGGACCCCTCTGGATGGAGCAGTGATCTCTTGTGCCTGTCTTGCCTGCCCTCACCCGAGCATAGGCCATGTGCTGCTTGTTATCTGTGCGTCAGGCGGGCTCAGAGTGGGTGCCCTGGAGATGCCCAGTACTCTGGGATTCCAGCTCAGCCTCTCTAATGATTTGCAGCTACGTAATGAGATTAATG
Source organism: Platysternon megacephalum (assembly GCA_003942145.1). Lineage (NCBI taxonomy): Eukaryota > Metazoa > Chordata > Testudines > Platysternidae > Platysternon > Platysternon megacephalum. The sequence goes on from QXTE01000071.1 coordinate 5,826,576, forward strand.
AGTCTCGGCGGGGCTGGTATGCAGCCCAGGCCGCCACGCTCATTAGCAACAGATCAGCTTGGAGCTGTCCTTTCCCACCAATCTAACCTGCTCTGGGAAGCCCCCAGGTGCTTGTGTCACATTTCCCTTAGCAGCGGCTGGAGGTGGCTGCAGTTTATAGATGCTGGGTGGGGGCCAGGTGGTTTGAGGTTGTGAATAATCTGTATTTGAGGGCGGGTTGGAGAGCAGCCCTGCTAATCCTTGGATGGGAGCATCATTGTGCTCCATGCCAGCAAAGATCCCAGCTTTGACTGGGCTGAAGGTTTATTTCCCAGGATGGAGCCGCCCCCCCCCTTTTAAGGTCCTCCACATGGGCAGGATCAGAGCACAGCCCCGCTGCTGCCATGTGGCACCGTCACAAAGGGGTGTGAGCTCCCCAGGGCGCGTGTGGTTCTGCGGTTGCCAGGCGGGTTGTGTTTGAGAGTCAATTGCAGGTGCGGGTTTCTGAGCTGAAGGTGTGGTTTTAAATGCAGATAAGTGAAGTTAGTGCTGGTGCTGGGTCCCAGAGGCTGTGGTGCTCTGGGTCACTGGACAGTCTGGGGCAGGAAAATCAACCATCAGTCAGGTTATCCGTACATCCAAGGTACTTATATGGCTCCCATAGCCATGATATCTGAGCACCTCCATCTTGAGTGCATTTATCCTCACAATACCACTGGGAGGAAGGGCAGTGCTGTTATCCCCATGCTACTGATGGGAACTGGGGTACAGATAGGCTAAGTGACGTGCCCAGGGTCACACAGGAAATCTGTGGCAGAGCAAGGGCTCAAACCCAGGTCTCCTTAGTCTTTGGCTAGCACCCAAATCAAAGAGCTTCCTTGCTTTGCCCCCGCCAGTGTGTCTCATACCCAGCCTGCAGGGACAGCAGGGGGAGTTGGGTCTCTATGGCACGATCATTCCTCTGGGGCTGCCAACAATGAGGCTTGTGTGTTGGAGATGCCTGTTGTTTGCTGGATCCCAGTCCAGACTCGTTTAGCTCAGGCCCACTAACAGTCACCGGGTGGGAAAGGCTTTCAGCCACTACGGACCTGGCTGGATTTGAGCTTGTGACCTGGAGAGAAAGGGGTGTCCCCCTCGTACGGTGCTGAGTGTCTCAGCTGAGCAGTGATGGGGAATTGGGCTTTCTCTGAATTGTGGCCATGGCACGCTGATCATGCTGGGGCTCGGCAGGGCAGGGCTGTTCTGAGTCCTCACAAACGGGTTGACTAGTTCAGTTTAAAGATGAAACAAACAGGCAGCTCCTGGCTCTCTGTAGGGCAAATTAATCTGGGGCCTTTCCCCGGCAAAGGCGCGGGCTGTGTGCATCGCAGGAGTCCCCCAGAGTCTGAATCAGGTGCCATGGTTGGGTGCGGGAAGACGCTTGCTGGTGTGACGGAGCCACGCAGAGTTGTGTGTTTGCAGCTTCACTCTCCATTTGTGGCTCTCAAAGTGCATCAAAACATGCATAAACTAACCCTCCCAATCCTGCCTGTGGGGCATGGCAGCATCACCTCTCCCATTTACTGCATCCAACTCCGAGACGAGAACCCAGGAGTCCTGTATCCCCGTCTTCCTGCTAAGTAACTGTGAGACCACGTTTGTGTCTCCTGCATTGATTCCACAGGAATCTGGCATTGCTACATAAACCCTCACCGGGATAAACCTTCCAGTAACTGATGGGATTTCGGAAGAAGCTTCCTCTATGGGTAAGTTATTTCATAATGGGGTTTCTTGCACCTTCCTCTGAGATGGGATAGGGAGGGGATGCCCCGGTGATCTGGCCTTGCCTGCCAGAGCAGTTGTTATGGTAGGGCCTTAGTCTTCCCAGCAGTTTCAGGGTTTTAATTAACAAAATTAAATGTGCACCCTAGAGAGAGGAGTAAAGCTCTGACACTTTTACCCTGTGATTTAATTTTAAAGACACAGAGAATCTATGAACTGGCCCCTACTGCTTTCTGAATAGTGTCCCCCATCCATCAGTCGTTGCATCTCGGCTGTAACCAGCATGCTTGGCTAACTCTGGCATTTGGCTGACATGCTGCTGAGAATAGTTTCTTGTGCTCTTTGCTTAGGAGTTGCAGGCAGAGAGCTTCTCGGCGCCAAGCCCCAGAGGTTTGCACCTGCCTCTGCATTGTTCTGAGAAGCCTCTGCCCCTAGACCGTGCTGTGGATTTGATTAAGTATATATTTGGGTTGAGTGCAGCTAGCAGAGACGGATCCAAGTGCAACATTGGGCATTGCAGCAAAGAGGCACCGAGGAGGACAAACTCTTGTTCATTTCCAGAACATCATCAGTCCATCAATGCAGACCCTGTAGGGCCCTTCAGTGCAAACATCCCAGGGAGCTTTATAGGCAGCTTGCATGGAAGAGACTCGAAGCTAAAGCACACATTTGAAGTGCCCAAGTAAATAAGCCTTCAGGTTGGGTCTGAGCTGAGCCATGGAGATGTGCAGGCCTTGTGTCCCGCTCGGTTTATGCGATGGCTCTTACACAGACGGGAGCTTCCCGGGAATGTAATTCAGGGAGACAGGAGCATCCTCTGCACTGCAGCAGGAGAGGCCAGGGGTCTGGCTGCAGTGGGGAGTAGTGGTTAATCAGCCTGGGTGCAGAGCCCATGTTGTCGCTGGTATTAATTAATATTCAGCATGCTTTTGCTTCCAGAGGAATGCTCTGGTTTAGATTAACTGGAAATGGTTTTAATCAAAATGCCGCGGTGCTCAGCAGTAGTGATCCGCTGCTCTGAATGTGTCTGGAAGTGGGCGGTGAGCTATGCGGGACAGTCTGCATTCAAGCCCTCTGTTTAAAACAGGTAAAGCCAGAGTGGGTGAATTGTCTGGGGGCTAAAACAGGGAAGTGTGAGGCTGGAGCTCTGAGTTCCGTTCCTGGCTCTGCTACAGAATCCCTGTGTGACCTTGGGCACGTCGCTTCATCTCTCTGTGCCTGTGAAATGTGATGTGTGTGATGATACAGACCAGCATTGCAGTGTGGTGGGGAGCGAAAGGGAGTTTAAGCTTGAACCAGGACTGTAAGGTGCTTTGAGAGGCTTGGATGGAAGGGAGTAGATTCATTTTTTTCCCCAAGATGAGTGTGCATCTCTAGGCTCCTTTACACACCTATTCTATACACAGGTCAATAGACATGCAGCTGCTTAGATAAAGACACTTGCATATTGTTATCCCCATGATACTGATGGGAACTGGGGTGCAGATAGGCTAAGTGACTTGCCCAGGGTCACACAGGAAATCTGTGGCAGAGCAAGGGCTCAAACCCAGGTCTCCCAAGTCTTTGGCTAGCACCCAAATCAAAGAGCTTCCTTGCTTTGCTCCCGCCAGTGTGTCTCATACCCAGCCTGCAGGGACAGCAGGGGGAGTTGGCTCTCTATGGCACGATCATTCCTCTGGGGCTGCTAACAGGGGGCTCAGTCCAGTATCAGTAAAATGCATACATCTAGAATAATTTCTTCTAAAAAAATACCCTCTCCCCAGTCTGGCCAGTGCATTGCAGACTGCTGTGCGGCTTCCTGGGGCCTTGTAACTCCTAGTGACCTAGAGTCTAGAGAGGGGCTTGTTACTTGAATGTCTAAATGGCACTTCCCATTTGCTAATTGCCTACTTAAACATGCTATCCCCTGGTTCTGGGGATTAGTACTGCGTATGTCCTGGCCAGATTCCAGCTTGAGTAGTTCCATTCTGCTGACCTAAAGTCCCCCAGCAGCTTCATGGTCGGACACAACACTCTTCACTTCCTGTCCTAAACTGGTGCTGTGTGCTGTCGAACAGTGCTTGCGTACCACCCAACAGGTGGCTGCAGTTCAGTGAGAGAGAGAAAGCAATGCCTTGTGTGTCCCTAGTCGGTATAGCGGTTCGTAAATTTTCTGAAGCACTTTGGATCCTTCAGGCTGCCAGATGCTGCTTTTAATTTATTTTTGAATAGAAAAATCTATGCTTCGTAAATATCACTTGTGCTTTTATCACATACAGAAATTCAGGCCAGAACTTTCCAACGTTGACGTTCAAAATTCAGCACCTAAATCCACACTTAGGCATGGGGAAAAAGGAGTGGCTAGTGGCCAGGACACTGGATGGGGGCTCAAGAGACCTGAATTCAATTCCTGGCTCAGCCACAGACATCCTGTCATTTAATCTGACACATCTCAGCAGCCCCTCTGTATGATGATACTTCTGCTAATGACCACATGGCGCTCAGACACAATGGTGATAGGTGTGTAGATAGTAAGAAGGCTGGGTTTTTTTCAAAAGGTGTGGTGGGCCCAGCAGTTCCCTTTGACTTTCATGGCTTAGCAGCTCTGAAAATCAGGCCCCAGTCTCCTCTGCATTTGCAGAGAGCCTGGCTGAAGTTAGCAGAGCTCTGCACAGGCACAGGGTAACCAGCAGGATCCCCGGTTGGATTTAGGCATCTGGATTCAGCCACCAACATGTTAGAATTTTGGCCTCAAGCCCAAAGAACCGTTCGGATCATCCAGTCGGACGCCCCGCTTAACCCAGGCTAGAGAACCTCATCCCATGATCTCCACATTGACAATTTTTCCCTTTATGTTTAGTCTGAATTTTTCTAGTTTCAACTCCCAGCCGTTTGGCTCTTGTTTGGCTCTGCCTGCTGGCTCACAGAGCCCTCAGGAGAAAGCCAGGCAAATATTGAGCCAGAATTGCTATGAATTCCCAGGCTGAACGGGTTTGGCTCCCTTTGCTCTGAAGGAATCTGGCCTCTGGAGTGCGAGCAGGTTTCGGGGGCAAGGGCTGGAACACGTCCGCATGCCAGGAAAGAGGTTAAACTTCTGATTGAGAGCCACGGCTTGCAAACTCTCACACGGCACTTGTAAATGAGTGTCAGCTGATAGCAACCAGATGTCCGGGGAGGATAGACTGGGGGCGATCGGGGGAGGAGTCGGCTCTCAGTGCAGGGTGCTGTGGCAGGAGGTTAGTGAAAGGAGCGTGCTGGGTCCTGGTTTGTGTCTCCATCCTGGTAATGCAGATGGCCTTGTGCCCTGAGATGGAGCCAGGGCAAATACTTAGCACCACACTCCTGTCAGAGGGGCCTCCCAGAATTCCCCAGGAGCGTGCTGTGCGTCACCACGCTTGACATCCTTGCCCTGCATGACACCGAGAAGCTGTAGGACTCAGCACCCCCGCAACACAGAGCACAAATTCCCCTGTGCCGTCGCTGTACATGGCAGGGAAGATACGAGCGGCTAGCGCTGCGGGGTCGAGTTCTCCAGGCCCTGCTTCAGGGGAGATGAAAGCATCTGGTGAACAAAAGGTGGGTCTGGTTCTGCTGCAGCAAACGCAGGTGTCTCTGCCTGTGCTCTGCTGAAATGCTGCACCACGGACCCCATCGTGTGCCACTTCTGCCATCATGGGTCTCCTATTGGCCCATTCCACATGACAGCGAATGGGCACGGCTCTATGAAAAGGGAATGAGGGAGGGATTCGGGGAGCTGAAACACAGTGGTTGTGGCTGCATCTGCCCCATTCTGTGTCCAGGCTGCTTTGGTCTGTCTGTGGTTGTAGGGCTTTGTGTTGATTGCACTTGGGTCCTGTCCTGGGTGGCGTTGGCTCCCTCTCCAGTGTCTGGCACCCCAAACGGGTTTCATCCCGGCTGGATTTACACCAGAGAGGGACAGGAAGCAACTGCACCACGAGCTGAAAGAGGCTTCGTTCTTTTGGAATTGAGAGTCAAAAAACCTCCTTAGGGTCCTGGGCCAGGCTCCAACCATTGTCGCTGTCTGGAGACTGAGAGATGCTTCCCCAGCTCCAGAGACCACCCGGATGCGCCATAGAGAGCACCCACTCCACAGCCTGCAGGTTAGAGACCAGCTGCTGGCTTATAATAGCCATGTTCTCAAGGAGTCACACCCGCCATCCCTCCGCCTGCTGAAGGCAGAGTAGCCTGTGCGCGCGTGTGGCTGGGAGCTGGTTGCTCCTCTTTGCCGGTAGTGGTAGCCCTTACCGTGAGCTGAGCGGCTGTGAGGCAGCGCACTGGCTGTGTGTCCGTAGGGAATGACAGGGAGAGGGCACTGGGCATCCCTTGAGTGCTGGAAATGAGCTCCTGGGGAGCTCTGCCATGACTCAGGCTGCTCCGTGTCGCTGCTGCTGGTTCTAATCTACACCGAGCGCGTTGATCCCAGTGCTTTGCTAGCCAAGGGGAGAGGGGGTTACGGTCTTTCTGCGTTGGAATTAACTTTGTCCTCTGTCTACTAGTATTGGAGGTGGTGGCCTGCACCCTAAAGAGCACTGGATGGATACATCTGAGTTCAGACACCTGACGATTGCCTCCGACTGGGCAATCTGCTCTTTGGTGTGCCAAGCGGCAATGCAGTGCTAGCTATTGCGGGGGGATGGTGTTGAATGGGGCCAACTGCAGCCTCGGTGTGAGCAGGTCCAGTGGCATCCAAATGCCAGGGCGACCCTATTGCAAACCTCCGTGGGTCTCTGCTGGCTCCTGGTTGGGAGCTCGAAGCACAAGAGGATTAGTGTGGGTACCAGCACTTCAGCTCTGGCAGGGACTGGACTCCTACCTACCCTGCCTTCAGGAAATGCAGCGCCATGTGTGCAGCTTTCCCTTCTGCTCTGGGTGAAAACTGTCGAGGCTGAAGATGGGGGTGCAGTGCGGGGAAATGAGGCTGCAATGGTCACTGTGTTCCCCAGCCCCTCGGGGGGACGTAGCGCGGGTGCTGCTGAGACAGCCCAGACCCGTTTCCGTATCGTTCTGCCCTGCTCTGTGGGATGTGGTGGAGTCTAAAGGAAACCGTAGAAAGGAGCCCAGTGCTATCCCTGGCAGGAGTACTGAGAGCCTGTGTTCAGATCACGGCCACCTCCCTGGATTATTTTAGGCCCCATGTGTGGAAATTCAGAAAGGGAGAGAGGCAGGCGGCTGCTGAGGAGCCGAAACACATTAGTTTACTCCAGCCCTGAAAGGCTCTGGTGTAACGTTGCCCGGAGTCAGAGAGAAAAGTAGCTTTCATGGTAAATCAATCCCATACTCTGTAAACACCGGCTGGCAGTTTGCTCCGGCTGAAAGCGGCTATTAACTTTCCTTACATGAAAGAGCCGGGAAGGTCTGAGAAATCCTCTTACAGGAACTAATGTGCTGCACAAATACCGCTGAGCAGGGGAGGGAAAATATGAACCGGCTTCTCTATTTGCCATCTCTCAGATTCCGAAGCTTGGAGCGAGCTAAGAAAGCAGCCGGGGGCAGATTTCCTGCAGCACAGAGTTAGGCGGGCTCTGAAATGTTGGCACAGAAATGTGAGAGAGAGAGAGCAGGCGTAGAACTCTCCAAGGCCTTGTCTATGCTTAGAAGTTTTGCCACATGGCTATCCTTCGTGCAGACACAGGGTGTGCTTGTAAAAAGGTCCTATTGCTGATAGGGCCTATGCCAATTTCCCAGCAAAATAAGCTCTACCGGCCAAAGCACTTTTTTGCTGGTATAACTGGGTCTGCACTGGGGCTCTTGCTGGTACAGCTATGTCGGCAAAACATCACACCCCTAACTGACCTTGCTATGCCAGCAAAAGCTGTCAGTGTAGACTAGGCCTAAGCGGCTGTGTGCACATGCCCTTATGAGCAGGATTGCTTGCAGGAGGGAGTCTCATGTTTACAGCCAGGTTCCTGCAGCAGTGGCACCGGGGACGAGAGAAGGTGGCTTGTGGCTCAGAAGTGAGTCATAGATTCACGGCTCCAGGGGCGGCTCTAGCTTTTTTGCCACCCCAAGCACGGCAGGCAGGCGGCCTTCGGCGGCACGGCTGCGGGAGGTCCCCGGTCCCGCGGATTCGGCGGCACGGCTGCGGGAGGTCCCCGGTCCCGCGGATTCGGCGGCACGGCTGCCGGAGGTCCACGGTCCCGCGGATTCGGCAGCATGCCTGCGGGAGGTCCACCGGTCCTGCGGCTTCGCCGCCGAATTGCCACCAAATCCACAGGACCGGCGGACCTCCCGCAGGTATGCCACCAAATACTGCCTGACTGCCGCCCCCACAGTGACCCGCAGGCCGCCCCAGGCACGCACTTGGAGCGCTGGTGCCTGGAGCCGCCGCTGAACGGCTCTCAAGGCCAGACGAGACCATTGTGATCAGCTAGTCTGACCTCCTGCATAACACAGGCCATAGAACTTCCCCAAAATAATTCCTAGGACAGAGCTTTCAGAAAAACATCCCATCTTGATTTAAAAATTCAGTGATGGAGGAATCCACCACCCCCCTTGGTAAATTGTTCCCGTGGTTCTCTAGAGAATCTGTCTGACCTAGTGTGCAAGTCCCTCTTTAAGCTCCGTTGGCTATTACATTTTTTCATGGGTACAAGATCTGAATTCCTAAGGACCCTGAGCGACATCATGCCTTCTGCCTTCTGCCCCTTGTGGGCCGGCACCAGTCAGCTAGCTCAGGCCATCCAGTACCTCTGGCCTGGGGGCACAGGAAAGCTTCACCAGTCTCAGACCTTGTCTCCATTTCTGCAAGTCTGACTCAGCTTGCTCTAAGTTCTGATGGGTGGGCAGCTTTCTGCACGCCTGGTGCTCTCTTCGGTTGGCTTGTGGGGCATGGATGTGCATGTCCCGTGTATTTCAATGATGCCTAAAAGAGCAAGAGCAACTCCAGCAGTGTTGATAGCAATTAATGAGGGCATTTGAGGGCAGTGTGTTCTGATTGCTTATAGCCTTGAGCTGCATTCTTCCTTGGTGCCGCTCCCTCGGTTACACACAGGTGAATTTGGCCCACTTTGTGGGATCACTTAGTGGACTTCGGGGGCCTGTTTTTGCAGCTGCCCTATGTGTGCACCACCCACAGATCTCGGAGGGGCTTGCAATGAACATTCTCCTCTCCTGTTGTCACTGCAGCAGCATGGGAACTGGAAGGCAGTTTCCGGTGAGCACCTTTACACCTGGGACCTGAAAGCGAGGTGGAGGAAAGACAAAGGAGGAGCATAGGGAGTGGGAGGGGCTGGATCTGTGCAGAGTCCAGGGGGTTGAGGATGAAAACAAGGCTGTGAGTGGCTGAGGAGCCTTCATTAGCACAACACACTGCTAGCTGAGCTCCGTCTGTAGAATATCAACAGGGGGCTGATTTGTGCAGGGAGGAGGGAAAGTCTTGGGACTGGAGGAAACACTAAGCCAAACAAAAGTAATGGAGAGAGAAGAGCCTTATCGTAAATCTGCAAGAGAGTGGAGGCTCTGGCCGGCTGGGAAAGGAAGTAACTTAATGAAAAATGTATCCTGATGAGAGAACCACGCACTGCACTTGCCTGGGGTTCTGCTTGGCCTCCCCTGAGAGTGTGATGCAAACAACCCCGCAGCCCGGCCCGACCTGGCGCTTCACGCTCTGCGCCGGGGCCTCCTCAGAGACAGGCCCTGATTCCAGGCTGGGCCTGTCTCTGGCCCCGGCGGAGGGCTCCAGCCCCCCGTCGGCTGACTGCTCTAACATGGAGGCTTTCCAAGGCAGATGTAAACACATGGGCTCTGTCTGGATAACGTCTCTGCACAGCCCGCGGCAACAGTGAGCTCGCCCGCGAAATGAGACGGGACAAAGGATTTTCCTCATTAACCCCCGTATGGCCAAGGGGGAGCGCAGATTGCAGCTTCCTGTCAGGAAAGAACAGCCTTTCTGAAACCCCAGCAACCCTGTCTGCCCACTGAGGTACCTGGGGCAAACCGTAGGCCATGTGCGTTTAACAGCAGTTACATTTTTATGGCTGTTTGATCACATCAGAAAGCACTTAGAAGGTAAGGTTGCCAATTCTGGTTGGATGTATTCCTGGAGGTTTCATCGCATGACATAAGCTTTAGATCCTGGAGACTCCAGGACAATCCTGGAGGGTTGGCAACCCTATTAGAAGGGCCATTTTGGGGGGAGGGGAGTTGGTGATTTTTAGGGTTGATTGCCACACACAATTGCACCAATTTTAACTTAAAGCATGATTTTTAAACTGGTTTAGTTAAACTGGTGCGAAAGACTCTATGTGAACACTCTCATTTCAGTTTAGACCAGGCTTATTTCCATTTAATTTAAGCCTATCAGGAGCAACAGGTTTAAGCTAAACTGAAATATAAGCCCCTCTGAAACTGGCGCAGGAGAGCCCACAGAGGGGTTTGCACCCGTCTAACTCACCGCGTTTAATGAAACCAGATCAAGTTTGTGGGATGACAAGGCCTTAATCCATATTAGAAAAGGGCTGGAATCGTATGGGAAATGGAGTGTTGGAGAAGCCAGTTCTCAGAGGTGCTGGCCTGGTGTCACTGAAACCAAGGGGTGTGTCTGTCTCTGTCAGTCTTCATAAGTGACTCAGCAACAGCCCAGCACGTGAAATAAGAAGCGGCTGGAGGCTCTTTTCATGATATGTTACATTACTGGGCCAGTGGAGCCTTTTTTTAAAATTGGCGTCATGTTACCTATCCACCAGTCATCTGGTATTGAGGCTGATTTAAGTGATAGTATTTCTGCAATTTCATATTTGAGTTCCTTCAGAACTCTTGGGTGAAAACTATCTGGTCCTGGTGACTTATTACTGTTTCATTTATCAGTTTGTTCCATAACCTCCTGTACTGACCCCTCAATCTGGGACAGCTCCTCAGATTTGTCACCTCAAAAGAATGGCTCACGGCTGGGAATCTCCCTCACCTCCTCTGCAGTGAAGACCAATGCAAAGAATTCATTTAGCTTCTCTGCAATGGCCTTGTCTTCCTTGAGTGCTCATTTAGCACCTCGATGGGCCAGTGGCCTCACTGATTGTTTGACAGGATTCCTGCTTCTGATGAAAAAAAAAAAAAGTTTTGGTGTCTTTTGCTAGTTGCTCTTCAAATTCTTCTTTGGCCTGCTAATTATATTTTTAGACTTGACTTGTCAGAGTTTATGCTCCTTTCTATTTTTCTCAGCAGGATTTGACTTCCAATGTTTAAAATCTGTCTTTTTGTCTCTAACTACCTCTTTTACTCTGTTGTTGTGGTATTTTTTAGTCCTCTTACTGTTTTTTTTATTTGGGAGTATACATTTAGTTTGAGCCTCTATTAAGGTGTTTTTAGAAAGTTTCCATGGAGCTTGCAGGCATTTCACTCTTGTGACTGTTCCTTTTAATTTCCATTTAATTGCTTTCCTCATTTTTGTGTGGTTCACCTTTTTAAAGTTAAGTGCTGCTGTGGTGGGTTTCTTTGGTATTTCCCCCCCTACAAGGATATTAAATTTAATTACATTATGGTTCCTATTATCAGACTGTTTCAGCTATATTCACCTATTGGACCAGATCCTGTATGCCATTTAGGACTAAACCAGAGAATTGCCTCTCTCCTTGTGGGTTCCAGGGCTAGCGGCTCCGAGAAGCAGTCATTAATGGAGTCTAGAAATGTTATCTCTGCATCCCATCCTCAGGTGACACGTTCACAGTCAGTATAGGGATGTTGAAATCCCCCATTATTGTTGAGTTTTCTGTTTTTGTAGCCTCTCTGATCTCCCTGAGCATTTCACAATCACCGTTACCATCCTGGTCACGTGGTCGATAGTATATTCCTACGGCTATATTCTTATTATTCAAGCATGGAATTTCTATCTATAGAGATTCTATGGTACTGTTGGATTCATTTAAGATTGTTGCTATATTTGACTCTATGCTTTCTTTCCCATATAGTGCCCACTTCCCCACCAGCGCGACGTATTCTGTCATTCCAGTATATTTTGTAGCCTAGTATTACCATGTCCTGTGGATTTTCATCATTCCACCAAGTGTCTGTGATGCCCGTTATATCAATACCCTCATTTAACACCAGGCACTCAAGTTCCCCCATCTTAGTATTTAGACTTCTAGCATTTGTATACAAGCACTTATAAAATTTGTCAATATTTTGTTGTCTGCCTTCATGTGGTGTAATTGAATGAGACTCTTTTTCATCTGACTGGTTCTCTTCAGTTCCTAGCTATACTTTATCAACATCGATCCTCTCTTCTTTATTAGGATCCCCTTTAAAAATATCCTCCCCTAAGGGACGTCTGTGTCCGAACCTTGTGCTCCTCCGTACCTGTCGGCTTTCCCCCAGCCCTTAGTTTAAAAACTCCTCTATGACCTTGTTAATTTTACAAGCCAGGAATCTGGTTCTGCTTTGGTTTAGGTGGAGCTCATCCTACCTATATAGGCGCCTCCTTTCCCAAAAGGTTCCCCAGTTCCTAATAAACCTAACTCCCTCCTCTGAGCACCATTGTCCCATTCACGCGTAGAGACCGTGCAGGTCTGCCTGTCTAACTGTCCTGTGTGTGGAACTGGAACTGGAGAATGCTACCGTGGAGGTCCTGGACTTGAATCTCTTTTGTTGTCATAACTGCACTGAAGTGAATCAAGCTACCCCACCCAAGTCCAAGTAGCTGTACCAATTTACCCCAGCTGGGTCTCTCTCCTGCTGGGGGAGCAGTTCTGCAGGAGGCATTCAGCCCTTTCCTTGCCCTCCCCCAGCTCTCTCCGAATGCAGTGTAGAGCCTGGTTCCTGCTGTGTGTCATTAGCAGGATAATGTATTGTATTTTAAACCCCCAAATGCCTGTCTGCATCCTTAGCATGCCCAGCAGGTCAGGAAGCCGGGGTTGAGTGGGATAAAGCCTGTGGTATTCGCTTCTGCTGCTTCTATTGTCACTTGTTTATGTTCCTGGTGGAATGTTGGGTTAAAGTCCCAGGGACACAGCTGCCCAAGGGAATGCTGGATGAACTTGGAAGGGGCGCGGGATGGAGAGTTTATATTATCTCTGGCTGTTTACATTCAGGCTATGGAAGTCTTTGGTCTGTATCCAAGGAACTGTCTCGAAGCACTGCGATTTCTCCTTGGTTGAAAGGGATTCGCTGAGGGTTCACCCCTCCTGCTAAACTCCAGCTTCAGATGGTTTTCATTGACTCGTAAAAAGTGTGGGTGAGTAGAGCCCCTGAGAGGGTTCTGTCCAGGGGAGTCTAGCAGGGAGGCCTTAAAGCTTATGAACTGCTCTGACCTGGAACATCACCTGGATGTTCCTTATTGCATGGGAGGGATGGAGACGCTTGGGGGGAGGGATAGCTCAGTGGTTTGAGCATTGGCCTGCTAAACCCAGGGTTGTGAGTTCAGTCCTTGAGGGGGCCACTTAGGGATCTGGGGTAAAATCAGTACTTGGTTCTGCTAGTGAAGGCAGGGGGCTGGACTCAATGACCTCTCAGGGTCCCTTCCAGTTCTATGAGATAGGTATATCTCCATATATTATATTATATTATTATATTAATTACCCACTAGCCGCTGGGGAAGCCCTGCCCCCCCGAGCAGGGTATTCCAGGACTGCCCACTGTCAGGGCCTTGCGCCTTCCTTTGCAGCTGCTGGTACTGGCCGCTCTCGCAGGCAGGACGTGGAATCATACGCTTGCTGCGATGCCTACAAAAAAACGTGACAAGTTAGGCTGTCGGCGCGCTGAGACCACTGCCTGTTATGCTGACCAGGATCGTCTCACTGTTTCCTGTGCTCCCCCGTCTGTATGTGTCTGTCTGTTTTCTCTTCTCTTCTCCTCAGACTGGAAGCTCTGTGGGGCAGAGACTCTTTGTTCCGTGTTTGCTAGTGCAATGGGATCCTGGTCCGTGACTGGAAGAGCAATACAATAATAATAGTAGTAGATGGCCCCTGGTCTGGCCCATCAATTTCTGTGACGTATCTGGAATCACAAGGAATGCTGATGGCTAGATACTTGTGCCTCCTCCCTTACTGGCAGCCAGAGCTCTCCTGAGTGCTGTGAGAGAGGGATTCCCAGGCCAGCCAGCCTGCTCCTGGGAGGGTTCCGGCCCAGCTCCCCAATCCCAGGGGATGTGGATGGGCTGTAGGAGAGTCCAGATTTCGGGCTGTGTTTCGGAACGTGGTTTTAGGAGGTGGGATGGGGAGATGATCTAAGGGCAGTGCAGCTGAGTTCCCAGAGTCTGCACTGACGAACCTACCCAGCCTGCAGCCAGGTGAGCAGGAGCTGTTCCTTCAGCACCCCCTGTTCACCTGGATACAGCGGGCGTTGGTGCCCTCTGCTTGGCCAAGGAGGGGGTCTCTAGTCAGTGGTTTTGAAGTATACGTTTTTAGGGATGGTTGTAAATAATGCGACTCGCAGATTCAGAAAAGCAGCAGTTCCCTGTGCAGGGACAATGAACGAGGTGCCTGCCGCATGGATTCACGGTGAGGCACAAGGCTCCCAGATCTGGGTACCATCCTGCTTGCCGTTTGCAGTTGTTCTCCCTTGGCCGCTGCCCTGCCCGCGGCGGTCCCTGGCTGGCGGTGGTGGGAATGATGGCTCCTCTCTCCAGTGCAGTGCAGGGACTCTGCACTCAGAGGCTGGGGATCCAAGCAGTTGGTGGCCGGAGAGGAAGTGAGTTTTGAGTGAAGAGGAGCAAACAGGAGCGCTGCACACGTGAGCTGCTGCAACGGGACCCTCTTCGCCTCCCTGATAACGTGAGGATGGTGGGTTTGGCATGTGGCATGTCTCCCCTCGCTCCGCCGTGCATGGGGGTTCGGAGAGCACTGGGAAGCCGTTCACACGGCACGTTGTTTCCCGAACCCAGCCAGAGCCCCAGTGAGAGACGAGGATTTTTCCGAAGGGGAAAATGCAGCTTATCAAAACCGAGGCTTCCAAGAGCAGGGCGCTGCTTGCAGGGCACGGTCTGTGCCTCTGCCTGTCCCTGCCCCTTGCGATGGGGACCAGGCTCTCGCTGGCAGAAGCCGAGGCCAGAGGGGTCCTGCCTAGTCCCACATGTGTCTGTGAAAGGTGGGTCCTTGGGTCACTCAGGCTCCCTTTGGGTTGAAGGCCGGTTGTGTTTGAAGGGTTGTCGGGTTAGAGGTTGTGCCCTCTGGTCCCCATCTGCTCCCCCCACCAGCAGCCCTGGCCTGCTTCTCCTTGGGCGCCTGCCTCCCTGTCACCTCCAGGCCCAGCCTGCTCCCCCTAGGCCTCTGCATCCCTTCCTTCTGAGCTCCAGCCTCCCCCCACCCCACATCGCCACCATGTTCCCCCTTGAGCCTCTGCATCCCTTCCTCCCGAGCTCCAGCCTCTCTACCCCCCCAGCCCCCAATCTGCTCCCCCTTGGGCCTCTGCATCCCTTCCTTCCGAACTCCAGCCTCTCTACCTCCCCAGTCCCCAATCTGCTCCCCCTTGGGCCTCTGCTTCCCTTCCTTCCGAGCTCCAGCCTCCCACCCCAGCCTGCTTCCCCTTGAAGTCCATGGTGAAAGTCCCATTGTAAATCCTCGATTACTGTGCGACCCACAAGGAAGAAAAAATCCCAGTTTTTTGGCTCAGCTGGAGATATGTTTCCTCTTCCGCTCTGTGCTAAACCAAGCGCCCCCAACATGGCGCAAGGGGGCGCTTTGTCTGATCTGAAGACAAAGGTGACCCCTTGTGGGTCATTAATGCTCCCACCGGACTTGATTTAAAGAGGAGAGCTGTTGACTCTGAGTCCTGACCTCGATTCCAGCTCCCTGCAGACTCAGCCAGACTTGGTACCGTGGCTGAGATCAGTGTATTCACTTCCTGTCCTAAAATGCCGTGTAGTACTGCTGTGTGCTGTTCAAATGCCTTGTGTTCCACCCTAGAGACTTGAGTCGTGGTGACACACAAGCCTTATGTACCAGTGTGCAATGAAAGATACCTGTGGAAGTAGTAACGATTGCTGACCTGTAGCTAACTTTCCACCCCAGATCCAATAATATTATTAAGCAAATTTTAGAAGCAAAGAACCCTTCCCAGCTGGAAACCCTTCAAGCCAAGATCCCACTCAGAGATGAGCAGTTCCAAAGTCTCAAGGGCTGGAACAGGGGATGTTTCCAAGGGAACCCTGCCTGACCCAGGCCTGTAACCATGCAAAAGGTGACAGTACTACAGCTATTCTTTAGCTGCTGCTAGAGGACAACTCTGATACGCTGTCTCCCCTGGTCCCCAACCTGTCAGAGGGAAGAGGTGGAAATCTGCAGCAAAGCTCCTGAACGGCACAAGCTGCTCAGAGCTCAGGATTGCTACCAGTTCCACGTGGCTGTTTGCACCCAGTAAAGCCAGGCTGTAAAAGGGTCAGAACTTTGCTCTGTGCTCATCCGGGCCATGTAAAAGTGAGCCGAAAGCTCAGGGAGGCTAAGGAAAGGTAGGGGCTTGGAGAGACAGCACATGCTCAGTGCCGATTAACCTGGGACTCGTGCACTGGAGCGTTTGGTGACTGCACAGCCGGGCAGCGAACAACGTTTGCGATGCGTTTCTTTCCCCTTCCTGAAGTGCAGTTGTTCTGTTTGGATTGGACACTCGGCACTACACTTAACGCCAGACGGGGTTGTCAGTAGATGAGTGTTAAATGGACGCAGGACAAAACCAGCGGGGAGCAGCAGCTGTTAAAAGAAGGGGGGGGGGGAGGGGAGACAGCTTTGAAGAGAGACCTGAAGGAAAACATGAACTGAACGTACACTCCAGTCTGCGCCAGTCCCTTCCACAGCCGGGACATGGGTCTGGTGAGCAGGGGGAAGGGAATGCTTTCCCAGCATGCCCAGTGAACTGTTGGGAGCTCAGGGGTGTGGAAGAGCCTTTTATGAGCTAAAGGGAGAATTCCCCTTTGTAGATCCATGTAAATTTCCATAGGGAATGTGCGGGGTTTCCAGGGCCGAAGGATCACATCACGGGGCATCTAGCCCAGTCTCCTTCCCTTACCAGTGGGCATTGCCTGATGCTTCAGAGGAAGGCGAAAACCCACGTCCTGTGCTTAGCTAGTTCTTGCAATGCTGTGCACAATAGGGCGGGGGATAGTTCCTGCTCACCTCCCTCTCCTCCATCCCCCCACCTCCTCTTTGGCCCTGGGTTGATGGTCTTTCAGGCAGTGAAGGGTTAATGAGCATTATGGGATCAAAGAGGGTTTGTTTCCTGTTCATTGGTGAGACTGGGTACCACTGACACCTGCTTTGTTATGCGTGAAATGCACGAGGAGAAAATATGAGTGGGACCGACTGTGTGAGAGCAAGGGACCCCCGGGCGAAGTGACAAGGAACCGTAAGCGGAGACGGTCAAGCCCAAAGCAGCTGTTTGGAGCCCTGATACGTAGCAGGATATTTCCCTTTAGCAGAATCCCACTGATCATTTCCTTTGTGCTTCCTCCATCTCCAGTAGCCTTCCCAGTGGAAAAGCCCCGTGGAATCAGCAGATTGGCCCTGTCCGGATAGGGATGGGACGCGGCTTTATCTGCATTAATGCTGCTTTCCTTCTGGTATCTGTGATGAGCTTTTGAGCCAGTTCTTATTCTGTGCCACTTGGTCCCATTCTCTTCCAAAGCTCTCATGGTGAGAAACCTTCCAAGTCCTAGGTTGGTTTTCACCTGCCAAATGCAGGACTCTCAGCATCTTCATTGGTTGGTAGGGCCACAGTCAGGGTAGCACGTGACTATTCCCGCTGACTTCAGTGGGGCTAGCTGTGTGGTTAAAATTGAGCATTTGCTTCGAGGCTTTGTGATGGCACCTTGCTGACCGGGAGCATTGGGTATGCTGGGCTTTTCCTACTCAACCCATGTGTTCATGTTCATGGAAGGTGCCAGGTTCACAGCCCTGAAGGATGAAGGTCCTCTTCTTGTCCACAAAGCAGAAGCAGCAGGGCAAGCCACCCCCCCACACTGCTCCCTGCAGGAATCTCTTCCTAGAGTGTGTGAGAGAGAGCTTCGTCTCCATGACCATCGAATCCTCGGCGTCTTGGCTGAGGTCGCCTTCTGCGTGGTCACTTGATGCTAGCTGTGATGGTCTTGTCCAATGGGAGCTGGACTTGGGCCACTCACTTGCTTTATTTAGGATGCCAAGCAACCGTCGGGGGTGATTTCCAGATGAGAGTCAACTCAAGCCTAGGCAACAGGGTTAGATCCCCAGAAGATGGGGAAGAGACAAACAGGCTGACTGCACAGCCTTTCATCCAGCAGCCTGATAGAAACGGCATGTTCAGTCCTTATTTCCAGGGAACAGTGGATCATTTGATGTTTTAGTTTGCCTCCAGTGCAGCGATCTCCTTTGCAATTTGCTGCAATCTACATAGAGTTGGCATGCTTAGCAGTGGTCAGTCAAGAGTTAATAAAAATCCCAGACCTCATGAAGCTGTTCCTCTTGACTCCAGCTTCCTCTGTAAAGAACTTGGGAAACCAAACATGGGTTGTGTTGTTTTTGTTGGCAGGGCAGAGTGTGTGCAGAGATGAGGTCATCCTGCGATGCGTCATGAAATATTTTCATAATCTGAATTTTGGCCCGTAATTCTTGATCCTCTTCAGACCTGAGGAAGTAAGGTCCCTGGAAAGGAAGGGGGTCTGCAGCCTGCATGGAAAAAGCACTGTTTTTACATCTGTGTGGCTAGCGACTGAATTGCTGCCAACGATCCCAAGGGAACTGAGTTTGGTGGCCTTAGAACTACTGCCAGTGGCTAGCAATATACTTGACAAAACCACCAAGCAAAGCGTGCCTGTTGCTTGGCGATACCTGGGAATTAGCTGTTCTAGAAACTGCTGTGGTTAGGGGTCTGGCAAACTTGGGTGGAGAGTAATACTATGCATTGATTATCCAGTGCCTTTCATGCTGGGCTGCAGGGCTATTTACAAATTCATTAACCCACCCTATGGAATAAAGGATGTATTATCAGGATTACTCAGCTCACCACTGACAGGCAGCCACCTCTGAGATGGAACACGGTATCAGCAGAGAAGGGGAAGTACAGAACACAGTGTCCGACTGAAACGGCAAAGGGAACGTAGGGCTGCCGAATGTTCTTACCGGCGTTGGAGGTTGGCCAGGGCACCGGGTCTAACATCCCAACCCTTGCTAAGAAATAAAGACAAATGCCATGGCATCTTGAGTTACCCAAAGCAGGCCAAGCCTCCGTGTTACGTTTGCAAACGAGATATGGAGACTTTCGCCTGTGACAGGACTGCACTATAGTGTGTACATGTCAATAGTTAGTGAATAGACAAGGTGCCAGGAGATGGCACTCCGGAATATGTAGCATAGTTGCTGGATTTTGTAGAACCCGTCGCACTTGTATGCTGCAAATGGCTTGGCCTGTGCAGCCCTTTACATCGGGCCTTGCGATCCTCTCTGGTTCTGATTCAGCTCAGGTCATCGTAGTCATCGGGGCGAGATTGGGAGCCCCTGTGTTAACTGAGTTCTCGGGTCTCTGGCCCTGGTAAATGGATGCCCCCATTATAAAAACAAAAATCACCATCAAAATGTGCTCTCCTGGAATCCGAAGCAAGGTAGCCGCGTTCCAGGCGGGAGGTTTTCATGGCCCAACCATAAAGTAAGCCTTGATGCTGTTTAGAACAACTAGGCAATTGTCCTCAGGTATATACAGAACCCACCCGAGGCTCTGTCCTCGGGGGGGGAGAGAGTGAGTGTGTGTGTGTGTGTGTGTGTACACATGAGAGAAGGAGAGAGATTGGTCATGTCACTTGTCCCCGGCACGTTATTTTTCTTCTCTACCCTGATTAAAGCACTTGCTGTTGCGGGGGAGGTTGAAAGAGAGAGAGAGATTTTTTCCTTCTCTCCAGGTGGGTCCCAAGCTGGCTTTGGCCAGCTGAAGGGTGGTTCTCACCCTGGCGGTTGCGACTACCCTCCCTTGCTGCCCAGCTGGGAGACTCGTTTTCTCTTGTACGACGGGGCCACGGTCTGGGAAAAGCTGAGAACCCCTGAATTAGGGAAATGATCCTCCTTCATTGCCGGATTCACACTGCCAGGCGCATTGGCCCTCACGTGCTGACTGACTCGCAGGAGCAGGGACCTTCTCACCACTCCGCCAGGAGCTCCGGCTCTGTCGCACGCGGCTGTACTCTGCTCCAGATGGATGTTTCCACTTACACTAGAGCAGTTTCCTGTCGTGTGCTCTAGGCCACAGAGTCAGACACAAGGAAGAGGGCACTTAGCACCATGTAACCAGTGCTCTTGAGGTCTGTCCTGACACACCTCCTGCTTCACAACTGCCCCCGTCTGCCCCCATAATACTGTGTGGTTGATCTCTAGGCCCTTTGCATCTGCTGCTTCTCGGGCCTGGCTTAGCAGCAGCTCTGTGTGCGGCCAGCAGCGTTTGCTCTCTGCTAGGTGGCCCCTGCGGCAGGAGCAGTTTGGGGCTGCAGTCCTAACTCCTTGTCTGGGACCAGGTCTCCCCACCAGGGCGATAGGAGGTCCTGGCTGCTTTCACAAGGTGGTTCCTTTGAGTATCTTGTTGCATTAGGTCGCAGCTTAAATCCAAAATGTGCTACTCTCAAAAACCAAAACAAACTCAACCTTTCTGCTTCTGGGTCTGTTTCCCAGCAATGCCCCCCAGATATCCCCTTCCCCTTCTCTCTCTGCCTCAGCTTCCCTATCTGTAAAATGGGGAAAAGAGACAAACATTTCAAGAAGGCTCTGAAGCTGGCCTGGCACTTTGAGATCCTGGAGGGAAGATGTTAGAGAAGGGCAGGTGGTGAGGTTTGTTCTCTTGCCCATTTGGATAAACTTAGGAGTGAAATGGATCCTGTTCTGAAGTTTGAAAAAGTTTGATTAACTTTATCTTAAAACAAACAAACAAAAGTCACACTCCTCTCCTGCTGCATCCTCTACTTGAATGCAGCTACCTCTAGGGTGACACGTGGCAGCCTGCGTAAGAGCCCACCACAACACCATACGGTAATTGGACAGACAGTGAAGAGGAAGAGGACAGGAATGTTGGAACTGCCTGTTAGCGCTCTGTAAACCCTTGGGGTGAACAGACTGTAAGCTGGTGTAATGTCCCAGCAGGAATATAGCAGGGGGCACTTCCCCATATCACAGCTGGTTGGCGAGAAGGGCAGGGGCACAGCCCAGGAGATTGCTGTACATGCAGAGGGGGTGGCCTCCTTCTGAGATCCCAGCAGAAAAAACAAGCAGCACCTCCACTTCCCCATTAACTTTGCCCTCCCCGGCTCACAGCAGCTTGGAAAAATGCTGCTTCCAGACCCAAGAGGTTAAAGGGAATTATCAGCCTGGGGAGAAAACAAAAGCCCTTCAGAGATGTCCGCTTCCTGCTCGCTTTGGCTGGAAGGGTTGTAGTCAGGGGTCCCCCCTCCGCCCCTTCACATTTTAAGGGTTTATTTTATTTCTTTTATTTTGTTTTTGAAGTAGGGAAAAAAAACCTCCTGATAAAATCTGGATTTTATTCCTTCTTCCGAGTGCTTCAGCTCCTGAAACGCTTCCCCAGCAGCCCTGGCCGGATGTGCTGAGACGGCGGCGCTCCACAATAAATTCAGTTTGCCGAGCTTTGGTAAAGGAGCCGTTTCCTTGTGGCGTTTGGGATCGCCCTTTCTCCTGACCGCAGCCTTCCCTCCCTTACTTCTCTCTTCGGCTCTGTCTACACAGCCGAAGCTGTGCACGGGTTAGCCTACCGGAGCTAGCTGGAATCCAGCTCCTGCAGGTAACAGGACTAGTGAAGACAGTGCAGCGTGGGCTTCAGAGGTGCTAGCGGGCAGAGTACATACTCAGGGTCCGTGCCGGGTTGGTATTGCCAGCTCCGTGCCGTCTTTAAGGCCATCTGCATGTGTGTTTGCTTTCCCCTCTCAGTAAATGCTGGTTATTAATGAGGGAGACAGCTTTGTAGTTACTTGGGTGGCACTGGAAGGAGAAATTGACATGGACATTTACTGATTGTAATTTAATCTTTCCATGCCCGTGCCTGAGGGTGTGTGTGGGGGGGGGGGGGGGGGGGGGGGTGTGNCAGTACTTGGTTCTGCTAGTGAAGGCAGGGGGCTGGACTCAATGACCTCTCAGGGTCCCTTCCAGTTCTAT